>CM028691.1:34418009-34879573 GCA_016771965.1 Brassica carinata
AAAACTGTCTATGTCAGTTACCCGTTGGGCGCATTATGTTTATTTCTACGAAAGTTGCTTTGTATGAATTATTTCGACCATACAGGGATTTTTAAGTAAAAGTGATGTAGAGGGTTTTGCAAAGGTAACAGGGCGTTTCTCACAAATTACTTGCGATATTAGCGACGCGGATTATATTTTCCTCATTCACATTTGCGTACTCGAAATGCGTTTTGCATGAGACCGATCATGTTTTCCCTAGGCTGTTTTGTTTTAAAATGTTCTTGTTATCACAGTAATGGATGACCGGTTTCATGGAGATAGAAAATCGCAGATTGTTAAAGTAGCGATGTTTCCTTGGATTACCACGGAGATGTTTCGCTATGATTTTGACCTTTGAATGAAAGCTGCTTCAAACTACCGTGGAGTTTTACGAAGGTTATTTCGTTATTTTAAGTAGTTCACCGTCGTCTTTATTAGTCTGGCGTCGGTACGTTTTTAGTTCGCGAGTTTGCGGCGAGGTGACATAGAGTTTTCAGGACTATGTTTGTAGCGGTTGGGCTATGCGCTAAGCGTTCTTAAGATGAATCTTATTACTCGCGAGAGTTTTCTTTGTCAAAGCGTTGTCTTGATGCTGAAGCAAAAAGTTTTGAAGATGGGATTATCTGGGATATAGTATCAGTACTACTTCCCTTTTTCTTTTCTGACAGGTTAGCCGTTCTTAGAAGGCTTATTATGCGTTTTTCTTTCTTTTAGGAGGCGGGATGAGTATGCTTTTTAGAGCGCGTGGCGATTGTTTCTCGGTATTTAGAGTAGATGGTTTGCATGTTCTGCTGGACAATCAAGCGATGGAACAAGACTGGAAATTTTGCCTAAGACTTAGCTTGCTAGACTATCACCTAAATCCTAAGTTCCTAAATTTTACGGCAGTTTTCAAGGCGTTTTGTTCCTGTCTACAAAAATTAAAACATACAAAATTTTTGAGAAAATAGTCTTTTGAAGGTTTCGGCATTTCGAAGAATCCCATTTCTCGTATAGTCGAGATGATTGGTGTTTAGAATAAGTGATCGTACCAAACTCACAAGATTTATCTAAACAAGCCAAGATGGGATCGGACCCGACGATGGGACGAGACCAGGGCGAGGAGCGTCGGCCGAAGCGCCAGGCGAGTGCCGCCGGCCTCATACGCCAGCGCCAAGCCAACCAGCGTCAGCGTGCGGCCCGGCGCCAGGCGAGTGCGCCCGGCGCCATGCCGCCCAGCAGAGCGAGTTACGCATCGGGTAACCGTGTCCGCGTACGCCCGGCATGGCGAGGGTGCCCCGGCATTCAAACCAGCCGTCCAGCGTGCCGCCCGGCCAGGCGCAGGGAATGCCGCCCGGCGCCCGGCAACACGCGTCCAGCGTGCCGAGGCCAGGCGAGTGCGGCGGCGCCAGGCCAACCAGCGTCCAGCGTACCCCGCCCAGCTAGGCAATACCCGCCCGGCATTGAGCCAACCAGCGTCAGCGTCTTGCCCGGCGTAGGCGATCTTACCGTCTGTGGGTTTTCGTTGTTCGATCTTTTCCTCGTCGGTCGTTTAGCGAAATCTTTTGAGTTTTGGGAAGGTCTTTAGTAAGTAGATTGAATAACCGTTTTGACCCCAACAAGAGCAAAGTGAGGTTTCCACAGGCGAGGTGACCTTGGTGATGGTTGTTCAGATCCACAGAGGCGGGTGGTAGAGAGTGATTTTGTTCCCTTCGTAAAATCTCAGCGGAAACTCCGATTGAGGCGAAGCCATTTTACCTAGACACAAGAGGAACAAAGTGGGCTCTTACTAAAGAACTTGGAAGACTGATCTTACCTTATGGCAAGTCGTCCTAGTAAGATCAAGCTTGACCTCCTTTAGTTTTCCGTTTGTTCCTCGAGAGTTGTTTGTAAAAGTATGGCAGTGGGAATCGGTGAACGATTTGCGTGCTACATTCCCACAGTAATATAGGGTTTCCCCAAGGTTTGAGGAGAATAAGTTTTATTTTTCGAGAGGTTTTTGGCGTTTTTCGTTAGAAACTTTGCTTTCGTTCGCGATTTCTCTAACTTGTAACAAGACAAATTTTTGGGGTTTGATAGATTTTATCGATGCCCTTTCTGTTTAGATAAGAAGTGCGAGCTCGTTTTGTGCTCTTCCTGTGGCGAAAGCGTAGGTTTTGATTTGCTTTCGAACCGTGGCGTTCGCGTAGCGTTGGCCATAGGAACAGTCGGCTGCTGGAGTTGTTTTACCATCGTTGCGCCAAACTGGCTTTTCTCTTTCATATTTCTGGACATTGGTTACGATCAAAGCTGCGGCGGTATGAGTAAAGAGTAATCCGTCCCCCTCCTCTAGCGCCAGCTGTAGGAACGAAATTCACACCGTCAATTTTAATGAATAAGATTGGGAGGAAAGCCAGATTAACCGACTTTCCTTGAAGGTCCAGTTCTACTGCGCAGCCAACGACAATGACAGAATAAATGCGGAAAAAGATTTGTTAAATTTGAGACTGGACCTTAAGAAAGGCTGCTGCGTACTTCGAGGTGTTGGGACGTAGTTCAGTTAGAAAGAATTGAACAAGAGTCGAACCGTCTGGGGCCGGTTAGTCCTAGTATGGCGTTTGTCATAGAAGCAAGGCATGTCGAAGGCGCCTAGGGTTTCTATGTCGCGAGCTCTTAAGTAAAAGAATTGTCCGATCCTTCGAGAGGGAGGATTTGAGCAGGGTGGCCCAGGCGTTAGGGCCTGGTTGATACAATATGAGCTTTGGTCATAGAAGCGGGCATGTCGAGAAGAATGCCGAGGTTTCTGTAATGGAGCTAGTAAAAGTATAGTTAGATCCTTAGAGAGCATGGGTCTCGCGGAGAAGATAAAAGCTAGAACAAAGAAGTGACCAGGCGTTACGAGTCTGCCTCGCTGGCCTAACACTTTAGTTCTAAGTTCTCTAGCTAGCAGGATGCTCTAAGTCTCAATCTAGGATTTTTGGATCCCCTTCTCTTCTGCCCTTGCTCTCATTATATATCCTCTCAAGGTGGTTTGCCTTAGGATGATGGATGTTGGTGTCAAAACGGTCCCGCAGCGGAATCAATGGCTGAAAGTCTCTAGAAAGTATTTCTTGAAACAAAAGTCTCGGATAATTTGAAAAGAAGTTATCGAGATTTTCTCAAATAGAATATCCACTCTCTGTGAATCCAGGAAGACTATGGTCTTGGCCGAGAGTCCCGAGTCGGTCGCTTCATGGGACATCAAGATTCGAGAGCACCACAAAACCACAAACACAAAAATCTGCCTCGAAACTTGAAGAGTCGTTCTCTCAAACCGTGAGAACCAGAAAATGATCAGGATATCAAATCCGAAGCCCTCGCCGAGATCTTCAGCCCGAGCGGCACCGGCCTGGCGCCAGCGGCACCAACCTGGCGCCGGCGGCACCGTTCACAGCGGGCTGGACTGGCGCCCGGCACCGGCCTGGCGCGGCGGCACCGTATGCAGGCGGCCTGGCGCCAGCGGCACCATCATCGCGGGCTCCCCAGCACAGCGCCCGGCGGCACCAGTAGCCGGGCGGCCACCAGCCCGGCGGCACCATCGCCGCGGGCTGGCCTGGCGCGGCGTACCGGCTGGCGGCACCGTCAGCAGCGAGCTTTCTGGCGCCCGGCTTTCCGGCCTGGCCCGGCGGCACCCGTCGCAGCGGGCTGACCTGGCGCGGCGGCACCCGGCTAGCGCCGGTCGGCGGCCCTCGTCCTGGTCGGTCCCATCGTGTTCCGGTCTGATCCCATCTTGGCTTGTTTGGATCAATCATCATGAGTTTGGGGCGATCCGGCTCTGGAATAAACATCCCTCTGACTTCGATTGGAATGCGTCCTCGATGTTTTCACGACAAAAACTAGAAGGATTGGATTTCGTAGAAGATATACGTATAAAAACAAAGGTCGATTAACTTGAACATCGATCCTTTAGGTTATCGGTTTATTTCTGAGAAGATAGTCTTCAGAAATCGTATAAAGCGTTTAACGACTTAAGATAAGTCCACCGGACTAACTTTCGAATTAGAATTCAGGCGTCGAGGCTATGGCGGTTTGTCGATATCGAACATCGGATAAACATCAAGTCAGAAAACTTCGAGGATAATTACAAAGATCGGCCGAAAATGGAATGCTTAGAAGAGATAAGCTTGGGCCCAAAGGCGAGGTCCATCATCCTAAGGCAAACCGACCTTGGTGGATATATAAGAGAAGCGAGGGGAAGAAGGGGATCGAAAATCTAGATTGGAGACTTAGAGCATCCTAGCAGAACTTAGAACTTAGGCGGTTAGGCCAGCGAGGCAGGACTCAGAGCGTCTGGCGCTTCTTGTTCTAGTTCTTCTCCATGCGGGCCACGTTCCTCTCGGAAGGATCTAACTATACTTTTACTCAGAGCTCCTTTTTGAAACCACAGAGCATTATCTTGACATGTCGCTTCTATGACCAGCTTCGTATTAGGCGAACCAGGCCTCGAGCGTCTGGCGCCTCCTGCTTTCGCAAATCTCCGCTCCCTCCGGAAGGATCAGACAATTCTTTTACTTAAGAGCTCGCACATAGATACCTAAGCGTTATCTCTGACATGCACTTTGTTTAATGACAAGCGCTCATACTTGAGCGAACCGCCAGACGGTTCGATCTCTTGTTCAATTCTTTCTAACTGAACTTCACGTGGGCTTGATCCTCGAAGAGTGCGTAGGCAGCCTTTCTTAAGGTCAGTCTCAAATCTTAACAAATCTTTTTCGCATTTATTCGGTCACTTAGCGTTGGCTGTCGCGGTCAGGATCGCCGAGGAAAGTCGGGTTAACAGCTTTCCTCCGCAATCTTATTCATTAAAATTGGCGGTGTGAATTTGGTTCCCACAGTTTGGCTAGAAGGAGGGGGCGGATTACTCTACTCATGGACGCCGGCAGCAGTCGACCAATGTCGAGAAATATGAAAGAAAAGTTCCAGTTCGCGTCAGCGATGGTAAAACAACTCCAGCGGCGACTGTTCTATGTAGCCCGCGCTTATAAGCCGCGGTGCTTTCGAGCAAATCAAAACCTAGCGCGGCTTTCCGCCACAGGAAGAGCACAAAAGCGGGCCATAATTTCTCTATCCCCAGCGAAGAGCTTGATAAAATCTATCAAACCCCAAAAATTAGTCTTGTTACCAAGTTAGGAAATCATAGCGAGCAAGGTTCTGCAACGTTTCTTTCGAGAACCTCGTATCTGAGAAATGGGATTCGCCGAATGCGAAACCTTCAAAGACTATTTTCTGAAAAATTTTGTAGGGTTTAATTCTTTGTGGACGGGAACAAAAGCGTCTTGAAAAACTAGTTGAATTTAGGGAACTTAGGATTTAGGTGGATAGTCTAGCAAGCTAAGTCTTAGGCAAAATTTCCAGTCTTGTTCCATCGTTCCTTGATTGTCGAGGCGGGAACATGCAAACCGATCTAGTCTCTCGAAAAACCCGGAAGCGATAATACGCATTAAAAGCATACTCATCCCTTCTAAAGAAAGAAAAAGCGTTACCCTGAAGCGGAAGAGCTGTAACCGTTTTCTTTAAGTAAAAGAAAGGAAGTAGATGCGTATACTATATCCGTATAATCCCATCTTGAAAACTTTTGCTTCAGCATCAAGACCACGTTTTGACAAAGAAAACTCGCCAGCAATAAGATTCATCTTAAGAGCGCTAGCGGCATAACCGTTACAAACATGGTCCTGAAAACTCTATGTCACCTCTGCGTTACATAGCTTCGCCAACTAAAAGCGTGTACCGGCGATCAGACTAATGCGGTGATTGAACTCACGAAAATAACGAAATAACCCGGTAAAATCCTGAGTAGTTGAAGAAGCTTTCGTCAAAGGTTGAAATCATAAGCGGAAACATCTCGAGTGTAATCCCGGAAACATCCTACTTTAACAATCTGCGATTTTCTATCTCCATGAAACGGTCATCCATTACTTTCATTATAACAAGCGTTTTAAAATAAAACAGCTTAGGAAAAAACATGGTCGGTCTCATGCAACGATTTCCTTGATGCATAAAAGTGAATGGAAAACATAATCCATTAATTACATGCGAATATCGCAAGTAATTTGTGAAAAGCGCTCTCCAGGTTACCTTCGCGAAAAAACCTTACATCACTTTTACGAAAAATCCTCTGTATGGTCGAGTCGATTCATACAAAGCACTCCGTAAAATAAACATAATGGGTCCAACGAATTGGCCGACATAGACAGTTTTAAGCTCCACAAGGTTTCTGGCTCCTGCTTTCCCAGCGGTTCGCGTCAGAGCAGGAAATAATCAACGCCGAAGCGAACCGCGTGTCGCGTCGATCCATTAAACTTTGTCCCCTCGGATAAAATGAAGCGATTTTCATGCAACAAACAAAAATTTTATCACGAACCATTCATCATTATAGCTGAGACCTAAAGTGGAAGATGGTTTAAAAGCCATCAGCAATAATTCAGAAAACTCCGTATGCTTGGCATGTCTATCACGACAAGCTATTTGGCCCTCGACCAGCTTCATGCTTCCGTAAAGCCGGACCTGAATTGGCATCCGCGTAGGACAATGAATTAAGCTAACATGACCTTAATAGGGTCATGGTCTGTCGTTTACCAAACAACTTCCTTGGCGATCGGCTGAATCAGCCTCCATGCCAATCAAAGCTACTGGCGACCACCGCTCCAATCATAACATTAAAACAACAATCCACGATTTGTTCGCCAGGCATAAAGTGACTATTACGCAACAATTTGTCGCATAACCCAGAATGGAAATCATCGATAAACTCTCCATGCCAAAACTCAGTCCTAACAACCATATGGTTAGCGGAAGATTGAAACTCATCGTCAATGGATTAAGTTCTATCGCCCGTAAACCTGCATGAAAAAACACTTCGTGACAAGGTCAAAGTTATCACGAGTCATCAATATATACAAACAAATCGGAGAGCCCGACACTTCCGAAGAGCCTGTGAATGTAGGCGCTTCTCCCTGGGTCGAACTTACGCGACCTCTTGGTCCTGCATCTAGCGAAACAACAGGTTTCTGGCTGCGAACATTAGCAAAACATCTCCAAAGCCGAACATTTCAACCACGAAATGCGGCTGGAAACTTCGACCTTCAGCACTGCGAGCGTCGCTTCTTTCGAAGGACATTCTTTTCCTCAAAGCGTTCCAGGCGAAATCCCGTCTCAGAACTCAAAACATACAAACACACCTCTAGCGGTAACATGCCTCTAAACTGGCATCATTTCGTTGTTGCTGATCACAACAAGCGAACTCTAGCGTCTAAGCAGACAAATAGCAGCCCGAGGGTAGGCTCTCTTGCATCGACAAGGATAAACATAGCCTATCTGAGAAATCAAAATTTTGGTCTAGCTCTTACGTAAAGGAAGTGGCTTCGACTCCGCAGACAAATCATATAAGCCGACAACAATTGCAGTTTTTAAGCGGATGCGAGTCAGGTTAAAATGCATAGCAGGCAGCGATTTGTCGCCATAAAGCCTCAGTCGAGTAAACTTAGGTCCCCTAAAGCCCAGCCGCTGGATCTTGACATCTCACAGACATAGTATGGTATCTGAGATCAAAATTTGTCTTGTTACCAAGTTAGGAAATCATAGCGAGCAAGGTTCTGCAACGTTTCTTTCGAGAACCTCGTATCTGAGAAATGGGATTCGCCGAATGCGAAACCTTCAAAGACTATTTTCTGAAAAATTTTGTAGGGTTTAATTCTTTGTGGACGGGAACAAAAGCGTCTTGAAAAACTAGTTGAATTTAGGGAACTTAGGATTTAGGTGGATAGTCTAGCAAGCTAAGTCTTAGGCAAAATTTCCAGTCTTGTTCCATCGTTCCTTGATTGTCGAGGCGGGAACATGCAAACCGATCTAGTCTCTCGAAAAACCCGGAAGCGATAATACGCATTAAAAGCATACTCATCCCTTCTAAAGAAAGAAAAAGCGTTACCCTGAAGCGGAAGAGCTGTAACCGTTTTCTTTAAGTAAAAGAAAGGAAGTAGATGCGTATACTATATCCGTATAATCCCATCTTGAAAACTTTTGCTTCAGCATCAAGACCACGTTTTGACAAAGAAAACTCGCCAGCAATAAGATTCATCTTAAGAGCGCTAGCGGCATAACCGTTACAAACATGGTCCTGAAAACTCTATGTCACCTCTGCGTTACATAGCTTCGCCAACTAAAAGCGTGTACCGGCGATCAGACTAATGCGGTGATTGAACTCACGAAAATAACGAAATAACCCGGTAAAATCCTGAGTAGTTGAAGAAGCTTTCGTCAAAGGTTGAAATCATAAGCGGAAACATCTCGAGTGTAATCCCGGAAACATCCTACTTTAACAATCTGCGATTTTCTATCTCCATGAAACGGTCATCCATTACTTTCATTATAACAAGCGTTTTAAAATAAAACAGCTTAGGAAAAAACATGGTCGGTCTCATGCAACGATTTCCTTGATGCATAAAAGTGAATGGAAAACATAATCCATTAATTACATGCGAATATCGCAAGTAATTTGTGAAAAGCGCTCTCCAGGTTACCTTCGCGAAAAAACCTTACATCACTTTTACGAAAAATCCTCTGTATGGTCGAGTCGATTCATACAAAGCACTCCGTAAAATAAACATAATGGGTCCAACGAATTGGCCGACATAGACAGTTTTAAGCTCCACAAGGTTTCTGGCTCCTGCTTTCCCAGCGGTTCGCGTCAGAGCAGGAAATAATCAACGCCGAAGCGAACCGCGTGTCGCGTCGATCCATTAAACTTTGTCCCCTCGGATAAAATGAAGCGATTTTCATGCAACAAACAAAAATTTTATCACGAACCATTCATCATTATAGCTGAGACCTAAAGTGGAAGATGGTTTAAAAGCCATCAGCAATAATTCAGAAAACTCCGTATGCTTGGCATGTCTATCACGACAAGCTATTTGGCCCTCGACCAGCTTCATGCTTCCGTAAAGCCGGACCTGAATTGGCATCCGCGTAGGACAATGAATTAAGCTAACATGACCTTAATAGGGTCATGGTCTGTCGTTTACCAAACAACTTCCTTGGCGATCGGCTGAATCAGCCTCCATGCCAATCAAAGCTACTGGCGACCACCGCTCCAATCATAACATTAAAACAACAATCCACGATTTGTTCGCCAGGCATAAAGTGACTATTACGCAACAATTTGTCGCATAACCCAGAATGGAAATCATCGATAAACTCTCCATGCCAAAACTCAGTCCTAACAACCATATGGTTAGCGGAAGATTGAAACTCATCGTCAATGGATTAAGTTCTATCGCCCGTAAACCTGCATGAAAAAACACTTCGTGACAAGGTCAAAGTTATCACGAGTCATCAATATATACAAACAAATCGGAGAGCCCGACACTTCCGAAGAGCCTGTGAATGTAGGCGCTTCTCCCTGGGTCGAACTTACGCGACCTCTTGGTCCTGCATCTAGCGAAACAACAGGTTTCTGGCTGCGAACATTAGCAAAACATCTCCAAAGCCGAACATTTCAACCACGAAATGCGGCTGGAAACTTCGACCTTCAGCACTGCGAGCGTCGCTTCTTTCGAAGGACATTCTTTTCCTCAAAGCGTTCCAGGCGAAATCCCGTCTCAGAACTCAAAACATACAAACACACCTCTAGCGGTAACATGCCTCTAAACTGGCATCATTTCGTTGTTGCTGATCACAACAAGCGAACTCTAGCGTCTAAGCAGACAAATAGCAGCCCGAGGGTAGGCTCTCTTGCATCGACAAGGATAAACATAGCCTATCTGAGAAATCAAAATTTTGGTCTAGCTCTTACGTAAAGGAAGTGGCTTCGACTCCGCAGACAAATCATATAAGCCGACAACAATTGCAGTTTTTAAGCGGATGCGAGTCAGGTTAAAATGCATAGCAGGCAGCGATTTGTCGCCATAAAGCCTCAGTCGAGTAAACTTAGGTCCCCTAAAGCCCAGCCGCTGGATCTTGACATCTCACAGACATAGTATGGTATCTGAGATCAAAATTTGTCTCTTCAACCGCTTTATTCGTTTCACGAACTTTCCGCGTAAATGGGTAAACGCGGAAAATCTGCACTTTATGCAAACAATAGATGCGGTGATCATCAGGGAACTAGGAATGAGGCGACAACTCACACCCTCTTTCTCATGCCGAAAAAACTGAAGTTCATAAATAATCGAAAAACAAATACATCAGAGCATCATGCTCGAGAGTCTCTCATGACACATAACCAGACCATATATGTCGCGGAAAACAGATCACAAGGGTCTTAAACTCCAAAGCAACGGAAGGAAGATCCCTACACCAAGATGCGTAGGCAGCCGAAGGCGCAGCCCCAATCTTACCACTTTCAGCGGAGCCTTTCAGCCATTAATTCGCCTATCTTACCTGACATGTCTTATCGGCACAAAGAACATCACGAAGGTTCTAACGAGCTGGGGGCCTCTGTTGGTGTCAAAATCGGTCCAGCGGAATCAATGACTGAAAGTCTGAAAGTATTTCTTGAAACAAAAGTCTCGGATAATTTGAAAAGAAGTTATCACGAGATTTTCTCAAATAGAATATCCTCTGTGAGATCGAGGAAGACTACTGGTCTTGTGAGACGAAGTCCCGGAAGATCGGTCCTTCGCCCAAGGACATCAAGATTCGATCACCACAGAAACCCTAAACACAAAAGAATCTGCCTCGAACGAAGAGGTCGTTCTCTCAAACCGTGGGAACCAGAAAACGATCAAGATATCAAATCGAAGCGCCGAGATCTTCAGCCTGGCTCCGGCGGCAACCTGGCGCAGCGCACCGTTACGAGGGCAGGACAGGCGCCAGCGTACCGACTGGCGCCCGGCGGCACCGTGACACGGGCGGCCTGGTGCCGCGGCACCGGCCTGGCGCCCGGTGGCACCGGTCACATGGGCTAGCCTGGCGGCGGCACCGACCTGGCTGGCGGCACCGTGTAGCGGGCGACCTGGCGCCCGGCGGCACCCGTCACCGCAGGCTGGCCTGGCCGGGGCACCGACTGGCGCCGGCGGCACCGTCAGCGGGCTGGCCTGGCGCCGGCGGCACCGACCTGGCGCCGGTCGGCGGCCCTCGTCCTGGTCTCCGGTCCCATCGTGTTGGTCTGATCCCATCTTGGCTTGTTTGGATCAATCATCATGAGTTTGGGGCGATCCGGCTCGGAATAAACATCCTACGACTTCGATTGGAATGCGTCCTCCGATGTTTTCACGACAAAAACTAGAAGGATTGGATTTCGTAGAAGATATCGTATAAAACAAATTCGATGCTTGAACATCGATCCTTTAGGTTATCGGTTTATTTCTGAAAGATAGTCTTCAGAAATCGTATAAAGCGTTTAACGACTTAAGATAAGTCCACGGACTAACTACGAATTAGAATTCAGGCCCAATCAGGCTATGGCGGTTTGTCCGATATCGAACATCGGATAAACATCAAGTCACCGAAAACTTCGAGGATAATTACAAAATCGTGAAAATGGAATACTTCGAAGAGATAAGCTTGGGCCCAAAGGCGAGGTCCATCATCCTAAAGGCAAACCGACCTTGGAGTGGATATATAAGGAGAGCAAGGGCAGAAGAGAAGGGGATCGAAAATCCTAAATTGGAGACTTAGAGCATCCTGCTAGCAGAGAACTTAGAACTTAGGCGGTTAGGCCAGCGAGGCAGGACTCAAATGTCTGGCGCCTCTTGTTCTATTTTATCTTCTCCGCCGACCCGTTCCTCGGAAGGATCTAACTATACTTTTACTCAGAGCTCAGCACGCCAGAAACCCTAGGCATTATCTTGACATGCCGCTTCTGACCAGCTCATATTAGGCGGACCAGGCCCAGAGCGTCTGGCGCCTCCTTTCGCAAATCTCCGCTCCTCTGGAAGGATCAAACAATTCTTTACTTAAGAGCTCCGCACATAGAAACCCTAGGTGTTATTATCTTGACATGCCTGTTTCTATGGCAAGCGCTCATACTAGAGAACCCGCAGGCGGTTCGATCTCTTGTTCAATTCTTTCTAACTGAACTACGTCCGGCTTGATCCTCGAAAGGGCGTAGGCAGCCTTTCTTAAGGTCCAGTCTCAAATCTTAACAAATCTTTTTCGCATTTATTCGGTCACTTGTCGTTGGCTGTGCAGAAATCCGGACCTTCAAGGAAAGTCGGGTTAACTTGACTTTCCTCCGCAATCTTATTCATTAAAATTGGCTGATTGTGAATTTGGTTCCCACAGTTTGGCTAGAAGGAGGGGCGGATTACTCTTACTCATCACGACATAAGCCAGTCGAACCAATGTCGAAATATGAAGAAAAAGTTGCAGTTTCGTCAACGATGGTAAAAAACTCCTCAGCGACTGTTCCTATGGCCCTTAGCGCCCGCGGTGCTTTCGAGCAAATCAAAACCTAGCGGCTTTCGCCACAGGAAGAGCACAAAAAGCGAGCTGCTAATTTCTCTATCTAAGCGAAAGGGCGATAAAATCTATAAACCCAAAAATTAGTCTTGTTACCAAGTTAAGAAATGCATAGCGAGCAAGGTTTCTCTGAAAACGTTTCTTCGAGAACCTCTCGGAAAAATAAAACTTATTCTCCTCGAACCTTGGGAAACAGAAGCCGGGCAAATCAGTTCACTGATTCCCACTGCCATATTTCTTACAAACAACTCTCGAGGAACAAGCGGGAAAGCGAAAGGAGGTGGGACTTGATCTTACTAGGAAGACTTGCCGCCATAAGGTAAGATCAGTCTTCCCAGTTCTCCTTTATGTCTAGGTCAAAATGGCTTCGTTTAGTCAATCGGAGTTTCCGTTGAGATTTTGAAGGAACAAAATCACTCTCCGGCCACCTGCGCGTGGACGAGAACAACTATCACCAAGGTCACCTGCGCCTGTGGAAACCTCACTTTGCTCTTGTTGGGGTCAAAACAGTTATCTCGAAATCTGACTAAGGACCTTCCCAAACTCAAAAGATTTCCATGAAACGGCAGCGAGGAAAGATCGAACAACGAAAAACCAGCAGCGGCAAAGGCGGCCTGGCAGCGGAGACATGAGCTGGCCTGGCGCTTAACCTGACCGCCCGGCAACCTGCGGGGCGATGGGATGGCCTGGCGCCGGCGGCACCGACCTGGCGGCGTGGGGCAGCGAGCTGGCCTGGCAGCCGTGACAGCGCCAATGACATGGCGCCAGCGGCACCGACCTGGCGTCGGTCGGCGTCCCGTCCTGGTCTCGGTCCCATCGTGCTCTGTCCGATCCCATCTTGGCTTGTTTAGATCAATCTTTGTGAGTTTGAGTGCGATCACGGTTATTCTAAGCACCAATGCGTATCGGTATCTGCGAGAAATGGGATTCGCCGAATCGAAACCTTCAAAACTATTTTCTCGAATTTTGTAAGGTTTTAATTCTTTGTAGGACAGGAACAAAAGCGTCTTGAAAAACTGCCGTTAGAATTTAGGGAACTTAGGATTTAGGTGGATAGTCTAGCAAGCTAAGTCTTGAGGCAAAATTTCAGTCTTGTTCCATCGTTCCTTGATTGTCCAGGCAGAACATGCAAACCGATCTAGTCTCGAAAAGCAGAAAGCGATCGCCCGCAGCGTTCTAAAGCATACTCATCCGGCTTCCAAAAGAAAGAAAAACATACACAAATAGGAAGACGGCTAACCGTTTTCTTTAGTAAAAGAAAGGGAAGTAGATGCGTATACTATATCCGTATAATCCCATCTTGAAAACTTTTGCTTCAGCATCAGAAAGCAGCTTTGACAGAAAACTCTCGCAGCAATAAGATTCATCTTAAGAGCATGCGGCATAGCTAACCGTTACAAACATAGTCCTGAAACTCATGTCACCTCTGCGTCATAGGCTTCGCAACTAAGCGTGTACCGGCGTCGGACTAATAACGCGACGGTGAACTTCGAAAATAGCGAAATAACCGGTAAAACTCCAGTAGTTGAAGCAGCTTTAGATCAAAGGTCGAAATCATAGCGGAAACATCTCCGGTGTAATCAGGCGGAAACATCGCTACTTTAACAATCTGCGATTTTCTATCTCCATGAAACCGGTCATCCATTACTTTTCATTATAACAAGAGCGTTTTAAAACAAAACAGCCTAGGGAAAAACATGATGGGTCTCATGCAAAACGATTTCGCCAATGCATAAAAGTGAATGAGGAAAACATAATCTGTGGTGTGAATCTCGCAAGTAATTTGTGAAAGCGCTCTCGGTTACCTTTAAAACCCATCACTTTGAAAAATCCTGTATGGTGAGTCAATTCATACAAAGCAACTTTAGGTAAAATAAACATAATGGGTCCACGGTAACTGACATAGACAGTTTTGGCTCCACAAGGTTTCTGGCTCCTGCTTTCACTCCCAGCGGTTCACGTCCGAGCAGGAAATAATCCGCATGACGAACCGCACGTGTCCTCGTCGATCCTTAAACTTTGTCCCCTCGGATAAAATGAAGCGATTTTCATTCAACAACAAAAGTTTTATCTGAACCATTCATCGTCTAACTGAGACCTAAAGTGGAAGATCGTTTCTAAAAGCCATCAGCAATAATTCGAAAACTCCGCTATGCTTGGCATGTCTATCTCGGCAAGCGGCTATTTGGCCCTCGACCAACTTCATGCTTCAGTAAAGCCGGACCTGAATTCGGCATCCCCATTAGGACAATCGTAAACTAACATGACCTTAATAGGGTCATGGTCTGATCGTTACCAAACAACTTCCTTGGCGTCACGGCTGAATCTAGCCTCCATGCCAATCAAAGCTACTGGCGACCACGGCTCCAATCATAGCGGCTAAAAACAACAATCCGATTTGTTCATAGAGCGCCAAGTGACTATTGCATAAGCAATTTGTCGCATAACCCAGAATCGAAATCATCACGATAAACTCTCCATACCAAAACTCAGTCTAACAACCATATGGTTAGCGGAAGATTCAAACTCATCGTCAATCGATTAAGTTCTATACGCCCGTAAACCATGTGAAAGAAACACTTCGTGACAAGGCTCAAAGAGTTATCGAGTCATCCTTAATATATACAAACAAATCCGGAAGGCCAACACTTCCGAGAAGCACTGTGAATGTAGGCGCTTCTCCCTGGTCGAACTACAGCGACCTCTTGGTCCTGCGTCTAAGCCGAAACAACAGTTTCTGGCTGCGAACATTAAGCAAAACATCTCCAAAGCCGCGAACATTTCAACCAAATCGGCACAAGAAACTTCGACCTTCAGCACTGCGAGGCGTATTGCCTTCGAAGGACATTCTTTTCCTCAAAGCGTTCAGGCAAATCCTCGTCTACAGAACTCAAAACATAAACACACCTCTAGCGGTAACATGCCTCTAAACTGGCATCATTTCGTTGTTGCTGATCACAACAAGCGAACTCTAGCGTCTAAGCAGACAAATAGCAGCCCTTCAGGGGTAGGCTCTCTTGCATCCGACAAGGATAAACATGGCAGCTATCAAGAAATCAAAATTTTGGTCTAGCTCTTAAGTAAAGTAGCTTCGACTCCGCGCTTGAACAAATCATATAAGCCGACAACAATTCAGCGGATTTTAAGAGTGCGAGTCAGGTTAAAATGCGCCAAACAGGCAAAAGCAGCCGATTTGTCATCATGAAACCTCAGTCGAGAGTAAACCTAGGTCTTGCCCTAAGCCCAGCCAGCTGGATCTTGACATCTCACAGACATAGTATGGTATCTGAGATCAAAATTTGTCTCTTCACTTAGCTTATTAGTTTCACGAACTTTCCGGCGTCGGTAACCAGCGGAAAATCTGCGCTATGCAAACAATAGATGCGGTGATCATCAGGGAACTAGGAATGAGGCGACAACTCACACCCTCTTTCTCATGCCGAAAAACTGAAGTTCATAAATAATCGAAAAACAAATACATCAACAACATCATGCTCGAAAGTCTCTCATGACACATAACCAGACCATATAAGTCTCGCGGGAAAACAGATCACAAGGGTCTTAAACTCCAAAAGCGAACTACGGAAGGCTTGATCCCACACCAAGAGTGCGTAGGCAGCCTCCGAAAGCGCCCCAAATCTTACCACTTTCAGCAGACCTTTCAACCATTAATTCCGCCTATCTTACCTGACATGTCTTATAACTCATAAGAACATCACAAAGGTTCAAGCGGCTGGGGGCTAACTGTTGGTGTCAAAATGGGTCCGCGCCGGAATCAATGACTGAAAGTCTCTAGAAAGTATTTCTTGAAACAAAAGTCTCGGATAATTTGAAAAGAAGTTATCACGAGATTTTCTCAAATAGAATATCCACTCTCGTGAGATCGGAAGACTACGGTGATCGCGACAAAGAGTCCCGGAAAGATCGGTCCGCTTCAAGGACATCAATTCTATCACCACAAAACCATAAACACAAAAGAATCTGCCTCGAAGCGTCGAAGAGGTCGTTCTCTCAAACCGTGAGGAAACAGAAAGCGATCAAGATATCAAATCGAAGCCCTCGCCGAGATCTTCAGCCTGGCTGGCGGCACCGACCTGGCGCCGGCGGCACCGTCCGCGCGGGCTGGACTGGCGCCCGGCGACACCTGGCGCCCGGCAGCACCGTCGCTTAGCGGGCTGGCATGGCGCCGGCACCGACCTGGCGCCGGCGGCACCGTCGCCGCGGCTGGCCTGGCGCCGGCCCAACCCTGGCCTGCCGGTCGACGGCCCTCGTCCTGGTCTCGGTCCCATCGTGTTCGGTCTGATCCCATCTTGGCTTGTTTGGATCAATCATCATGAGTTTGGGGCGATCCGCGACGCTACAGAATAAACATCCTACGACTTCGATTGGAATCGTCCTCGATGTTTCACGACAAAAACTAGAAGGATTGGATTTCTAGAAGATATCATATAAAACAAGGTCGATTAACTTGAACATCGATCCTTTAGGTTATCGGTTTATTTTACGAGAAAGATAGTCTTCAGAAATCGTATAAAGCGTTTAGCGACTTAAGATAAATCCACGGACTAACTACGAATTTAGGAATTCAGACCCAATCAGGATATGGCGGTTTGTCCGATATCGAACATCGGATAAACATCAAGTCACCGAAAACTTCGAGGATAATTACAAAGATCGGCGAAAATGGAATACTTCAGAAGAGATAAGCTTGGGCCCAAGGCGGAGTCCATCATCCTAAGGCAAACCGACCTTGGAGTGGATATATAAGGAGAGCAAGGGCAGAAGAAGGGGATCGAAAATCCTAGATGGAGACTTAGAGCATCCTGCTAGCTTAGAGAACTTAGAACTTAGGCGGTTAGGCCAGAGGCAGGACTCGAGCGTCTGGCGCCTCTTGTTCAGTTTTATCTTCTCCGCAGACCCACGTTCCTCGGAAGGATCTAACTATACTTTTACTCAGAGCTCGCACATAGAAACCCTAGGGATTATCTTCGACATGCCCGCTTCATGACCAACGCTCATATTAGGCAACCAGGCCCTAGATGTCTGGCAGCCTCCTGCTCGCGAATCTCCGCTCCTCCGGAAGGATCAGACAATTCTTTTACTTAAGAGCTCCGCACATAGAAACCCAGGGCGTTATCTTCGACATGCCTGTTTCTATGACAAGCGCTCATACTGAGGCGAACCCGCCCAGGCGGTTCGATCTCTTGTTCAATTCTTTCTAACTGAACTCGTCCGACTTGATCCTCGAAGAGTGCGTGAGGCAGCCTTTCTTAAGGTCCAGTCTCAAATCTTAACAAATCTTTTTCGCATTTATTGGTCACTTGTCGTTGGCGTCGCGAGAATCCGGACCTTCAAGGAAAGTCGGGTTAACTTGGCTTTCCTCCGCAATCTTATTCATTAAAATTGGCGTGTGAATTTCGGTTCCCACATCTTCTAGAAATCCAATCCTTAGTTTTGTCGTAAAACATCGAGGACGATTCCAATCGAGTCGTAGGATGTTTATTCCGTAGCCGTGATCGTCCCAAACTCATGATGATTGATCCAAACAAGCCAAGATGGGATCGGACCGAACGATGGGACCGAGACCAGGGCGGGGCCATCGACGGCGCCAGGCGAGGTGCCGCCGGCGCCAGGCGCCCGGCGCCAGCCAGCCCGGCGGTGCGCCGGCGCCAGGCAGTGCCGCCCGGCATGAGCCAGCCAGCGGCAGTGCCGGCGCCAGGCCGACCGTCGCGGCGAGTGCCGCGTAAACGGCAGCGTCACGCGAATACCGCCGGCAGGAGTCAGTGCCGCCGGCGCGGTCGGAGTCTTGCGCCAGCGAAAGCCAGCCAGTGGCGAGTTGCCGGCCGCCGGGCGAATGCCGCCGGCGCCAGGCGATGCCGCGGCACCAGGCGCCCAGTCACGAATGCGCCCGGCGCCAGAAGTGCCGCCGGCCAGGCGGCCAGCGTCCACGGTGCCGCCAGGCCAGGCGCGAGTACCGCCGGCATAGTCCAGCCAGCGTGACGGGTGCCGCGAACCAGGCGAGGTGCCGGCGCCAGGCTGAAGATTTCGGCGAGGGCTTCGATTTGATATCTTGATCGTTTTCTAGTTCCTCACGGTTTGAAGAGCGACCTCTTGATTTGAGGCAGATTCTTTTGTGTTTAGGGTTATTGTGGTGATCGAATCTTGATGTCCTTGGGCGGCCGGACCGATCTTTCGGGGACTCTTGTCATGCGCCCGTAGTCTTCGATCTCACAGAGAGTGGATATTCTAATTTGAGAAAATCTCGTATAACTTCTTTTCAAATTATCCGAGACTTTTTGTTTCAAGAAATACTTTCTAGAGACTTTCAGTCGTTGATTCCGTCGTGACCGATTTTGACACCAACAAATGCATCTTCAGAAACACTATTAGTCTTGGACAAGCCACAATATTTATCAAACTTGTCCAAGTGATTGTGGGAACCGAAATTCACACTGTCAAGTTTTAGTTGATCGAAGGAAAACCAAGTAAACCTAGTTTCCCCTAAAGGTCCCGGTTATCTGCTGGGCCACACACAACACAATCAATATGACGATAATAGCAAAGTAGTAAATCGTAAAATAAAAGAGAGCAAAAAGATCTTATTTCTAAATCCGCGTTTGAGCGTGAACAACAGGTGAGAGCCTTGGCCACGAGAGCTTTCGGTGAGTTCGCTAGTCTAGCAACCTAAGTTCTAACCTAGTTGAGTCGCAGCTCGATAGTAGAAACGGAAAAATGCCTAAATTGCTATAAGTGCTAAGGTTCCTCTCCGAGAATTCTCCCCCTGCTCTTTGGCCTAAGTCCTCTTTATATACTCCTCCTTTAGGTTGTTTTACCTCCTCTCGCGCCGGACTTGTCGCGGAACGGGCTTTTCCATATCTCTTTTTCCCATTGATTATCTTGAAACTTGACATTTATCTTCGGAAACTTGACATTTATCTCTTCTCGCGGATGAGATAAACCGTCATCCTAGTCTTTGGGCTCAAGTCTCTTAGGATCATAGGTGGGCCGTTTTTCGCAATTCGAACCCTTTTTGGGCCGTATCGAGACTTAAGCGTTTTTACTTACGAAGTAGCCGTTGGCATTGGTATGATCTTCCCAACGGAACCTCGTCTCTTCGCATAGCCGAGGTGGTTGATGTTGAGTTAATCGTGACCTGTTCTATCACGAAGAGTGGGAAACCGTTCGAGAGACTTAACCTTCCCAATTTCCCGAAGACTTTTGACGATGTTTTTAGACGGAACGTCGGTGTTATGTCCATGGACCCGAGGATTGAGTTGCGGAAACTTCGGATGAAGATGCATGGTCATGAGATACGACCGGGTTCGGAACAATCGCCGAAGGGTCAGCGCTTCGCCGGCGAGCTGACCTACGCTATTGAGCTTCGCCGGCGGTTGACCCGCGATGAAGTCGTACTGGCGGCGAATGACCCCGCGCTGCGATCGAGCGCCCGGCGAGCTGACGTGATGGTCATACTAGCGGCGAGCTGACCCAGCGCTCTGGTCGAGCTTCGTCAGCGATCTGACCCGCGATGGGGTCGTACTCGTCGGGAGAGCTGACCCGAGCTACGGTCGAGGTCGCCGGGTGAGCTGACCCGTGCTATGGTCGAGCTCGCCGGCGAGCTTATCCTCGCTACGGTCGAGCGCGCCAGCGAGTTGGCCCGTGCTCGGCGGGCGAGCTGACCCTTGCTATGGTCGAGCTCGCTGGCGAGCCGACCACTGCCGCGGTCAGGCTCGCCGGCGAGTTGGCCCATGCTCGCCGGGCGAGCTGTTCCTTGCTATGGTCGAGCTCGCCGACGAGTTGACCCGTACATGCCAGGCGAGCTGACCCGCGCCATGGTTATGCTCGCCGGCGAGTAGACCCGCTAGCGATCGTACTTTCGCTTTGCAACGACCCGATGCTGGTTGACTGCGGCCAGGCAACCCGTGCTTTCGCTGGGCGAGCTGACCACGCTATGGTCGAGGCTCCGGCGAGGTGACCCGTACTCGCGGGCGAAGCTGACCCTTGCTATGGTCAAGCTTGCGTGAGTTGACCATACGGCCGGGCGGCTGACCGCACCATGGTCATGCTGCCCGGCGAGTAGATCCGCTGGCTGCGGTCGTACTTTCGCCGGCAAGCTGACCCGTTCTTTGTCGAGCTGCGCCGGCGAAGTTGGCCCATGCTAAGCTGGGCGAGCTGACCCTGCTATGGTCGATTCGCCCGGCGAGTTGACCCGTACTTCGCCGGAAGCCGACCAGCGCCATGGTCATGCTCGCCGGTGATAGACCTGCAACGCTGTCGTACTCGCCCGGCGAGTTGACCCATGCTACGGTCATGCTCACAGGCGAGTAGACCCGTGCTCGTCGGGTGATCCGTTTCGGTTATTCGTTTTCTTGGCTTTTGAAGTTTTGACCGAGATTTGGTTTTTCCGAGGACTTTCGGGTATCGATTCCGTCGTGACCGATTTTGACCCCAACAGTTAGCCCCCTAGCTAGCTAGGTTCCGTGGAGTTTTGGTAACAGGTCCTAGCTCGCGATATAGCTTGTTAGGAAGGTGTAGAGGCGTGTCGTTTGCGAAGAAGTAAATAGTAAATCTCTTTTTTTCTTATATAGGTGGAGTAAGTTTTTTATAATTCCAAACTTACTCCTCACTAGAACTTACCTCTAAGATAGAAATTTCTCTTCTCTTTCTCTCCTTGCTTAAACAAAGAAAATGTCTTCAAGCAAAGGATCTTCAAAGAGGCACTCTTCCTCTCATTCATCTTCGGATGACTTTTCCGCTAATGAGGTGATCACCCCGAAAGAAGAGTTTGGAGTTGATGAAGACGCAAAGGATGCGTACTACAAAGCTCTTTGCGGCTCGCTCCTGCCTCTGGAAGACATTCCAATCCTAACAGGCCCGTGTGAGGTCGCTGCGCACCCCTCCGCGAGCATGGATTCTCCGACTACCTGCGACTCGAGATTTTACCAGGTTCCAGTGGAGTCGTTTTGGGATCAGTGGCGGAACCCTCCGGAAGGTTTCTTCACTTGCTACGAAGACTTCCTGTCATATTCCCGCATGTGGTTTCTGATCCCCGGCACCATTGTTCGCACGCTTCACCGATTTGGGCTTTCGATCAGCCAGCTAAACATTCCGGCCTTACAGCATTGGCTTGGCGTGTTGATCTCGAGTTACGAGCTAGGAATGGACCTTAACCCTGGCGACTTCGAGGGCCTTTGGTCTACGAGTGTGAGGGATCTTTCGTGCCGCATGGGGCCAAAGAAAAACATGGCTATAATTCAGGGGCATACTTCGCACCCCATGACATGGTTCGAGCGCTTTTTCTTTGTCCGAATAGTTGGGGAGTCTGTCGAGGAGAGCTACCTCCACCTATTCCGTCGGGAGTTGAACTTCAAACGCGGCAATACAACTAGTAAAGTTTTTCATTTTGATACCTTGAAAACATGTGATGATGATTTTTTTATTATTATCTGGCAGTGAACAGGATCCTTCCGCCGACTCTTGCCGATCTTTTTGCCAAGCGAGATCTTCTCCGCAGCAGGCCATTCTTCTAGAATTCCTTTACCGTTGGAACGGATTCGAAGTGCGGTGGAGCTCCATCGATCTCGAGCCGTCTCCCGGCCTCTTGACGTTCCGTACGACGCAGAACCGGTCACTGATGTCTTGCCCGCTCAGAGGCGGAGAAACAGGTCTCGGAGACGCAAAGGGGTTGCCTCTGAGAATGTCTCGAGAGATCCTCCGCTGCCAGGATAGAACCCTAGTTTCACTCCAGGGGAAAAGAGTGGAACCAGCGAGGTTCCCCTTCCTAGCAACTTTTTTGCCGACCTCCCTCCCGGTTTCACTACTCATGAGTCGCTGGACGAAGAGTCGAGGAGGAAAGTAGTCGCTGAAGGTTCCCATTTAATCAATGAGGTTTATCCTTTGAAATTTGATCTGAATTTCAATATATATATATATATATATATATATATATATATATATATATATATATATATATATATATATGATATATATATATATATTTAATCTTAAGTTCATGCAGGGGATGAGGGTGTTTAATGCAGCGCTTGACGGAGTTTCCGGAAATCGCGTATCTCTCACTTTAAAGCCTAGGAGGCTGAAAGGGAATTCTTTCGGTTTCGGAAGGAGGTCGAGGAACAGAGCCGGAGACAGGCTGAGCTCCATTCTCAGGCCCTTGTTCGTGCGGAGAGGAAAGGAAAGAGAACGATTGTCGCCGAGATGAAGCGGAGGGCGCTTTGTTTACCACTGAATCGAGATTTTAGGATGCTCGAGGAATTAAGTGGTGATTTTGATGTCTTGCATATTTTCATTGTTTTAGCTTTCCATTTTGTGCATTTTATCCCTTCTAGATTAGACATTAGGCATATATAGGTTCATTTTGCATTCATAAGTCTTTATCAGGTCTTGGAGTGTACTTTGGAGAATTTGAAGGTGTTTGGGGTACTTTATTACAAAAAGGAAGGGTGAAAGATAGACATGGACGATGGCCATAAAGAAGTCTTTCTGTGCTAAGATTTGGTGGGAACATGGAATTTTGAGTTAGCTTTCCATTGGGAGTGGTTTCAAACCATTTGAAGCCATATTGGAGGAGTTATGATTATTTGAGTGAAGGCATGTCAGTACACCCGGGTCAGCACACTCGGCTTGACCAACCCGCACGGAACGAAGGGATGATGCTGGACAATGAAGCACCCGGACGGACGTACGCGACCTCGATAGCCTGCACGGCCTGACCGCAGGAAAAGACAGCACGTACGCGGCTTGGAGCACCCGGATGAAGCTACCCGCGTGCGAGACTACCGCGTCTACACCCGAGGAAGGCGACCCGCACGTTCCGACAATGGAGAACGCCCAGGATCAGGACGCGGCCGATCACACCCGACCTCCTTCGCCCGCGTACCACTCCACTCAACCCCAGTACATTCGAGCAGGATGACACCCGGCCTTGGCACACGCGGCCTGAAGCACCCGCACGGCCTGCACACCCGACTGGAAGGACGCGGCCTGAAGCACCCGCACGGCCTGCACACCCGACTGGAAGGACGCGGCCTGAAGCACCGGCACGGCCTGCTTGCTGCTGGACACGGACTGTACGCGGCCTAGAGCACCCGGGGAGGACAACCCGAGCAGTCGGACGAGCCGGACGAGAATCCTCATACGCGGGTGGCTATACCCGGCCTGATGGAAGCCTATCCGACCAGGGTATCCGAGCTTCTTCCTTTTGGAGCATTTTGATTGGCTTAGACCATTAATCTTCCAAGGGCTGTTTAGTCATTTTACTTTTATGTGTTTAGGGCTTTTAAGCCTACTATAAATACTCTCATTAACCCAAGTTTGGGACTTGTGTTATTTATGATCTAAGAACAAAAACCTTTTGAGTAAAGCTTCATCTTTGATTTATTATCTCATCTCATCTTGTGTTCTTGATTGTTTATTTCATCTCCTTTCTTTCTCTATATGTTTAAGCTTGAATCTCTCATAGGTTTAAGAGTAAGCATGTGGATTAGCGAGTAGATCCATCTTAGATCCATGGGTTAGGGTGATGGAGAATGATTAAGTGTAGATCCAAGGTGTTTAGTGTTAGATCTATCATTTCCTTGCATTGATTTGGTGTTCTTAAAGCTATATTTGAGTTGGCTGATGAAAGGACTTTTCAAAGGTCCTAATCAAATGATGTAGTATAAAAGATTGTCGAACCAATCCTAGGTGATTTCAATGCAAAGGGAATACAAGTCTATGCTTAATCTAAGTGCAATCAAAAGAGTGGAGTGAAATGAACTAGAACTAAAACTAAACTAAAATGCAATAAAATAATGATCTCTCTTTCAATATGAAGCAATAGGACTCATGGGGCAAGGTAATTGACCTTGGGTGATCAAGCTTCAATCAAAAGGTGGCAGCAACATTCAATCTATCAACCTTATGCCTAAACAACAAAACTAAGCAAGCTCTATCTCTAGATGAATGCTCTTTTGCAATGATCACCCAAGTACACCAAATCTCTTTGGCTGTAGTGATCAAAGCAAGCGTAAAGAATGAGTCTAATAGCAATCCTAACTTCTTTGACAACTAATCTCTTAGGCAAAGCAAGCTAAAAGCATAGATGAGTTGGTTCAGGCATTTCATAGAACACCTTTGGGCATGAAATGCCTATGGCTCTATGTTTGAGAGGCCAACCCAAATATAGCATTAAGAACACCAAATCAATGCAAGGAAAGGATAGATCTAACACTAAGCACCTTGGATCTACACTTAATCACCCTAAATCTCCCAAGCCCATGAACCCTATGATGATCTACTCTGTAATAGACATGATTTCCCTTAAACCCATGAAGAATTCAAGGTTAACAATGATTAGAAACAGATGCTCAAGAACACAAGAATAAAAGAAGAAAAAGGATCCAAGATCCAAACTTTATTCAAGATCCAAATGTGTTTTTGAGAGAAAAAGAGACAAGTCCCAAATTGGGAGATATAAGAGTATTTATACAAGGCTTAGAAGCCCTAAAAACATCATAGAAAAATACTAAAAGGTCCCTAGGGTCAATAAGACTTCAACCAATAGGAAAACAGCTTAAAATTCGGTCAGGGGTGGAGGAAATGACCCAACCCGGTCCAACCAACCCGGTCCAGCCTTGTTCTGGCCGTCCAGATTCTCCCGACCGGGTAGCTCATCCCGGACCAGCCTACCCGGTCCTGCCTCCCCAGCCTGATCGTCCAGCGTTCCGACCGGGTGCTCGAACCCGGACTGATCTACCCGGCCAGCTTGATATGCTTCTAGTAAACTGATCATAACTCCTCCAATATAGCTCCAAATGACTTGAAACCACTTCCATTGGAAAGCTAACTCAATTTTCTGTGACTTCACAAAATCTTAGCAGCAGAAGATATCTCTAAGCCCTCCGTCCATGCTCATCTTTGTCTCGACCAGATCATGGATTGACTTCTCTTTTCTTGGCCAAACTTGATTCTTCACCTCTTTTTGGGGCCATAAGGCTTCCAAACACCTCAAATCACACCAAAGCATACTCCAGCACCTGATAAAGACAAATGGATGCAAAATGGACCTAAACATGCCTAATGCCTAACTTATATGATTAAAATGCATAAGATATAGATGCTTAAAACATGTAAATATGCAAGACATCAACTCCCCCACATTAGACCTTTACTTGTCCTCAAGTAATCTTTTCAAAACACAAGGAGGAGAGACATAGAGATGGGAGCAAAGCCAAAAGAAACACTCATAGCACTCAACTTGACATCCTAAAGAAACATAGCAAATAGCATGAGCAAAACTTCCTATTATGCTCTAGCTTCACAAGGCCTATCAATGACTCTTATGCCTCTACACGAGATGCAATGCTTATCAACCAACAAGTTCACTTAACCAGCCCTCACATTGATTCACACACACACACACACAAGGTGAAGTCTCACATATGGGCACATGACCTCAATCATTTGGCTAGGTGATCAAATGGTCTAATATGGATGAAAATGAGGGTTCAATGCATCATTTCAAGGTGGAAATCACTCAAAACTCAAGAAGCTTGATCATTATGCAAAATTTATCTAAGACTAGGAGCAATTCATGCATACATGGATCTATCCTCATCATTCTACCCATTCCTAAGAGATTGCAAGTTCTAAACCCCTTTTATTCATCTCATACCCCAAAAATTGAAAACATTGTCACGTCACTCACCCCATGAACAACTTTCTTTTCTTTGAAATCCAACCCTTAAGGACCTCTAATCACTTTTTTAAGCTCTAACTCTTTAAGTTTTTCCTTCCCCACTATCTTATTGAATCTTTCTTTTTCTTTTTATTTTTCTTTTTCTTTTCTTTTCTTTTTCTTTTCTTTTTCTTCTTTTTTTTTTATATATATATACACAAAGATGGGGGAAGGTCAAAAACATCAATTAAGAGCTTCTTATCTTTTTATTTTAGGTCCCTAGGGTTCTTCTTTCTTATGATACTCATTTGTTCATCAATCTCAACATTGTTACAATCCAAACCCAAGAATTAGACCCTTAAGGAACAAAAACCCCACTCACCATCCTAGAAGCTAGCTCAAATGATGACCCTATGCTAGCAAGAGATGAGAACAAATCCATGTCGCCCCCAATACTCTCAAGATTTTGCACATGACAAACTATCAGAAAAGGCCTCACTCATGCAAATCAATGTAGGCTTCAAAGAATGGATAGGGTTCAAGGGTATGGAAGTGCCATTTGGGTTAACAAAGAGTGGTACAATGGGAAAAGATAACCCAAATGTGTATGAGATCCATGATCAAGTATGCAAATGCCCATATGCAAGAGAAATTAAGTTCATTCAAGTCTAAGTTCAGGATGGAGCTGGTTTCAAGAACAATGCTAATATCAAGCAAGCAAGCAAGTTTCAAGAAGAGTTTTCAAGGCTCAAAGCATGCAAGTCTTTCAAAAGATGCTTAAGCTACTTGATATGTTTAACTAGGGTGCCAAATTCAGTGCAAACAAGTGTTCTTTACAAGGCAATGCTCCATGTGCAAGTGAATCCAACTAATATGCTCTAGACTCAATCTTAAGGATGCAAGTGATGCAATTTACATGATTCAAAAATTCAATTTTTTTTTTTAATGCAAATATGAATGAACAATGCAATGCATGAGGCTCAAAATCACAAAGCAAAAAGGATCAAATACTTGGTACCTCCCCCACACTTAAATCACACAGTCTCTGTGTGAGTAAGAGAGAAGGAGATACCCCAACAAGACAAAAGCAAATGTATATACAAGAAGGGTTGGAGTGATACCACATAAGGAGTGTTGGGTGTGGTGCCTAGGGGAGCAATGTCTGGTTGCCTGCCTCATCAGCCCAAGGGTCTTTAAAACCAAAAATTCTAGTGAAATATGTACAAAGGATAGCCATGGGACTTCCTCCCAAGTGAGCTTGTTTTGAGTCACTAGCTTGACTTTCCTTCCTTTGGCTAGTGAAGGCTGGTGTCTCTAGGCTCCTTACCCATGTAGTGAAAGCCTTCTTGCCAAACCGGATCACCAGGATCATACTCATCATAGAACCAACCCTAAACTCATTCATCCTGATCTCTTCAAAGGGTACCTTCCTTGGATCATCAACAATGAGCTCCTTGGTAGAGAGTATACCAAAATGGTAGGCAAAGGACTTGTCCATAGGAGAGTCTTCTTGGTGCATATCTTTGAGGGATTCTTCAATGTGAATAGCTTGATTCTCCATAGACTCTTCACCCCTTGTTCCTTCCTTGGAAGTAAACTTCACATGTGTTTCCTCCTTGATTGAGAACTCATCCATAACCAATGAGATCTCTCTTATCTCCTCTATGCATTCAACAACCAAACCATCGTCACAAAGATCTTCAAAGATTCTTCCAACCAAGCTTAGTTCTTCATCCTTGCTTCTTGTTGAATTACTCTTGAATGGTGCTGGTTCAACTTGCTCTTCATATCTTTGCCCAAGATTGTCATCTACCATGCATCCAAGGAGCAAGTCAAGCTCATGTATAGAGTTTTCAGCTTCTTGTTGAAATCCATCCTTGAGGTGCATGTCCTCTTCAACATCAATTTCCATATCCATGGAACATTCTTCACAAGTGTTGGTGCTGTAAAGGGGAATGATGCTTTCTTCTTGATCTTCAGTGATGTGAGACAGTATGTTGTTGATAGACTTCACATGTGTTATAGTTTCATCCATCCTTGAGCTAAGAGTCTTGCCATGAGCATCTACCTTGGTGGAAAGAGAGCTCATTTGACTTTGTATATCAAGCCTTCCTCTTTCTTGATTCTCCAACAACTTCTCAAGCATGTTGGTGATGTGTTCTTCATTGGAGTCTTGAGGTTTTTTGACTTCTTGTTCTTCATACTCTAAAGCCCAAGGTTGGTATCTCTCACCATATCCATATTGGCTTTCTTGACCAAGGTTTCCATGTGGTTGGTACTCCAATTGGGTGGTTGGCTCATAAGCTCTGTCACAATAAGTGGAGCTTCTAGATATCATTCTTTCTTGGCCCTCTAAAATAGCCTTGAAAATTGATTCCAAGTCAAGAGACATGATCTTCCTCTCTTGTGAATGTACCTTGCAAAAGAACAACCACTTGAAAGGGAGTTAGTAAATAGATAAAGGTAACAAGACTTAGTCTCAAGCAAGTGACTAAATCCCAATGTCAAAATCAAACTAGAACTTGGCAACGGCGCCAATTTGATGAAAGGACTTTTCAAAGGTCCTAATCAAATGATGTAGTATAAAAGATTGTCGAACCAATCCTAGGTGATTTCAATGCAAAGGGAATACAAGTCTATGCTTAATCTAAGTGCAATCAAAAGAGTGGAGTGAAATGAACTAGAACTAAAACTAAACTAAAATGCAATAAAATAATGATCTCTCTTTCAATATGAAGCAATAGGACTCATGGGGCAAGGTAATTGACCTTGGGTGATCAAGCTTCAATCAAAAGGTGGCAGCAACATTCAATCTATCAACCTTATGCCTAAACAACAAAACTAAGCAAGCTCTATCTCTAGATGAATGCTCTTTTGCAATGATCACCCAAGTACACCAAATCTCTTTGGCTGTAGTGATCAAAGCAAGCGTAAAGAATGAGTCTAATAGCAATCCTAACTTCTTTGACAACTAATCTCTTAGGCAAAGCAAGCTAAAAGCATAGATGAGTTGGTTCAGGCATTTCATAGAACACCTTTCGGGCATGAAATGCCTATGGCTCTATGTTTGAGAGGCCAACCCAAATATAGCATTAAGAACACCAAATCAATGCAAGGAAAGGATAGATCTAACACTAAGCACCTTGGATCTACACTTAATCACCCTAAATCTCCCAAGCCCATGAACCCTATGATGATCTACTCTGTAATAGACATGATTTCCCTTAAACCCATGAAGAATTCAAGGTTAACAATGATTAGAGAGCAACAGATGCTCAAGAACACAAGAATAAAAGAAGAAAAAGGATCCAAGATCCAAACTTTATTCAAGATCCAAATGTGTTTTTGAGAGAAAAAGAGACAAGTCCCAAATTGGGAGATATAAGAGTATTTATACAAGGCTTAGAAGCCCTAAAAACATCATAGAAAAATACTAAAAGGTCCCTAGGGTCAATTAGGCTTCAACCAATAGGAAAACAGCTTAAAATTCGGTCAGGGGTGGAGGAAATGACCCAACCCGGTCCAACCAACCCGGTCCAGCCTTGTTCTGGCCGTCCAGATTCTCCCGACCGGGTAGCTCATCCCGGACCAGCCTACCCGGTCCTGCCTCCCCAGCCTGATCGTCCAGCGTTCCGACCGGGTGCTCGAACCCGGACTGATCTACCCGGCCAGCTTGATATGCTTCTAGTAAACTGATCATAACTCCTCCAATATAGCTCCAAATGACTTGAAACCACTTCCATTGGAAAGCTAACTCAATTTTCTGTGACTCCACAAAATCTTAGCAGCAGAAGATATCTCTAAGGCCTCCGTCCATGCTCATCTTTGTCTCGACCAGATAATAGATTGACTTCTCTTTTCTTGGCCAAACTTAATTCTTCACCTCTTTTTGGGGCCATAAGGCTTCCAAACACCTCAAATCACACCAAAGCATACTCCAACACCTGATAAAGACAAATGAATGCAAAATGGACCTAAACATGCCTAATGCCTAACTTATATGATCAAAATGCATAAGATATAGATGCTTAAAACATGTAAATATGCAAGACATCATTGGCGCCTCAAACATAGAGCTATAGGCATTTCATGCCCGGAAGGTGTTCTATGAAATGCCTGAACCAACTCATCTATGCTTTTAGCTTGCTTTGCCTAAGGGATTAGTTGTCAAAGAGGCTAGAATTGCTATTAGACTCATTCTCCTTGTTTGCTTTGATCATTACAGCCAAAGGGATTTGGTGTACTTGGGTGATCATTGCAAAAGAGCATTCATCTAGGGATAGAGCTTGCTTAGTTTTGTTGTCTAGGCATAAGGATTTAGATTGATTGAAAAGTTAGCATCTTGGATTGAATCTTAATCATTTGATATCAAGTCCCTACACCCATAGGTCTCATTCTCCTCATAAGAAAGAAAGTTTTACTTTTTGTTGCACTTTACTTATTGTCTTAGGTTAATCATCAACCTCTTTAATGATTGCATTTAGATTAAGCATAAACTTGCATTCCCTCTGTTTCATGGTCACTTAGGACTGGTTCGACAATCTTATATACTACTTCATTTGACTAGAACCTTAGAAAAGTTCTTTCATCAATTTTCGCGAGTGCCGTGGCTCGGTCGCCACCCTCTACAAGTCGCAGAACAAGGACTTCTCCTTTCCTGCCAAGGTCGCTGAGATGTCGGGCCTTATGGACGGGTGCGCCCATGCCGAATCCTTGGTTCCTCCGATCGACCGAAAGGTCCGACAGCTTTGGGATTCCATCGAGGTCTCGGAAGACACGGCGGAAGTGGGAGCCGGTGTTGGTGATGAAGGTGCCGGAGTCGCGGACGGAGAGGGAGAGGTCGATCAGCCCGTGAACTCGTTTGGCGTTTCGATGTCCGGGTATCTCGACCTTGAGTTTTGAGGATTGTCGGGATAGATTTCCCTTATCTTTATTTGTATCGTTGAGTTTTTAGGCCGAGTGTGGCCGTTTATATGAGTGTGCTATGGCCTTACGGGGCCATTTAACTTTATTTGTGGGACTGGCCGTTGGTGGCTTCGAATCCCAGCCGTTTTGCGGCTCCTAATATATATAACGAATGTTTTTAGTTTATACTTCTGTCAAGTGTCGAGGTTGAGATATGAGTAGTCACTTCGAATCTCGACTCGTGGTTTTTCGCTTGTCCGCTGGCCCCCTTTTTTGAGATAAAGACATTCGTGAATGCTTATGAGTTTCTACGAAGTTTTCGTTGAGCGTTATAGACGTGGGCGACGAGACATTTTTTGTACCATGTCTAGTAATGTTTGTTGACCAGTAGGACTGGGTTTAGGGCAAGACCTAGGTTTACTTTCGGCACTAAGGCTATGCGATGACTAATCGGCTTTCGTTTTGCCTGTTGGCGATTTCTACCTGGTTCGTTCCGTTTTAAAGTCCGCGGCTTGATGCTTTGGGAACCGAAATTCACACCGTCAATTTTAATAGACAAAAACGGAGGAAAACCGAGTAAACCTGATTTTCTTTGAAGATCTGAATTCTCTGCGTAATCACTTTATAAAGATAAAAAGATAGACAGCAAGATGGAAACAAATGGTCGCTCAGAGGCGTTTTATTAATCGAATGGTATGAGAACAAGATTTCTCCGAGAGGAGTAGAGATATACGAACTATCGGAACAAAAGAACATGAGGCGGCCCAAACGTCCTAAGCCCTGCCGTGTTAGTATAACCACCTAAGTCCTATGTTCTCTAAGCTAGCAGGAGTTCTCTAAGTCTAAAATCTCGGATCCTTTCTCTCCTGCTCCAGCTCTCCTTATATAGTTGCTTTAGGTAGGTGGCCCATTTATTCCTTTGCCTTCGGGCCCAAGTTTATCTCTTTTTGGGAATATTCCATTTTCCGTCGATCTTCGTAATTATCCTCGAATCATGACATTTATCTTCGGAAACTTAACATTTATCCTACTTCCGAGAGTTAGGATAAACCATCATAATACCTATGGGCTTGGATCCCCTCTGAAATCGTAGGTGGGCCTCTAGAGAAGTTTGGATCCTTGCGGACCGTTTTTAGGCCTTTGGGCGTTTATACGATTTTCTCGGTTTTACTCGTAAAACTTCGAGAATAACTTTAATCGAAATGAAGCGAGAAGTATGTGGTCCCGAAGGTCGGACGCCACAGCTATACGGAAGATACGGGAGTTGAAGTAAATCGGACAGGCCGGGATCAGGTCAGCTCATCGGTCAAGCTGACCCGCGTTCTGGTCGAGCTCCCCGGGCGAGTACACCCACGCCGGGGTTGAGCTCGCCGGTGAGCTGACCCGCGTGCTGGTCGAGCTCGCCTGGCGAGCACACCCATACCGGGGTTGAGCTCGCCGGCGAGCTGACCCGCGTGCTGGTCTAGCTCGCCTGGCGAGTACACCCATGCCGGGGTTGAGCTCCACGGCGAGCTGACCCGCATGACGGTCATACTCCCCGGGCGAGTACGGCCATGCTTGGGATGAACTCTCCGGCGAGCTGACCCGCGTGGTGGTCGAACTCGCCGGGCGAGTACACCCACGCCGGGGTTGAGCTTGCGGGCGAGCTGACCCGCGTGGTGGTCTAGCTCGCCCGGCGAGTACACCCATACCGGGGTCTAGCTCGCCGGCGAGCTGACCCGCATGACGGTCATACTCGCCGGGCGAGTACGTGATATCACTCAAATTACCCTTAGGAGTGACTTTACTCTCTCAAATAAGAGGTTCAGTTGTAGTACTTAGGGATCAAATCCACAAGGAGCGAGGGAACCAATCAGATCTAATAGTTATATGATTAAGCTAGGCTAATAGGTTTAAAGCAGTAAATAAATATAGCAAATAATAAGTAAAGCAGTAAACTAGTTGAACAAGATAATTATTCAACAAGGCAAGGAGTTGTTGATGGAAGGATGGTTGCTAGATCTAGGGTTTCTATTCAGGTATTAGAGATTATAATCTTATAGATGCATAACAGTTGCATGCATGATATATTAGAGCTACAACTCTTAGATGAATCTACCCAGCTTTCGCTAATCTAGATTCATCCATTGATCTGATGCCGACAATATCGATCGATGGCTTATCAGTGATATCGAGCGATATATGTTTGTCGTCGATCGATGACTCTATAGGAGTATCGATCGATAGCTCAGATCGAGTGAATTCTCACCAAGATCATAGACCGGCTCTTGTGTATCCCTAAGGATCTCAGCATGTACAGGATGATATCAGGATGATGATTAATAAATTAAGCAATTCCAGTTCATAGTTCTAGTTCATGACTCTAGAAACAAGCATTAAGAACATCCTAACAATGAATATCACAACTTAGCAAATCTATAGTTGGGGCTAATCCCTTTAACCTATCTGAACCCTAAATCCAACAGGTGGATCTATTTAGACATGAAGTTTGTCAGAGAAATCATAGATGAATAGATATAAAACTGAAATAGAATAGATAATAAAACCAATGGAGTTCCAGGAGGACTCTGATAGGAGTTCCTCCCTTCTCTCCTAACTAAGAACAATAGAACAATGAAGTAAAGAAAGCGTAGAAAACGTAACCGTCAACAATGGCTTAGAAAACACATAAATAGGGTTTCTGGTCGTCCAAGGGCATTCTGGTAATTTGTGATAGCTTCTGGGCTTCAGGCGATCATAAAATATACTCAGCCCACATTCTGAGATCCATATCGATCGATATGCACTCTGACCACTCTTCAGTAAAACGGGCATAACTTCTGCTACAAGATTCTGATTGACCTGAGACTGGTGGCATTGGAAAGCTAACTCAAAGCTCTATCTTTTGCCAAAATATGGGCTCAATTTAAGGGTGGGAAGTTCTCCATCTATAGCTAAACATCTGACGCGTCTGCGCAGCTCTGCACTTAAAAGGCTCCAAAAGACACCAAAATCACCATATTTCTCCATAACGTACCTGAACTTGTAAATACTCTAAATAGACACTATATCGAAGTAAATATATATAAAAACACCTATAGACCATGGTTAAAAATGGCTAAAATCTATGGTCGATCAGTACGCCCATGCTGGGGCTTAGCTCTCCGGCGATCTGACCCGCGTGCTGGTCGAGCTCGCCGGGCGAGTACACTCACGCCAGGGTTCAGCTCGCCGGCGAGCTGACCCGCGTGCTGGTCGAGCTCGCCCGGTGAGTATACCCATACCGGGGTTGAGCTCGCCGGCGAGCTGACCCGCATGACGGTCATACTCGCCGGGCGACTACGCCCATGCTGGGGTTGAGCTCGCCGGCGAGCTGACCCGCGTGCTGGTCGAGTTCCTCGGGCTAGTACACCCATGCCGGGGCTGGGCTCGCTGGCGAGCTGACCCGCGTGACGGTCATACTCGTCGGGCGAGTACGCCCATGCTGGGGTTGAGCTCGCCGGCGAAGCTGACCCGCTGCTGGTCGAGCTTCGCCGGCGAGCTGACCAGCGTGCTGGTCGAGCTTCGCCGGCGAGCTGACCCGCGTGCCGGTCGAGCTCGCCGGCGAGCTGACCCGCGTGCCGGTCGAGCTCTCCGGGCGAGTACACCCATGTCGGGGCCGAGCTCGCCGGCGAGTGGCTTTTAATGCGGGTTATTTCGTTCGTCCACTTCGATCTTTCTTTCAGTGAATGTTTTGCGGAGAATCCGTGAATAGGAAATAATCTTAGCCTCCGATTTCGAGATAACCGTTTTTGACCCCAACAAATGCCAGCATATACGACTTGTATGGGAAGAACCGAGCATCTTCCAGAGACCGTCTGGATTGCTGACCAAAATTTTTAATTTTTTGTATAGCGCGCTATGATATCCTTGTCGGATGTAAGAGAACTTTTACTTTTATGAAAGGTTTGACTACGAGTTCTCTTTGGAGAACGTTTTTCAGGTATGTTCGTCGGGGCCAATCGACGATCATAATTTTTTCTTTTAAAGTCGCGGATGGACTGGTGCTTAGATAAGATCTTTCGAGGGTTGTTCGCGACGTCTCGCTTTTCTTGAAAGATATATCTTTTATAAGGTGGTTTTGATCTTCTCTCTTTTTGGAGAAGACGTATACATTTTAGGTCTTACTTGACCGTGACTGTTTGTTTTTTTTTAAAATAACAGGAACTGATTTCCGTCCAAGGATTGCTTGGACGGTGTAAAGGCTTATTGCGAGTGATTCGTGAGATCGGAAAAAGGAAATTTTATTAAAAAGTTTCGAAAATTTCGAGTACAAGGACAGATATTTCGAATTTTATGGGTGTATATGAGTATACGTACCCACTCCCCCCCCCTTTTTGGAGAGGGGGATAGCTGACTTATCAATAGGACAAGCTGCCTACGTACCTCTTTCGAGGATAAGCTGCCTACGTACCTATTTCGAGGATCAAGCCATCACGTAGTTCTGCTAGTTTCCGCGGGTGTTCCTACTCGCTGGAGGGGGTCGCCTTAGTCGCCTCAGCTACTGGGGCCGATTTTTTCCGGAGTAGGGTCGCCCGCTGGTGAGGTGATGGATTCGGGGACGATGCTGTCATCCCGAGTCGTTGCCTGATCCGATGGTTCCGGATTGCTTTTTGCGGAGCTCTGGTAGGAGTCCTAAGTTTTCTTCGCTTTCTTCGGATTGACCGCTGGGGTGTTCCGAGTTAGCCGAAGTTTATGTTCGGCCAAGTAGCAGAGCCTTGACTGTTTTTGGCATCCCTAGATTACTGATGTTCCGTGCGGGGTTGGGAATTTGATGCCGAGATGGTAAGTCGATGGTACTGCTTTCATGGCATTGATCCAGGGGGTTCCCATGATGACGTTATAGATGGCAGGAGTGTCGACTACCATGAAGTCGACGATTTTTGTCACATCTTTAGCCATTACGGGAAGTTTGATGGATCCGAGGGTCATTGACATCGTACCTGAGAAACCTGTGAGAGGTTTTGGTTCCGGGACGACTTCTCTGAGTTCGATACTCATTCTTCGAAGCGTGTCGCGGTACATGACATTGACCGTGCTTCCTGTGTCGACAAGGATCCTGGCGACTTCGAGGTCTCGGATTACCAAATCGATGACTAGCGGGTCACAGTGCGGTTTGTCAATGCCGATGGTTTCATGCTCTTCGAAGGTGATCGTATCGTTTGGTACGTCATTAGTCGCTGACCGATTTTCCCAGTTAGAGCTGGTCTCAGCTTTTCGTCCGTAAGTCTTGATCGAAGAGACCGAATCGTGATAGAATTACGATCCTCCGATGATCATGTTGACCCTTCGACGGTTGCTGTTGTTTCCTTGGTCGTCTTGTCTTCTTCCGCGTTTCTCGCCCGAAAGATTTTCGCGTGCGTCCCTTTCGGGAGACTCTTTATCAGTTTTGGGAGGCCGATCGGAATCCAAGACAAGATCTTTTATGCTCGTAACCTTCGAGAGTTCGCCGGCGAGGAGTTTTGAGGCGAACCTTGCGCCGAGAACCTTTCAGTTCGTAGTAGAATGTCCTTTGGTCTGGTGGAAATCGCAGTAGGAGTTATCCTTGATCTTGTTCCTGGTCCAAGTGTTCCCGGAGGTCTTCCGTTGTTCGGAATTGATGGCGTAATTGTGCTCCCCCTAGAGATCTTCCCCTTTGTGGTGGATATACTTATCGTTACGAGAGCTCCTCCTGTTTGCGGATGTTTTCTGCGGGTTGTGTTTCTGGGAGAGGATCTTCATCTCCTCCTCCATTATGATAAAGTCCGTTGCCTTGTGCAGAGCGTCCTGGATCGTTCTCGATTTTTCGAGAGATATCCACTGTCAGAGTTTAGATCGGTACCAGAGAGTTTTCCGCAGAGCGTCGACTGCTACTTTGTCGCAGATTCCAGTGACTTTTGCCATTACTAGCTTGAATCTGTTCATGAAATCGCGGAGTGGCTCGTCCTCCCTTTGGGATAGACTCCAGAGATCGACGTCCGAGGTTTCTGTTGGAGTCGAAAACGGTTATCTCGAAATCAACGGCTAAGATCATTTCCTGTCTACGGACTTTCCGCAAAAAGGATCAACAAAGTTTGGATTAGAAAAGAACAGGCGCGACCAAGGTCGGGCGCTGGGCGCCGGCTTCGCCGTGCTGGCACCGGCGCCGGCTTCGCCGATGCTGGCACCGGGTTGCCGGCGCCGGCTTCGCCGATGCTGGCACCGGCGCCGGCTTCGCCGTGCTGGCACCGGCGCCGGCGCCGGCTCACCGTGCTGGCACCGGGTTGCCGGCGCCGGCTTCGCCGATGCTGGCACCGGCGCCGGCTTCGCCCGTGCTGGCACCGGCGCCGGCGCCGGCTCACCGATGCTGGCACCGGCGCCGGCGCCGGCTTCGCCGTGCTGGCACCGGCGCCGGCTTCGCCGATGCTGGCACCGGCGCCGGCTTCGCCGATGCTGGCACCGGCGCCGGCTTCGCCGTGCTGGCACCGGCGCCGGCTTCGCCCGTGCTGGCACCGGCGCCGGCTTCGCCCGTGCTGGCACCGGCGCCGGCTTCGCCGATGCTGGCACCGGCGCCGGCTTCGCCGTGCTGGCCAGGCGCCAGCTCGCCTGCTGGTCCCTGGCGCCGGCGCCGGCTTCGCCGTGCTGGCACCGGCGCCGGCTTCGCCGTGCTGGCACCGGCGCCGGCGCCGGCTTCGCCGATGCTGGCACCGGCGCCGGCTTCGCCGATGCTGGCACCGGGTTGCCGGCGCCGGCTTCGCCGTGCTGGCACCGGGCGCCGGGCGCCATCCTGCCCATGCTGGCCCCGGGCGCCGGTTCATCCAGTCTGTTCCCAGCTCGTCCGATTTAGATCGCACCTCGTGGTGGCCGTAAAGTCATAGTACCTTAGCTATGGATCTAACGTTCCTCGGTTCAACTCGATGGGAGTTATCCTCGAAGTTTTACAACTGGAGCTAGGAAGGATGGTTCTTCCGCAAAATGTATCGTGTAAAACAAGGACGATCAACTCGGACATCGATTCTTTAGGCTATACGATTTATTGTGCGGAAAAGATAATCTTTCCGAGAAATCGAACGAACGTTCGAGGGCTTGAGAGTTTTCCACGGGCTCACTCACGATTTTGGAGACCCAAGCCCAATAAGAGCTATGACGATTTATCCTAACTTATTAAAGTAGGATAAATGTTAAGTTTCCGCAGATAAATGTTAATGTTCGAGGGTAACTACGAACATCGACGGAAAATGGAATATTTCCAAAAGAGATAAACTTGGGCCCAAAGGCGAAAGGTTAAACGGGCCACCGACCTAAAGTGACTATATAAGGAGGGCTGGGGGCAGAAGAGAAGAGGATCCGATTTTTTAGACTTAGAGAACTCCTGCTAGCTTAGAGAACTTAGGACTTAGGTGGTTAGACTAGTACGGAAAGGCTTAGGACGTCTTGGCCGGCTCTTGTTTTGTTGTTCCGACAGTTAGTATATCTCTACTCCTCTCGGAGAAATCTTGTATTCATATTTTTAACTAATAAACACCTCTGAGCGACCATTCATCTTTTAGCTTGCCACTTATATTTTATCGATTCTAAAGTGATTACGCAGAGAATTCGGACCTTCAAGGAAGATCGGGTTAACTCGGTTTCCTCCATACTAGTTCATCAAAAATTGACAGTGCAAATTTCGGTTCCCACAGTTTGGCGCTAGAAGGAGGGGGGGGACGAATTCTCTAACTCGAAAGTCACAAAGCAATAAAAGATATAGGATGTCCGCTCCAGTAGCCAGCAATGTTGTTTCGTTCAAGGATCGGGCAACGGCCGACCAGGCCAAACCCCACAACGATCTCCTTGTAATCGAACTAACAATCCAGGACATCGACGTAGCGAGAGTGTTAGTCGACACCGGATGCTCAGCCAACATAATCTACAAGAGTACCCTCGAGAGAATGGAGGTCGACCTGTGCGCCGTCACGGAAGAACCTAGCCCGATATTCGTACTCTTGGGAGATGCTACTATGACTCTTGGCTCGATCAGCCTCTTGGTTAAAGCCGGGAACGTCGCCAAAACCACGGAATTCTTAGTCGTCGACCGTCCAACATCGTATAACGCGATCATCGGTACTCCATGGCTGAATTCCATGCGAGCGATCCCCTCGACATTCCATCTGTGTCTAAAGTTTCCAACCCCTCGCGGAATCGAAACTATACAAGGAAATCGCAGGTTGGCGCAAGTATGTTACGCCGCCGAGCTGAAAAGAAAAAACTCGGCAGTCAAAGCCCCAGAACAAGACTCGAACGTCTTCTGGCAATCTCAGAGGATCGAAGCCCTAGACGGGAAGCGCGAACCAACTTGCGAACCGGTAATCTCGGTCTGCCTAGACAAATCGTTCCCGGAACGATGCGTCGAGATCGGAGCCAACCTCCGTGAACCTTTGAGAACAGAGCTCATAGCCTGTCTCAAAAGGAACCTCAGCACATTCGCTTGGGCCGCGGAGGATTTGCCAGGGATCGACATCGGCATAACTTGCCATGAGCTCAACATTGACCCAACCTACAAACCCGTCAAGCAAAAAAGGCGGAAACTAGGACCAGAGCGTGCTACCGCGGTAAACGAGGAAGTTGAAAAACTCCTTAAAGTGGGGTCAATAACGGAAGTCAGGTACCCGGACTGGCTCGCTAACCTAGTCGTGGTCAAAGAAAAACGGAAAATGGCGAGTCTGCGTCGACTTCACCGACCTCAACAAGGCTTGTCCAGAGATTGCTTTCCACTCCCGCATATCGACCGACTTGTCGAAGCAACAGCAGGAAACAAACTTTTATCATTTATGGAGGCCTTCTCCATAAATGATAAAAGTAATGCCGCGATGATCGCGAGAAGACCGCATTCATCACTGACCGTGGGACGTATTGCTACAAAGTAATGCCTTTCGGCCTCAAGAACGTAGGCGCTACTTACCAGCTTACTTCGTCAACGAATGTTTTCGAGCAGCTCAAAAACTATGGAGGTATACATCGATGACATGCTCGTAAAATCCCTTGACGAACACGACCACGTTTCCCATCTGGAGGAGGGTTTCGCAAGGTTGAATTTGCACAACATGAAATTGAACCCGGCTAAATGTAGATTCGCCGGGGCGTCAGGAGAATTTCTCGGCTACCTAGTCACGTGTCGCGGAATTGAGGCTAACCCCAAACAGATAAACGCGTTAATAGAAATGGTCTCGCCCAAAACCAAAAGGGAAGTCCAAAGGCTGACAGGAAGAGTCGCTGCCTTAAACCGTTTTATCTCGCGCTCAACGGACAAATGCCTTCCTTTCTACGACACGTTAAAAGGGAACAAGAAATTTGAGTGGACAGAGGAATGCGTAAAAGCTTTCCAACAGCTAAAGCATTACCTGGCCACTCCTCCCGTCCTCGCGAAACCAGTAGAGGGAGAACCCTTGTTCCCGTACATCGCAGTATCCACAACAGCGGTAAGCGGCGTTTTGATTAGAGAAGCACGCGGTGAGCAGAAACCAATCTTCTACGTAAGCAAAACGTTGCTAGACGCTGAGACCCGATATCCCCTGATGGAGAAGCTAGCATTTGCGGTTGTAACGTCGACAAGAAAACTCCGGCCGTATTTTCAGTCGCATACCATTGTAATCCGCACCACCTTCCCCTTGCGAACGATTTTGCACAGTCCGAGTCAGTCAGGACGACTCGCAAAATGGGCAATCAAACTAAGCGAGTACGATGTGGAGTACCGCCCAAGAACCTGCGCAAAGTCTCAAGTATTGGCAGACTTCTTGGTGGAATTGCCCATAGGAGATATAACGAAAACATAACCGAACTCAAGTTGGATCCTTCACGTCGACGGATCATCGTCCAAACAAGGATCCGGGATCGGAATCCGGTCACGTCTCCAACTGGCGAAATCTTGGAGAAGTCGTTCCGATTGGAGTTCCATGCGTCAAACAACAAGGCCGAATATGAGGCACTCTTTGCGGGCTTACGGCTGGCCCGAGGGCTGAAGATCCGTAACATCCACGTTTACTGTGACTCTCAGTTAGTCACAAATCAGTACAGCAGGGAATATGAAGCAAGGGACGAAAGAATGGACGCATATCATAAACTCATCCAAGATCTCTCCCGAAACTTCGACCACTTCGCCCTCACTAGGATTCCTCGCTCGGAAAACGCTCAGGCAGATGCCTTGGCCGCACTCGCGTCAAGTTCAGACCCTGGACTAAGTCGGGTAATCCCCGTCGAGTTCATTGAACATACAAGCATCGGACCGCCAGTGATCGCCAATCTTATTCGAGCACAAATCGAAAACGCGGAAGAAATGGATGACCACCGGAAGAAAACGTGGATCAGCCGGAATACGGCTGCGACAGCCCTTGGCTGGAACTGATCCGAGCGTACATAATCGACGGAACACTTTTCATGTCCCTGATTCTGACTAAAGCCTTTGGGCACGGACATGGTACGAGGAAACGCACAGTCTGGTCTTAGGACCTCAGGGCAGGCGTGCCATGGCTGGATAGAAGGGTTAAGGACTTCAGGATGCTTAATCCTAACCTGGAACGGATGGTTAAGTGCATCAGAATGCTGGGACTTGACCAGAAACAGATGGAGACAAGGAAATAGGAGCTGGACAAGTGAAGTGGGAGCTGGGCAATGAAGGAAAGAAGCTGGAGCAGCTTGGACAAGCTCGGGACAGCTCAGAACAGCTCACACTAGGATGGGTCAGATCCAGTAGCTGGATGACTAGCTCACTCAGCTGGAGCAGCTAGTGGCCAGCTCAACTCAGCTCAGTGAAGTGTTAAGGTCTGGGCCAGTGTGGCCGGGTCATGGACAGGTTGGGTCCGGTTGGGTGCTGCATGATCCACCAAGGGGTCATGGGTCAAGGTGTGGGCCGTGGGGATTGGTAACTGGACAGGGGATCCAGACTGAGGTATTGGGCCTTTCTTTGGATAGCCCACACGCCAAATCTGGCAGTTGGGGCAGTTACCAGGCGAATGGATGCAAGGGAGGCAGTTTGTGCCTGTTCTCTCTTCCAGGAACTGCCTGTTCGTCCAAGGGGAGTTGGCATGGCCTTTCTCTATAAATAGAGAGTGTCTGGCACAGAAAATGGCAAAAAATTCCCTAGGGAAAACTCTGCCAAAATCTTACCAGAGAATTAGAAAGAGAGAGACCAGCGGATTGAAGATCAAACAGTGTGTGTTGGAGATTGTCTGATCCAGTGGGATTCAGGCTGTGGGAAGATCAGGCAGGATGATGGAGACCAGGCAGAAGGATAAGGAGAAGGAGAAGGAGCCAGGGAGGGACTTGGCCCCAGGGGAACACACGCCTAAGGTCAGTGATGCTAACCAGAGACCATCGCCCAGCCATGATTGATCCGGATGGGTCTGTATGGGGCGATTGTGTTGGTTGCATCCTTCTCTGTTTTACTTACTGATTATTCTCCTCTATTCCTTATTATAATGAAGTTTGAGGAGTCAGACTTGCTAGAGCCGAGCCATGGCCTTGGCCAGAACAGAGAAACCCTCCATGGCCTTGGTTGGGCAGCTAGGTCCGGATCTCATAGTTCTGGATGGAATTGATGGGATCCGACCATGGATTCCTCTTAGTGAGAATTTATCATGATTTATCATGTGGTTTGATTGGATTTATCAGGCCGGTTTGATGGTGGTCAGTTATGGCCGGTTTAGTGGGATTTGGCCAAATTCTATGTGAATTAGGCTGGTTCTGATCAATCTGATTGTGGATTCTTCTTAGTGGGGAATTATCAGTATTTTTCATGAATTTTAATTAGTTTTTGGAGATTGATTTCAGTAGGTCAGAATTGGGATGTGGCCATGGCCGTTTGTGGTTTAAGTGTGATTGATGGGTTAGACCACATTAGGACAGGCAGGCCGTGTGTTGTTCAAAGTGTTCTGGATGTCCTGATTGATGTACTGATGGTGGCCGTGTGCCTACTGATTGGTTAGATTAGAGAGCATAGGATAGGTGAACCGAACCATGCAATGATAGATGTGTTTGTTAAGGTATCGGATTATACTTATACTTGTGTGTTGTGGTGTGTTGGTTTCAGGATCAGACCAGGGCCGTTGGCAAGGCTAAGGAACCATGAAGACCTGAGCTGTGATGGATGTGTGGGTTGATGGGTAGTATTGATAGTATGAACTTATGAACTTATGATAGCTTATCGTGCAACTGAATCTATGTATGGATCATAAGATACACTTTCTCTTATCTGTTGACACTTAGAATGGAACTATGCTGAACCTCATGTGTTTGAATCTGACTTAGACAATTATTGAACCTTAAAATGAACAAAAATTTACATGGATTAGCTAAGTAAGGCCGCAGGTCCTAGTTGGGTCCTTTGGGCCAGGATCGGGTCTTACAAGTTGGTATCAGAGCGGAGTTGATTCTAGGATTGTTTGGGTTATGGGGAATCACCACACATCCGGCTGGGTCTCATGGTAAGGTCTGATTGATTGTGTTGCTAACCTTAGAGATTGTGTGTTGTTTTATATAAATGTTGGTGGAACTAACATTGGAATGTTTGATTTGAATCCTAAGGGTACAAAGAAGTATAAGGCTTCTCGGAAGGGAAAGGAAGCAGCTGGTGTGTCCAGACGAGTTGAGGCGGATGGGGCTAACCCAACCGTGGTGCTGCCTATCCAAACGGATGGGACTGATGTGGGAACCGGACTGCCACTTGCTCGGATCAACCGACCGAGGTTCCTGTGGATGGAGCTGAACGTCAGCTGGAACAGGAGCTGGAACCTGTTAATGGAGCTGGACGGCTGGGTGGACATGGACTGGAGGACCAGGGTGAGTCCTCAAACGCAGGACACCATGATGGCCAGAGGGTTGGGACGGCCGGCCAAGTCAATCAGGCTGCTTAACCGACCCTGAAGGAGGTGTTGGAGGCTATGCAGGCTATGGGGACTCAGATCTTGGCCCTAACCCAGTCATTTGCACCCATTAGGACGGCCATTCCCATTGGGAATGAACAGATTGCTCCAGTGGTAGCAGCTCAGGCAGCTGGCCGAGCAGCTCAGAATCAGGTGGAGGAAGTGGCTGAAGTGATTGAGGTCGATCCTCCAGCTGGGGCAACAAAGAAGGTGAACTACCTGAAGGTTCTGGAGCACATAACCCGCATGGGGACCAAACACTTTGCTGGAAGTGTTGATCCTATAGAGGCTGATGAATGGAGGAGCAGGCTGGTCCGTAATTTTAGCTCAAGCTGTTGTCCAAAGGATTACCAGAAGGACATTGAAGTTCATTTCTTGGAGAGAGATGCACACAACTGGTGGTTGGCTCTGGACAAGCGTACCAATTACACCATTGAACGCTTCTCAGACTTTGAGGTTAAGTTCAACCACAAGTACTTTCCAGCTGAGGCATAGGATCGTCTGGAGGCTCAGTTCTTGGACTTGGTCCAGGGACGCAGGACGGTTCATGAGTATAAGGAGGAATTCAACCGACTCAGACGCTTTGTGGGTAGGGAGTTGGAGGACGAGGCAGTACAGGTCCGTCGGTTCATCAGAGGCCTTAGGGTCGAACTCCGGACTTACTGTTCAGTCCGCACCTTCTCAACTGTGTCTGAGCTGGTTGAAAGGATGGCTATGCTGGAGACCAACCTTGCAGAGGAGTCTAAGCAGAGACTCAAGATTGTGGTGGTATCTTCTGGGCAAAGTGGTGACCAGAAGAGAAAGAGGGACCAGGCTGAGGGGGGTAAAACCCCAAGTGGTAGGCCTGAGTGCCTTCAGTGTGGACGTAGTCACGGAGGCGAGTGCTGGAGAGCCATGGGTGCATGCACTCGTTGTGGTAAGATGGGTCACTTTGCTCGAGAGTGTCCTAATGTTAGTGATGCCCGGACTTGCCACATATGTTGTAAGAAGGGTCACTTCCGTAAGGATTGCCCTAACCGGTCTGGTGGGCAAGGAAAGAGCCGGGGTGAGGCTAGCAAGCCAGAACAGAACCGCGGCCAGACTTCAGCACCAAGGATCTATGAGCTGTCTAAGGACGCGGACGAGGCAGGGCCATTCAAGGCGATCACTGGTAATGATCTAACCTTACACTTTTAATTCAGTAGAATTGCGTGGTACGGAACTTAGAACGGTTAGGGAACTTGATTGGGGTCTTGTGTAGGGACCTTGAATGTTGGTGGTGTGGAAACACACGTGCTTTTCGATACAAGGGCTACACATAGTTTTGTGAGGCCGGATATGATCGGAAAGGGATTGTTTAGTATGGATACAGGGGGTGCTCCTGGGATAGTGAATGCGGCCGGAGGCCAAGTGATGCATTCACTAGGCCTTGTGAAGGACAACCCAGTGTTGATCCAAGGAAGGGTTATGCCCGTGGATCTGATTGTGGTACGCCTTAAGAATCATGAAGTGATCTTAGGAATGGATTGGCTTGGACAGAATCGGGGCACCTTGGATTGTCACCGAGGAAGGGTGCAGTTTGAGAGTGGGTGTGGACCCCCGATCAGGTTCCAAGGTATTCGGCCAACCTCTGGATGCTTAGTGATCTCAGCGGTCCAGGTGGAAAAGATGCTGGGAGGTGGTTGTGAGGCCTGGTTGGCGACCATTAACACTAAGGAGGTTGTAGGGGGTGGTAGCCCGGACGGGATACCGTTGGTTCAGGAGTTCAAGGATGTGTTTCGGGCGCTGCAGGGTGTGCCCCCTGACAGAGCTGACCCGTTCATGATCGAACTCGAACCTGGAACGGCCCCAATGTCCAAAAGTCTGTATCGTATGGCACCAGCTGAGATGGCTGAGTTAAAGAAACAACTCGAGGAGTTGTTGGAGAAGGGTTTCATACGTCCCAGTGTGTCACCCTGGGGAGCACCAGTCCTATTTGTGAAAAAGAAGGATGGTAGCTTCAGGCTATGCATTGACTACAGGGGATTGAACCGGGTGACTATAAAGAACAAGTACCCGTTGCCCCGGATTGATGAGTTGCTGGGTCAACTCAAGGGAGCTAAGTGGTTCTCTAAGATTGATTTGGCCTCGGGTTATCACCAAATCCCCATCGGGCCAAATGATGTGAAGAAGACGGCATTCGGACAAGGTATGGTCACTACGAGTTTGTGGTCATGCCATTCGGTCTGACCAATGCACCAGCAGCCTTCATGAAGATGATGAATGGTATTTTCCGGGAATTTTTAGATGAATTTGTAATCATCTTCATAGATGATATACTTGTATACTCTAAAAGCCAGGAAGACCATGAGAAGCATCTCAGGTTGGTGATGGGACGGCTGAGGGAACAACAACTCTTTGCTAAGTTAAGCAAGTGTAGCTTCTGGCAAAAGAGTATAGGGTTCCTCGGTCATGTAGTGTCTGATAAAGGAGTTTCTGTTGATCCAGAGAAGATCAAGTGTATTCAGGAGTGGCCACGACCCAAGAATGCAACGGAGGTTCGGAGCTTTCTAGGCTTGGCCGGATACTACAGAAAGTTTGTCAAGGGATTTGCTAGTTTGGCTCAACCCATGACGCAACTGACTGGCAAGGATGTGAAGTTTGTTTGGTCCGAGGAGTGTGAGAGATGTTTCTCTGCACTTAAGGACATGTTGACTAGTGCACCAGTACTAGTGTTGCCAGAGGCTGACCAACCATATGTGGTATACACAGACGCCTCCATCACAGGACTAGGATGTGTATTAACCCAACATGGGAAGGTCATAGCTGATGCCTCTAGGTAATTGAGGAAGCATGAGGGAAACTATCCAACTCACGACCTGGAGATGGCTGCAGTGGTGTTTGCCCTCAAGATTTGGCGATCATACCTGTATGGTGCCAAGGTTCAGATTCTGACAGATCATAAGAGTCTAAAGTACATATTCACTCAACCTAAGTTGAATTTGAGACAAAGAAGATGGATGGAGTTTGTGGCAGATTATGATCTGGATATAGCTTATCATCCGGGCAAGGCCAATCTGGTGGCTGATGCCTTAAGCCGGAGGAGAGCTGAGGTATCTGCTGAGAAGGAAGCAGGTGTACTGGAAGGGATGGTCAGGTCTTTGCATCTGAACACATTGGCCAGTGAGGACGAGCCATTGGGTTTGGAGGCAGTAAATCAAGCTGACCTTCTTACCAGGATTAGACAAGCACAAAGCTTGGATGAGAACCTGCAGAAGGTTGCTCAGAATGATAAGACAGAGTACCAGATTGCACAAGATGGTACAATCTTGGTCCATGGAAGGAACAGTGTTCGTAATGTTAAGGAACTCAAGGAAGAGATTATGAGACAGTCTCATAAGTCTAAGTTCTCTGTGCATCCTGGTTTGAACAAGATGTACAGGGACATCAAGAGGTACTACCATTGGATTCGTATGAAAACGGATGTGGCCGAGTGGGTGGCCAAGTGTCCAACCTGCCAGCTTGTCAAAGCTGAACATCAAGTGCCCAGTGGGTTACTGCAGAACATACCTATTCCAGAGTGGAAGTGGGATCACATCACCATGAACTTTGTGTCTGGGTTCCCCACGACCAGGAACAGGAAGGACTCAGTCTGGGTAGTAGTGGATCGTTTGACCAAGTCAGCTCATTTCATACCAATCAAGAAGACTGATGGTGTGGAGCCCTTGGTGCAGATCTACATGAATGAGATAGTACGCCTGCATGGTGTACCGGCCAGTATAGTCTCTGATAGAGACCCTCGTTTCACATCTTACTTCTGGAAGGCTTTTCAAAAGGCCTTGGGAACAAGAGTGAACATGAGTACGGCTTATCATCCACAGACGGATGGGCAGTCTGAAAGGACAATCCAAACGTTGGAAGACATGCTGAGAGCTTGTGTCCTGGACTGGAAGGAGTCCTGGGAAAGGCACTTACCTTTGGTAGAGTTTGCCTACAACAATAGCTTTCACACAAGCATTGGTATGTCTCCATATGAAGCTTTATATGGGAGGCCCTGCAGGACACCATTATGCTGGACCCAAGTGGGGGAGCGCAGCATGATAGGACCTGAGATTGTTGAAGAGACAACAGAAAAGATCAAGTTCATAAGGGACAAGATGAAGGAGGCGCAGGATCGCCACAAGAGTTATGCTGATAGAAGGAGAAAGCATGTGGAGTTTGAGGTGGACGACATGGTCTACCTCAAGATGATCACTTTCAGAGGCCAGAAGAGAGTGGCTGGTCGAAGGAAGTTGGATCCAAGGTACTTAGGTCCATTCCGAATCATAGAAAGAGTTGGTGCGGTGGCTTACAAGCTGAACCTGCCAACCGAGATGGATGCCTTCCACAATGTGTTCCATGTGTCTCAATTAAGGAGATGTGTTACTGATCAAGACATTGTCCTACCTGAGATTCCATCTGATCTAGGCACGAACCTCACCTTGGAAACAAGGCCAGTTCGGATTGTAGACAGGATGGAAAAAGCAATGAGGAACAAGACCATTCAAATGGTCAAGGTAGTTTGGGAGTGCAGTGGGCATGACCAAGTCACTTGGGAAACATAATCAAGGATGAAAGCTGATTACCCAGAGTGGTATAATCAGTTTGTGGTGGAGACAAGTCCAGGGTTGGATTCGAGGACGAATCCATCTCAAGTAGGGGAGACTTGTGATGTCCCTGATTCTGACTAAAGCCTTCGGGCACGGCCATGGTACGAGGAAACGCACAGTCTGGTCTTAGGACCTCAGGACAAGCGTGCCATGGCTGGATAGAAGGGTTAAGGACTTCAGGATGCTGAATCCTAACCTGTAACGGATGGTTAAGTGCATCAGAATGCTGGGACATGACAAGAAACGGATGGAGACAAGGAAATAGCAGCTGGACAAGTGAAGTGGGAGCTGGGCAATGAAGGAAAGAAGCTGGAGCAGCTTGGACAAGCTCGGGACAGCTCAGAACAGCTCACACTAGGATGGGTCAGCTCCAGTAGCTGGATGACTAGCTCACTCAGCTGGAGCAGCTAGTGGCCAGCTCAACTCAGCTCAGTGAAGTGTTAAGGTCTGGGCCAGTGTGGCCGGGTCATGGACAGGTTGGGTCCGGTTGGGTGCTGCATGATCCACCAAGGGGTCATGGGTCAATGTGTGGGCCGTGGGGCTTGGTAACTGGACAGGGGATCCAGACTGAGGTATTGGGCCTTTCTTTGGATAGCCCACACGCCAAATCTGGCAGTTGGGGCAGTTACCAGGCGAATGGATGCAAGGGAGGCAGTTTGTGCCTGTTCTCTTCCAGGAACTGCCTGTTCGTCCAAGGAGTTGGCATGGCCTTTCTATAAATAGAGAGTGTCTGGCACAGAAAATGGCACGAAATTCCCTAGGGAAAACTCTGCCAAAATCTTACCAGAGAATTAGAAAGAGAGAGACCAGCGGATTGAAGATCAAACCGTGTGTGTTGGAGATTGTCTGATCCAGTGGGATTCAGGCCGCGGGAAGATCAGGCAGGATGATGGAGACCAGGCAGAAGGATAAGGAGAAGGAGAAGGAGCCAGGGAGGGACTTGGCCCCAGGGGAACGCACGCCTAAGGTCAGTGATGCTAACCAGAGACCATCGCCCAGCCATGATTGATCCGGATGGGTCTGTATGGGGCGATTGTGTTGGTTGCATCTTTCTCTGTTTTACATACTGATTATTCTCCTCTATTCCATATTATAATGAAGTTTGAGGAGTCAGACTTGCTAGAGCCGAGTCATGGCCTTGGCCAGAACAGAGAAACCCTCCATGGCCTTGGTTGGGCAGCTAGGTCCGGAACTCATAGTTCTGGATGGAATTGATGGGATCCGACCATGGATTCCTCTTAGTGAGGATTTATCATGATTTATCATGTGGTTTGATTGGATTTATCAGGCCGGTTTGATGGTGGTCAGTTATGGCCGGTTTAGTGAGATTTGGCCAAATTCTATGTGAATTAGGCCGGTTCTGATCAATCTGATTGTGAATTCTTCTTAGTGGGGAATTATCAGTATTTGTCATTAATTTTAATTAGTTTTTGGAGATTGATTTCAGTAGGTCAGAATTGGGATGTGGCCATGGCCGTTTGTGGTTTAAGTGTGATTGATGGGTTAGATCACATTAGGACAGGCAGGCCGTGTGTTGTTCAAAGTGTTTTGGATGTCCTGATTGATGTACTGATGGTGGCTGTGTGCCTTGTGACTGATTGGTTATATTAGAGAGCATAGGATAGGTGAACCGAACCATGCAATGATAGATGTGTTTGTTAAGGTATCGGATTATACTTATACTTGTGTGTTGTGGTGTGTTGGTTTCAGGAACAGACCAGGGCCGTGGCAAGGCTAAGGAACCATGATCTTGATGTGGATAAGCTCTTGCTTGAGATAGAAAACTCCCATGCTGAAAATTATCATGAGAATGTGAACATTGTGTATTATTTGGTTGATGGAGATAGAGTTGACTACTTTGTTAAAACTTCGTTTGAGCCTGTAGTTGACTTTGTGTTTCCACCAAATGCTTTTGATTCTCATGACCATTTGAACCTCAAAGAGCATCTCATGATTCATGATACATCTTTAGTGAAGCTCTTTGATGAAAAATCTGTCTGTTTTCTGTGGACAGTAGTGTGCTCCTTTGCATACTTGGTTCCTTGTTCTCATAGGAGAAGGACCAAAGGTGCATTGTCTCAACCTTTTGATACTTATGATTAGCAAGCACACAAAGTCAAGCTAGAGACTTAAAACAAGCGCGCTTGGGAGGCATTCCCATATTTATCCATTTTAAATATTTCTTTATCTTTCTTTCTTTTGAAGCTTTTTAATAAGGATAGTTGAGGTTTTTCAGGTTGGGTCTAAGGCTAGACAAAAGGTGAAAAGTGGCCAAGCATTGCAACTCTAGACACCCGCCTTCACTTATCCGCTTCAGCCTATCTCTCCCTGTGGCACAAATCCGAGGCCAAGGGTCCTCTACCACCCAATTCAGCCAATAACTCCAAGTATGACTCACTCCAACCTTGTACATATTTAGTTATCATGTTTATTTCTTTCCCTTAGATCTCTTCTTTGAGCTTACTCTCACACAAGGGACTGTGTGAAGTAAGTTTGGGGGAGAGTCTACTATCTCACACCATTTTATGTTTTGTTTACTTATCATGAGTCTCATGCATTGCATTGTATACTTATTTGCATAGAAAATCCACAAAAATTTGAAAATTTCAAGCATTTAGATTCATATCTTGTTTCATTTGCATCTTTAGGATTGAGTCTAGAAGCATATAGATTGCATTCATGCATTAAGAGCGCACCTTGCAAAGAACTCATGCTTAGTACTCAATATGATACCCTTTGTGATCATGGCAAGTAGCTTGAGCATTCTTTTGAAAACTTGTAGACTTCGAGCTTTGAAAACTCCTCTTGAAACTCATTGATTGTTGAAGCTCACCTTTTGAAGTAAACTCCAGTCTTATTTGAACTTGATGTCTCTTGCTTATGGTCCTTTGAGTGCTGAGTCATGGCTATACACACTTGAGTTGTCTCACCCATTTTACCAATCTTTTTAGACAAACTTAAGTGGCACTCCAAGCCCTTAAACCCTTCCTTCCTTTCAAGCCTTCATTGTTTGTTGAGTGAGGCCTTCTTTGGAAAACTTTACATGTGCATAATGTTGAGAGTATTGGTAACGACAATGCTTGGTCTCCATTTTAGCTAAGATTAGACATTCATATTGTCTAGCTTCTAGGATGGGGGTGAGTGTTATAAAGTTTTATCTTGGGAGTGTGAAAAAGAGAGGAAAGAAAAGGTAGACTCTTAGAACTCAAAAGTGATTAAGTCTTTAGGGATAAGCAAATGAAAAGTCTAGCTCAAGTTTGTAATGAAAGTCCTGGCCTCCATATAAAAAAAAAAAGATGAATAAAGAAAGGTGCCTAGCCAAAGTTAGTATGAGCTAATAAGTGTTTAAAAAGTGTAAAAATCTCTTGTAGACTTCAAAAAGTGAAGAGTTCTAAGTGAGAAAATGTTCTTGAGAGTTTGGGAAATCTTTGGGTGAGTGAAGAGAGAGTGAGGCTTGGCATTGGGGAATAGAGTAAAATTTGCTTTCATGTTTAGGAAAAAGGTAGGACAATGGAGATTGAGCATTGTATGCATGAATTGATCCCTTTCTTAGATATATTATGTGCAATGTCAAAGCTACTTTGTTTTGAGAGTAAACCACCTTGAAAGATGATCTTGAACCTCTTGATTCACTTTGCACTAAAGCCTTTTTCTTACCAAACCAAATGATTTGGATCATTTGACCATTTGCAAGATTTCTATTGAGTTTGCTTAATGATTGTAAGAGAGTTGATGGATTTGTGGTTAGTGGATTCATGATGATGAGTGTAGAGGTCAAAGGAGTTAAGATAAGCCTAGAGAAGTTAGAGTTTGACAAAGTATTTGCTCTTGCTATTTGATATGATTATGCAAGGATATCATGTTGAAGACTAAGAAGAGTTTCTTATGGTGATGGGGATCCACTTTCAAGCATTTTCCCATTGATTGTTTTTGAAGTTTACTTGAAGACAAGTAAAGGACTAGTGTGGGGGAGTTGATATCTCTCGATTTTTAAGAGTTTTAGATTCACATTTTAACTTATTATGATCATTCTAGGTTGTATTTATGTGTATATATTGCATTAGATTGTTCATCTGCATAAAGCAGGGTTGGATTGCACACTTGAGAAGTTTGGGGCAAAATTGCTTTGGATTGCACACTTGAGAAGTTTGGGGCAAAATTGCAAGGTTATACTTGCAAATTACATTGTTTGTGGCAAGTTTGGGAACCATCAAAAGGCGAGGGACCACTCTGCAAATTCAGAACATTCGCCTGGGTTAAATTGTCAGAATCAGAAGTATAGGGTTGATTGGAGACGACGTAAATGCAATTTCTGGAGTTTTGGGGTCACTTTGTGAAAAGCCAAAAGCCGAAGGATCAAAAGCGCAATAAAGACAAAATCCACCATTGGAAACTCGATTTCTCACGACTACGGCGAAGCTTTCTCACGACTACGGCGAAGCTCGATTTCGACGGCGACGACGACAGAGCACGGCTTGGAGCTTGGGATTGAACGAGCTCTTGATTTCACGAGGGAGATGAACCAGCACGAAGAAGAAGCTCCGCATCGGTGATTGGTGAATCATGACGAAGGAGGTTCGTGACTAGGTGAAGAAGATGACGACGGCGAGCTGGCTTGAAACAGACGGAGCTGAGCACGGCGGAGAGTGACGAAGGTGAAGCAAAGCGGCGGAATTTGGTGGTCATGGATGAGATTCGCGATGAGGATTGGAGCTTGACAAGATTCGAACACGACGGAGTGAAACACCACGAATAAGAAGAAGTTAGAGCTCTGACGCGGAGGTGAGACTGCGAGCTCAGCCACGACGACGGAAAAGGCTGAGCTTGGCTGCGGCGGAGGAGAGAGCACGACCCAGAACAGGACGGAGCTGAGCATGACGACCTTGGCAGAGCAAGATGACGAGGCGGAGGAGCTTAGTCCCGACTCCGGAGCTTCGATGGAGGAAGAAGCGCGGTGGCTTGGAGTAATGAGCATGACGACCTTGACAAAGCACGAGCTGAAGGAATGAGAGAGAAGAGCTTGAGCACGGTGGAGGAGCTCGTTTGGGAGATTGATTCCGCAAGGTTTGGTGCACGGGTAGAACCCACCGGGGTGAAGTAGCCGGTCGGGAAACAAAGCTCAATCACGCGGGTCATGGTCGCCGGGGTGCACAACCCGCTCGGGAAAGAAGACCAGAGCCAAAATTAAATGGTTGACCGGTTTATTTCGGTTTGACTTGGTTTAATTGAATCAAACCAGCTCGTTTTTGCCCTCTCTATATATAGTTGTAGACCTAAAAACTCTAATTTTATCTCATTTTCTCAAGACTTACTTCATATCAGAAAAGTCAATCTTTTATCAATCTAAGGAAGCTCTTCATCTTATATCTTGTTTCTCCTTCTCACAAACATGATTAGCCTTGAATCTCACATAGATTTAAGGTTTTTCATGGAGATTAGAGAGTAGACACACTTTTGATTCATGGGCTAGGGTTATTAAAGGTGATTAGTGAAGATCTAGGGTGATTAAGTGAAGATCTAGGATGTTTTAGTGTAGATCTATCTTGTTCCTTGCTAGTAGAGTGCTTTTAATGCTTCTTTTGAGTTGGCCTCTCAAAGGTTGAGTTCTAGATATTTCTCACTCACAAGGTGTTCTATGAAATGTCTGAACCAAATCTACCAAGCTTTTAACATTCTTTACCAAAGACCATTTGTTGTAAAGGTGTTAAGATGGCTAGTCGGCTTGTTCTTAATGATTGCTTGCATGTATTTCAGCCAATGACCATTTGATGTTTGAGATGTGTTAGCAAATGAACATTCTTCTTGACCATAGAGTTTGTTTAGACTTGTGCCTAGGCCTAAGGTTTTTAGATTGATTGAAAGCTGCCACGTTTAGATCGGATCTACTTGTTTCCTTGCTTGTTGAGGGTTCTTAATGCTATTTTTGTCTTGATCATATCAAAATAGATCTATAGGCATTTCTGCCCGGAAGGTGTTCGATGAAATGCCTGAACCATCTCTTCAATGCTTTTAGCTTGCTTTACCTAAGGGATTAGTTGTTAAAGGAGCTAAGATTGCTATTAGACTTGTTCTCCATGCTTGCTTTGATCATTACAGCCAAATGGATTTGGTGTACTTGGGTGATCATTGCAAAATAGCATTCATCTAGGGAAAGAGCTTGCTTAGTTTTGTTGTTTAGGCATAAGGAGAATGTTTGATTGATTGCTTGCCACCCTTAGATTGGATCTTAATCATCTAAAGTCAAGTCCCTAGTCCCATGGATCCTACCTTAGCATTTGATTGAGTTCTTGCACTTGTTTCTTGATTGGATTTGAGATCACCTTGTTTATATTTCTAGGAATTTAGCTTGTTACCTTCATCCATCTTCTTGTTTGCTTAGATTAAAGAAGCTTGTGTATTCTTGGTGTTATAGATCACTAGTTCTCTGTGGTTCGACAACCTTTCTATACTATCGTTTGACTTGGGAGCCTTGAAAACTTCCACTATCAACCCGCGCCATGGTTATGCTCGCCAGTAGACTTAACGCTGTCGCATCGCCCGTGAGCTGACCCGTCTTTGGTCGAGCTCGCCGGGCGAAGCTGACCCTTGCTATGGTCGAGCTCGCCGGGCGAGCTGACCTTCCTATGGTCGAAGCTCGCCGCCGAAGTTGTTCGCATCGCCGGGCGAAGCTGACCCTTGCTATGGTCGAAGCTCGCCGGGCGAAGCTGACCCTTGCTATGGTCGAGCTCGCCGGGCGAGCTGACCCGCGCCATGGTCATGCTCGCCGGCGAGTAGACCCGCAACACGGTCGTACTCACCCGGCGAGCTGACCCGTGCTTTTGTCGAGCTCGCCGGGCGAAGCTGACCCTTGCTATGGTCGAAGCTCGCCGGGCGAAGCTGACCCTTGCTATGGTCGAGCTCGCCGGGCGAAGCTGACCCTTGCTATGGTCGAGCTCGCCGGGCGAGCTGACCAGCGCCATGGTCATGCTCGCCGGGCGAAGCTGACCCTTGCTATGGTCGAAGCTCGCCGGGCGAGCTGACCAGCGCCATGGTCATGCTCGCCAGTAGACTCGTGCTCGTCGGGTGATCCGTTTTGGTTTTTCTTTTTCTTGGCTTTTGAAGTTTTGACCGCGATTTGGTTTTTCCGAGGACTTTCGGGTATCGATTCCGTCGTGACCGATTTTGACACCAACAATGATCAAAAGGGTCTTCAGCAGCAAGGCCATGATACTTGTTGTTCTCTATGGTGTTGAGTAGCCCTGACATGATCTCAAAGTTGTTGTTCTCCACTTCTGGTGTTCTGATCCGCAACCTATGACCATTAATTTGAGGTTGATCATAGGCTCCAATGGCACGAGCTTGGCGCGGTGGATGTTGTGCTTGGCGCTGTGGTCTAATATTCTCAACTCTTGGACCATTGCTTCCTTGAGGCTGATGCTGTGCCCTAAGGTTTGCAGCTCCTTGGGCAGCTCCATCTTGAGGTTGATTCTGGTCTTGCTCCATTTAAAACCCCAATCTTTGCAACTGAGCCTGTTGCTCTTCTTCTCTTCTGTTTCTTGCTATCTCCTTCTCAAGTTCAGCAATCTCTTCAACAGTGGATACCAGGTTTGATGCACCTCTGCTTCTTGTTATCATGCACCTGAAAAGCAAAGGGAAAGGAAGAAAGAGAATCAATAACACAAGAAAAGAAAAATGACTTAGTCTCAAGCAAGTGACTAAATCCCAATGTCACAATCAACTTAGAATTTGGCAACGACGCCAATTTGATGTTAGGACTTTTCAAGGGTCCTTAACCACATGTTATAGTATAAAGGATTTCAAACCAGTTCTAAGTGATTCTAAAACAAAGGGAATGCAAGACCATGCTTAATCTAAGTGCTATCAATTGGTGAGATGATTTTGAACTAGAATACTACTAAAATGCAATAAAGAGCAAAACTTTCTTTCTTAATGAGATGGAAGAACTCATGGGCTAAGGGAATTGACCTTGGGTGATCAAGTTTCAATCTAAAGGTGGCAGCTTTCAATCAGTCTATCAACCTTAGGCCTAGACACAATCCTAAACAAACTCTATCTCTAGATGAATGCTCATTTACTAAGATAACTCAAGCCTCAAATCTCTTTGGTTGAATATTATCTAAGCAATCATTAATATCAAGTCTAATAGCCATCTTAACACCTTTAACAACAAATCTCTTTGGTAAAGAATGTTAAAAGCTTAGGAGAGTTAGTTCAGGCATTTCACCGAACACCTTTCGGACATGAAATGCCTAGAGATCAACTTTAGAGAGGCCAACTCTAAAATAGCATTTAAAGCACTCTACTAGTAAGGAACAAGATGGATATATACTAAAACACCTTAGATCTAGCTTAATCACCCTTAGTCTCCCTAACCCATGAATCCAAAACTGGATTACTCACTAATCACCATGATTACTCTCAAACCCATGATGGATTTTAGCTTAATCATGTGAAGAAAGCAAAATAATAACTTAAACTCAGATAAGAACACAAGAACAAGATGATGATTTGATTCAAGATGAGAACTTTCACTAAAAGGTTTGTGTTTATTATGAGAAAAAAAAAAAGATAATCCCAACTTTGTGTAACAAAGAGTATTTATACTAGGCATAGAAGCCCTTAAAACACATCATTAAAAAGACTAAAAGGTCCTTGGATGCAAATTGGTTTCGACCAATCAGGTGGCTTTAAAGGGAAGAAGGTGGACGACCCGGGTTGGAACCAGCCTGTCCTACCCGCGTCCGGCCAACCTGCGGCCAGCATGCGTCTGGTGTGTAGTCCAGCCGCGTGGCTGTGTGTGTCTACGTCCTGTCCAGCCGCGTCCAGCATAGATCTTGTCCATTCAGCATGTCCAGCTGCGTGGGTGCTCCGTCCCGAGGCGTTCTACCCGCGGCCGTCTCTCGTCTCAGCATAAAGGCCAGGCTGCGTGGGTCTCTCGTCCCGCGTCCCATCTACCCGCGGCCGTCCCAGCTTCTTTGGTCTCTTCCTGGCCGCGTGGGTAATGCACCCGGAGGCCATTTGGCCACGTCCTTCACTCGTCCAATCACCCGAGGATGACCTATCTTGCTTTGGTCAAACATCATTCTTCACTTCTTTTTGGATCAAAATGCTCTCAAACATCTCAAATCACTCCATAGGATGCTCCGACACCTGATAAAGACAAATGAATGTAAAATGTACTCTAAAGATGCCTAAACCCTAATCTATATGATCAAAATGCACAAAATGGATAGCTCAAACAATGAAAATATGAAAGACATCAAGTTCCTAAACGAACTTCCGAGTTCTCCGAACCAATAGGTTCTTAAAACGAACCTCTGGGTTCTCAAGCGTAAAACCATCAGGCTTCTACAGGATTTACGAATCCCGGACGACATCTCAACATACGGAAGAACTCCGAATTCCCCGGAAACAAGTCGTAGGACTATGAAATCTTTGGACTATCCCGTTACCCATGATCAAGCTTCTGAGACAAGAAAACAGTTCTACAATTTGCAACACTCAATAGATCGGAGCAACCGCAAAAGCCAAAAAACGCAACAAATGCAGAAACAAATTCATAAAAGAGACCACAGTGGGGCCACTGTCTTGCAAAAAGCCACAAAGGACCAACAAAAGATATCTGGGATGACGACACCACAAGGGGTTATTATTCAAACATAGGAAAATAAAAACATGGGATCAAGCCCTCAAGGCTTGGCCGAAGACTCCACATCCATTTCATAAGACGAAGGAATGGCTGGCTCATCATCAAAGGAAGGAGGAGCAATCCCCTTGTTCTTGGCCTCCTCAAGGACCACCGTTTTCTACTGGTCCAGCGCCTTGGCCAAATCCCACTGATCGCTCTGCTTCCTTATCCATTCCCTCATTAACTCACAGCGAGCAACAACTCTCGCCCCATTCACGGCCATCACCATCTCGAGTTAGAAGTTTTCCGCAATCGTCTTGATGTCTTCCGCCAACTTTTGATTCTCTTGACTAGTAGCCAACGCATCAGCGGAGGCTTCTTCGGCGGTCTTCTCCGCTTTCTTCAATTTTTCCTTAAGGTCTCGGACCTCCAGTTCCAGAGCCATACGGTGGTCCTTCTCCTCCGAGGCCTCACGCTTCAGAGCTTCGAGCTACCCTCGGACAAACAAAACATCCTCAGTAGATAATCTTTCTCCTAGATGGAAGAGCTGGGAAATAGTCTGCAGGAATACGGGATATTCGTCAAAACCTAAAAAAGAACTTCGGAAGGCATGGATCACCTCCGTGGTATCTCCAACCGAGAGGACGGTCCCATCTCGAGGAAACACCGATAGATTCAAATTAGTTCGAGCTGTGGCCAGGATCCCCACAGAGCGACCTATGTCGGCTGATAAATGGGACGCCCTGGTCATCACCCCGCCACCTCTGGTCTTTCTCCCTTGAGACGAAGAGGTCGGCTCCGTCTTTACCACAATAGCACGACGACTACCGGTAACAACCGCGTCATCCCCGGATACCGTCCGGCTAGCGGATCCTCTTTTTGCAGACATCACCTTGGCCGCCTCCTGATAAGCCGCAAACGAATCATCGGCTGCACTCCCCGACATGTTCCCTGCACACTAATCACAATCAGGTATCACATAAGATAAGGAGCAGTCGTGAATGAATACTTATTCCAAAGGCTTCTAGGTCGCAATACGGTCTCGCCAACAAGGATGTCCACTTGACGACGATCTAGAGGAAGCTGTCGAGCCCGGAGAACTGTGCTTTCTCCTTCTGAGGAACAAGGGTGAGTTCTAGCTGCAAAGAAAAGCATGAAGAATAAAGGGACAACCAATCATTGGAAAGACTTAACCCTTTCCTACGACTACCTATAATGTTCCACTGATAAGTGGACCCAAGAAGCGACATAAAAGCATATCTCTTTGCCAATTTTTTATTGAAGGATGGTCCTTTTCGCTCCGCTTTGGGTAGCTCCTCCACGATCGGCATACCACTGCGAGGACGAAGATATAAACGCCCCTCTCCTCCGTGGGGGGGGGAGCCAGATGGTAAGCAAACAGAACCTCGTTGGTACCAAACGACAGGTGCTCCAGATCACCTAGATTCTAAATAGCAATTAGGATTCTCCAGGCCGGAGGGTTCAGCTGGGAACGAGAGATCTCAAAGAGATCACATAAGCCGACAATGAGCGCCGGGACCACCCCTCGGAAGCCAGTCTCAAAGATAACCTCACAAACGGAAATCTACCCCGGAGCATGGATGGAAGCCCGCACTTCTGAAGTCAAAGCCCGCAAAATGACATGAGGAGGTAAGGAACATTTACGTCGCCACTCTACCAAGTTGTCCTCGACCACCGACGAAGCAGGGCCCACCGGTGGAGGAGCAATATAAGTGTAGGTTACCGGCAAGGGGATGGACAAATTGCAGTCAAGCTCTACGCTCGGATCTGAGGAGCTGTCGGACTGAAAAGCTGGAGAGCCCACTCGCCGACAAAGGAACAGATGAGGCATAAGACATGGGTTTGGATAATTCCTATCCAATAAATTGCGAGGATGATAAGGAGGACAGCTTACGGATCTAGCAAGTGAGAAGACCGACCCACCTATATAACCTTAAGAACATAGGGATCAAGAGGGCAGTACCTGAGTCGAGACGCCGGCGGATGAGTTGGATGACGGAAAAAGAAGAAGAAAAGCGAGAGTATATAAAGAAGAGAGCCGCGTGTCTCGGAATCTTTCGACCTCAAGAAGATTTGAAATTCGAATTCTCCCCCTTCTTTTCAGGCGCGTGGCATACCAACCACGATCCGGTAATAAAGGAGAAGATCTTTTAAAAGATCTTCAATCTTCGCCAGCGAGAATCCTCAAGAAGATATGGTCCTAGCGGACAACACTCTTTGCATCAGAAGGCTAGCATCATTGGGAAGCTCAAATTCCATCCACCTTCCTCGAAATTTCGGGTTCCGATCTTATCTAAATTCACGGACTCCGATCCAGGCCCCTCCCATTCACGAACTCCGAGATCACTTCTAAAAACTGAGTCCCGCTAGAACTCCACATAAGACTCCGACCTAAGAGAAGATTCAAAGACACGGAACTACTAAAGCGAGGTCCTGCCTAAGGGAAGCCTGCTGAGAATGAGCAACTCCGGTTGACTTGAGTGCACAGGTTATTCCCCGAATTCGATGACGAAATTGAGAAATAAGGGGCAAACTGTTGGGGAAAAATACTCAGGTATCATTTCCCTCCAGGCTCCAGGGAGGACTCAGGCCTCCGGGTCCCTGCAAAAGAGTACCCCGGATCCTCACTGAAAGGAACTCAGGAACTCAGGAACTCAGGAACTGAGGAACTACCCTTTCCCCCGGGGAAATGGAAAACTTCCGACAAAGAGAACCTTCCATATTTCCGAATATGGAAGAATTCTTCTTATTCAGACCGACAAAAAACAACCTAAGGACGACTATATAAGGCGAATCAAAACCCTAAAGGAGGGGATCGACTCATCGACATCTGGAGACTAAGAGAATAAAGCTAGGCGGCTAGGATAGGGTTCATACACCAATCTATTGTAGTTCCTTCTTTACTCTCTAATAAAAACGTCTCTTCATATACAAACTCTTGTTACCCTTTCAAATCTCTCTAAACATTCACGAAATAATAGATTAACCCCCGTTCCGTAGTACTCAAAAAGGACCTACACGAAAATCCCCTAACACCTTTTATTGATTTGATTAGATTAATCAATCATGAAGAAGGTCCCAAGCGAGGATTCCCTAGAATCCCTCGGTTGAGCTGGCAGGTCCCAAGCGTGGTTCCATAACCCCTTGGTTGAGCTATTTATTGTTGCTTCCGCTCCATCAGTTGGAATCAGAGCTGCTCTTTGGTTTCTTAATCGACGAACAATTCTGGATGTCATGGTGAATGCGAACATCTATCCTATCCAGAACCATATTCCCTTTGTTGAAAGAGAAAAAAACTATGAGATCTATCGAGAGATCTATGATGATCCGATCTACGATGTCTATGAAGATGATGTCTGCGTTGTCGACTTCGTCTTCAGTGAAGATGCTTTTACAAATTTCGTCTGTGCCGAATTCGGGCAGGATGAGATCCATGCAAAGTCCGTGCAAAACGAGTTCCGTGCAAAGTTAGGGTGAAATCGTGTTGACGAAGATTTTTTGCAGAATCTTGATAATCTTATGCGTGCGAATTTTGTGCAAAAACGGATTTGTGAAGATTTAAGTTACAAACAGATCCATGCAAAAATCGTAAAAACATGCTATTGAAGATTCGAGGAAGAGTTTTTCTTGAAAAACGTTTTGGATTATAAGACTACGATCAAGATTCGAGGACGAATCTTCTCCAAACCAGAGAGATTATGTAGATAGATATTTGGAAATATCTTATTATTTATTTTATTAATTATTTTAGATAATTAGCTTTATCGTTTTAGGGTTTATTTTGGTTTTTCTATTTTAATTAAGATTAGAGTTTTTCTTAATTTAGAGATTTATTATAAATAGGCATTCAAGCCAAAAGTTGTATTCAGATTTTGATAATTAATAAACTAGAGATTTTCTCTTTTTTTCCTTGTTCTTGATTTCATTAAATTCATCAAAACAAGAAGCAGGTCCCAAGCGAGGATTCCCTAGAATCCCTTGGTTGAGCTGGCAGGTCCCAAGCGTGGTTCCATAACCCCTTGGTTGAGCTGTTTATCGTTGCTTTCGCTTCATCAAAGTTGTATTCTATTTTGATTTGATTAATAAAAGAGCTTTGGCTTTCGGGAGAATAATTCTCTATCCCTTGTACTGATTTGATTAGATTCATCAATCAAGAAGCAGGTCCCAAGCGAGGATTCCTAGAATCCCTTGGTTGAGCTGGCAGGTCCCAAGCGTGGTTCCATAACCCCTTGGTTGAGCTGTTTATCGTTGCTTCGCTTCATCAAAGTTGTATTCTATTTTGATTTGATTAATAAAAGAGCTTTGGCTTCGGAGAATAATTCTCTATCCCTTGTACTGATTTGATTAGATTCATCAATCAAGAAGCAGGTCCCAAGCGAGGATTCCCTAGAATCCCTTGTTTGAGCTGGCAGGTCCCAAGCGTGGTTCCATATCCTCTTGGTTGAGCTGTTTATCGTTGCTTCTGCTCCATCAGTTGGTATCATGTTGATTAGCGGTTGAAGTTTCTATCCTTTTGTGGACAAAAGTCTTTTTGTCGGGAGAGAAGAAGGCCGGGAGATCTACAGAGAGATTCATGGTGATCCAATCTACGACGTTTATGAAGATGATGAGAACTACAAAGAGACTTGTGAAGATCCATTCTATGATGTTTATGAGGAATATGATTTTGATACTTTAGTCCGTTCACAAATAGAGTGCAATCTCGTCTATGTAGAAGAATTCAAGCATAATCAGACTTGTGCAATATTCGTGCAAATAAAGTTCTATGAAGAATTTTGCTCGTGCAAGATTTGTGCAGATTCGACTTGTGAGGATTTTGTGCAGAATCCTATGTGGGAAAATTGGTTGAAGATTGGAGGATGAATCTTTCTTGGCCGGCGAGAACTGATGCAGCAAGATATCTGGAACTTATCCCAATATCTTTATTATTCATTAGTTTACATAGATAATTACCTTTTATTTGTATTTTCTATATTTTAATGGTTTTCCTATTTTAACTAAGATTAGGATTTTCTAGATTTAAGGATTTATTATAAATAGACATTCAATCCTAAAGTTATATTCAGTTTTGATTTGATTAATAAAAGAGCTTTGGCTTTTGGGAGAATAATTTTCTATCCCTTGTATTGATTTGATTAGATTCGTCAATCAAGAAGAAGGTCCCAAGCAAGGATTCCCTAGAATTCTTGGTTGAGCTGGCAGATCCCAAGCGTGGTTCCATAATCCCTTGGTTAAGCTGTTTATCGTTGCTTCCCCTCCATCACCCTGCCAAGATGAAGGTCTATCTTTCCTTCCCTGACATTCACCACTGCACCTGCTGTAGCCAAGAATGGTCTTCCAAGAATCAAGGGATCCTTTGTCTCTTCATCCATCTCAAGCACCACAAAGTCTGTGGGAATCTCACAATTTCCCAGCATTACAGGGAGATCCTCCAAAATCCCAATGGGAAGCTTCACAAAACGATCAGCAAGCACCAAGGAGAGTCTACACTTCTTGTATTGAGTAAACCCAAGCTTCTTGGCAACATACAGAGGCATGAGGCTGACACTGGCTCCCAAGTCGCGTAGACATCTCTCAAACATCAAGGGTCCAATGGAAAAAGCAGAGTAAAGCATCCTGGATCCTCAAGCTTCTTAGGAACAGTCAATCTCTGGATAATGGCACTGATCTCATGAGTAAGAACAATCATACTCTGCATCTCTTTCTTCTTTGCAGCTACAGAATCTTTCAAGAACTTGCTGTATTGAGGAACCAGCATGAAAGCATCAATGATGGGCATTGTGACCTGAACTTCACTCATTTGCTTCTCAAAGAGTGCGTTGTACTTCTCCAAAAGCTGCCTCTTGAATCTTCCAGGGAATGGTAGCTTTAGCTCATAGGGAAGAGGGCTGAATGAAGTATCCTTTGTTGGAATAGCAGCTTCACTCTCTTTCACTGTCTTCTTCTCTTGTCCTACTTTCCCTTTACCCGTGGCTTCAACTATCTTTTCCAGGATTTCCTCATCAACTTTCTCATTCACAATCACCACATCATCATCAATGTTGATGGCCACCACCCCACCTTGTTTCTCATCATCCTTGATGAGAATTCTAGGAGGCAACTCTCTACCACTTCTGAGGGTGATTGCTTTCATTTGCTCCTTGGGGTTTTGCTCGGCTTTTCCAGGTAGTGACCCTTGTTGGTGATTATATAAGTCGGCTGGAACCAAATCAGGCTTTTCGCGCTTTGATATCGATGGATGACACAGGATGTGCATCGATGAATTATAATCTTCATATGTCGGGTCTTTTCTTCCGTATCAATCGATAGCACAGGATGCGCATCAATCGATTATTGTCTCTGAATGTCGACCTCTGTATGGTTTGATGGTCAGCTCGGATGAATTCTCTTTTGTACTCCAAAAATGCTTCAAAATCATCACTTTACTCCAAAACACTCCTGAACCTGAAAACATACCGAATAGGCTATAAAACATAACGATTATATAGTAAAATACCATTATACTATGGATGAACATAGGCCAAATCTATGGTATATCACTTGTTCCCCTTGCTTTGCTATATTTACTGTTTTTATATCAGTTGCCTAGTTTAACCTTGATTTCTAAAGTTTATTGTGTGTTCACGCTCCCTGTGGATTTGATACTAAGTACGACAACTAAACTTATTTTTTAAAGAGTAAAGTTGCTGAAGGTTAATTTGAGTGATATCAAGATAATAAAGATTCAGAGGAGAAAGAAGAGAGAGAAAAATGTCATTGTTGGTCTAGATACTTGCTTGAGTTGATTCCATGTGTTTCAGTGATTGATACTCCCAAGATGTAGCCTACACATCTACATTTATGCACAAATGAGGTCAGTAAAGGGGTAACATCATAAAATATCATCATTTCCACCACTTACGTTTATATCATTATTACAAGTTTATCAAGTAATCTTTAGTTGTTCAGTTACTATATATTGGATGCTTAAGTTCACCTCAATTCTATCGATAAATCAACTACAAAACATTTTCTATCTAATGCACAAATAAACATGACTTGTAATCAAGGGGAGATTGAACCTTTAATGGCGGTTGATGCCTATCCGCCTCCATGACAGTTGTGAGAGGAAAGAGAGGGGATATGAAGGAGAGAAAAATGTCAAAACGAGAATATCAAGAAGAGAGAGAAACTTTATTAGGGTCAAAGTAGCTTTCTCGCCTACAAGGTAAATCACCACAAGAAAGAGAGTATAAAATACAAGTTCAACCGGGGAGAGAGAGAGAGAGAGAGAGAGAGAGAGAGAGAGAGAGAGAGAGAGAGAGAGAGAGAGAGAGAGAGAGAGAGAGAGAGAGAGAGAGAGAGAGAGAGAGAGAGAGAGAGAGAGAGAGAGAGAGAGAGAGAGAGAGAGAGAGAGAGAGAGAGAGAGAGAGAGAGAGAGAGAGAGAGAGAGAGAGAGAGAGAGAGAGAGAGAGAGAGAGAGAGAGAGAGAGATGTTCAAAAACGCGCCTGCCTGGCCGTTTACTTGCTGGATTAAATGGTGATCGGAAGGCTGTTGTGGCGAGGAGGAGCTAAATCAGTGTTTATCTCCTAATTCTACTATATTTAGGTGAAAGTCACAAGAATCAGTTGTAAGAACTATGAAATCGTGAAAAAAAAAATGAAGAACAAGATATTTGAGATCTGGAAAACGTAGGCAAAAGGTTAAAGATGAGTGTAAAATCGTATTTTGCCATTCATTAAACTAAAATCAGAAAAAATGATGCAAACACATTGAACCTCAACCAAACTCGCGACCCTATACTAGTAAACAGGGACACAGATCACTAGACTACATAATTTGTATGCCTAATCTGTACACCCTGCTTAATCAACCCGACTCGTTAGCCTAGCGTTACCACCCGACTAGCGCATAGCATAATTCCAAACAGAGAATCCCACTAATAAAACCTATTTTTCTTTTCTTTTGTTTAATTAATTATCTCTAATAATCAATGGTACATTTGGAGACTCACATTTCATTAAAAGCGACGGGAGCATGTGAGTAGGGTTACATGATATTTTTTTTTTCTCAAACAAGAGCATTCCAGCTGTTCGCCCATCTTTTAAAGACAAGAATACGTACCATGTATTGATGGTTACAAATGGAACAACCCAACAACTCAACCAGTACTATACCACACACATCAAAAACACAACCACAAAGTAAGCGTACCATATAGGCCTGATCCATTTCAAACAAACATAAAACGCATGAGCAGCCGTGCCGTGCTGCATGGTTTCCCCACTTCATATGATAGAGGAATTACTTGTATACCTGGTTTCAGCTTAGACACCAAAAGACGGAACGTACCAGCAAATATGTCGTTTAGGGTATGGTCATATACTTCAACAACAAGCTCGTCATTTTCCAAACTAGATATCGAAAACACAAATTCTTCTCCCCAACTGGGTGTCCAACTGCTTTCGTGGACTTTAGTTATAACGCCCCGACCCGCCCACGGCTAATGGGCCATCCACGTCCGCTCACTCGGTCCGTGGGCCCCATCCCATCCGACGGTCGGTCGTTAATAATTCCGAAAGCTCGAAATCATTGTTTACTGACCCTGCAATCACCACATGACCTTTTCCCGTGTTTTGGCCTCACTCGCACGCTATCGCGAATCACTTCCCGATAGGTCACCCATCCTTCCACTACTCCAGCTCAAGCACGCTTAACTCTGGAGTTCTTTCAGGATGTGCTCCGGAAAAGGTAAGTCAACTTTGGTGACATAGGTAGCCAAATCAATCCTCTTAAGCCTTTCCACATATCACAACTCGGGATGTTACAATTCACCCCCTTTCAAAGAACGCAACGTCCTCGTTGCGTCCTACGACAGGTCTCAAGACGCCTCTCGGGTCAGAACCGAGACGGCTAACCAGCTCTGATACCACTTATAACGCCCCGACCCGCCCACGGCTAATGGGCCACCCACGCCCGCTCACTCGGCCCGTGGGCCCCATCCCATCCGACGGTCGGTCGTTAATAATTCCGAAAGCTCGAAATCATTGTTTACTGACCCTGCAATCACCACATGACCTTTTCCCGTGTTTTGGCCTCACTCGCACGCTATCGCTAATCACTTCTCGATAGGTCACCCATCCTTCCACTACTCCAGCTCAAGCACGCTTAACTCGAGTTCTTTCGTGATGTGCTCCTAAAAGGTAAGTCAACTTTGGTGACATAGGTAGCCAAATCAATCCTCTTAAGCCTTTCCACATATCACAACTCGATGTTACAATTCACCCCTTTCAAAGAACGCAACGCCCTCGCTGCGCCCTACGACAGTCTCAAGACGCTTCGGTCAGAACCGGGCGGCTAACCAGCTCGATACCACTTATAACGCCCCAACCCGCCCACGCTAATGGGCCACCCACGCCCGCCACTCGCCCGTGGCCCCATCCCATCCGACGGTCGGTCGTTAATAATTCGAAGCTCGAAATCATTGTTTACTGACCCGCAATCACCACATGACCTTTTCCGTGTTTTGCCTCACTCGCCGCTATCGCTAATCACTTCGATAGGTCACCCATCCTTCCACTACTCCACCAAGCACGCTTAACTCGAGTTCTTTCAGGATGTGCTCCGAAAAGGTAAGTCAACTTTGGTGACATAGGTAGCCAAATCAATCCTCTTAAGCCTTCCCACATATCACAACTCGATGTAACAATTCACCCTCTCAAAGAACGCAACGCCCTCGCTGCGCCCTACGACAGTCTCAAGACGCTTCGGTCAGAACCGAGACGGCTAACCAGCTCGATACCACTTATAACGCCCCAACCCGCCCACGCTAATGGGCCACCCACGCCCGCCACTCGCCCGTGGGCCCCATCCCATCCGGACGGTCGGTCGTTAATAATTCGAAGCTCGAAATCATTGTTTACTGACCCTGCAATCACCACATGACCTTTTCCGTGTTTTGGCCTCACTTTCGCCGCTATCGCGAATCACTTCGATAGGTCACCCATCCTTCCACTACTCCAGCTCAAGCACGCTTAACTCGAGTTCTTTCAGATGTGCTCCTAAAAGGTAAGTCAACTTTGGTGACATAGGTAGCCAAATCAATCCTCTTAAGCCTTCCCACATATCACAACTCGGGATGTAACAATTCACCCTCTCAAAGAACGCAACGCCCCGCTATGCTTACATACAACTCTCAAGACGCTTCGGTCAGAACCGACGGCTAACCAGCTCTGATACCACTTATAACGCCCCAACCCGCCCACGGCTAATGGGCCACCCACGCCCGCTCACTCGGCCCGTGGGCCTCATCCCATCCGACGGTCGGTCGTTAATAATTCCGAAAGCTCGAAATCATTGTTTACTGACCCTGCAATAACCACATGACCTTTTCCCGTGTTTTGGCCTCACTCGCACGCTATCGCGAATCACTTTCCGATAGGTCACCCATCCTTCCACTACTCCAGCTCAAGCACGCTTAACTCTGGAGTTCTTTCGGGATGTGCTCCGGAAAAGGTAAGTCAACTTTGGTGACATAGGTAGCCAAATCAATCCTCTTAAGCCTTTCCACATATCACAACTCGGGATGTTACATTAGTCTTCTGGATCTTGCCACCATGTATCGCGAGCTGTTTAAAGACCCGAGGAACTAAAATCGGCAATGGGGTCATCAACAAAGCCATCAATATAAAACAAGTCTTGGACTGAATTTATTACATTCACAAAGAGTTCCGGAGAGGAACCTCTATTACCCTTTGGAAAGTCTTGTCCCACCCAATTCCCATATAGATTTTGACCTACACGTTTAATATTTAAGCAAAAGAGGAGAAGAGGAAACCTAACTGTTGGCCTTTCAGTGTAAAATGATAGACCTTTAATGTGTTTTTATTTGTAGCTGGAATAACCACTTTACTAGTGCTTGCATTGTCTGTCACCTGCAAACATTAATGATATCACGAAAGATGGATTTCCCTAAATAGCATGTGTCTTTGGAACAAATATAGATGAGTTTAAGATCGTAAAAACTTCAGTTTTTTCTAATCAATTGTTTGAGCCGCAATAATGATTATGCAAAGACTAAGTTCCAAAAACTAAAATATGCTTCCCATATAGATTTTGACATGAACATTTCATATTTAAAGCAAGAGAGTGGGAGCATATGAAACATCAATATTGTATGTTTAGTGTATCATACCTTTAAGTATTTGGAGCCATTGGCAGATCTAGATTAACAGTTTTGCTAGAACTTGGACGGGCAGGCTCCTGCAAAGGTCATCCATAAGCCAAAAAACAACAACATGAATTCTATCCCTTATCGAAAGGGAAAAAACAATACCAATACGGACCTTTAAACATGTATATTTCGGACTTTAAACCCAAAAATGTATAGTTGGGACTAAAAATGTAAACTTTTTCTAAAGAAACCTTTTCACTTTTGTTAATATTATAAATATATGTATGATATATCTGACATTTATCTTTATTTGTTGATTATTACTAACTTTAGTATTTGTTAGAGTTGGGACGAAAACAAATTAAACAGTATTTGTTGGAGAAACTCCAGTGCTCAGGTTAATTATTGGTATAGTTCTTTACGAAAAGAAACATAACCAGAAGGCATGGAAGAGAATAGAGAGGAATTCTTATCTAATAAGAATTTTCAGAAAGTTTTGAGAACCTTAAATAACATAAGTCACTCAATTGCTGAATCAATTAATATAGTAATAATAATAATATTTTTACTATATTAATTATTTTTATCTTTTCGGATATCTTTTATCTTTATCATTATCTTTTTTTTTTGTTAAAAAACAAAAAAACTAATATTTTTGTTCAGTAGAAACTCCATCGGGTTCTCACCTATAAGCTTGCTCTAAGATTTTCCTCTTTTGTAATAGGATTAGGGTTAGCATAGCGATATATAAATGCATTGATGTTATGATCCCAGAAATACAAGTTGGTATTCAATAAATAATAATTTCTTATGGTGTTAGAGTAAAAAACAATTACCCACCGATGGAATGGGAAGTCAAATTAGCATTTTTTTAATCATGCACCCAGAAAAGGTCCTGGGACCAGATGGAGTGACTGCGCTCTTTTATCAGAAATTCTCAGATATTGTCAACGAAGATTTAACTCTCATTGTTAATCAATTCCTTCTTGAGGGGACGATGCCAAGCGGATTAAATGATACCAATATTTGCCTCATTCCGAAGACAACTCGGCCTAATGAGATGTCTCAGTTTCGGCCAATTAGTTTGTGCAATGTTAGCTACAAGATAATTTCTAAGGTCTTATGCCAGAGATTAAAGAAAGTTCTGCCAGATAGAATCTCAGAAATCCCGTCAGCCTTTGTTGCTGGAAGACAAATATCGGATAATATCATGTTAGCTCAAGAGATGTTCCATGCCTTGAGAACCAAGCCGAGCGGGCGCAACAAGAGGATGGCGATTAAGACGGATATGAGTCAAGCGTATTATAGGGTGGAGTGGTCATTCATTGAAGCTGTCATCGGAAAGATGGGCTTCTCAGAAACCTGGATTACCTGGATTATACGATGTATCTCTTCGGTAAAATATAAAGTACTTATGAATGGTCAACCCAGGGGAAATATTGTACCGGAGAGAGGTCTACGCCAAGGAGATCCTTTGTCTCCTTTCATCTTTATTCTGTGCACGGAAGCGCTCGTTAGCCTTCTAAATCATGCAGAGAACCAAGGAAAGATAACGGGAATGTGTGTTACACGCGCGTGTCCCTCGGTATCCCACCTTCTCTTTGCTGATGATAGCCTTTTATGATGTAAGGCGGAGCCCCGTAAATGCGAAGAAGTGATGAAAGTAGTCAGGAAATACGGACAAGCATCAGGCCAATGTATCAATTTTGACAAGTCCTCTATACTCTTTGGTAAGAGGATCAACGCAACAGTTAGACAATAGATTAAAGATACACTTGGTATCCAGAATGAAGGAGGAATGGGTACATACCTAGGTATCCCAGAAGATATCAGTGGATCCAAATGCAAATTCTTTGCTTTCCTAAAGGATAAATTGATGCATCGAGTGAATGGTTGGACGGGTAGATAGCTATCAAAAGGAGGAAAAGAGGTTTTTGATAAAATCTATCTTGCTAGCTCTACCGACATACATTATGTCTAGTTTCTTGCTTCCATTAGAGATATGTGAAAACCTTGCAAGTGCCATTGCACAATTCTGGTGGAGTTCAAACCCCCAAAAGCGAGGAATACATTGGGCAAAATGAGAAAAACTTTGCATACCAAGGGAAGAGGGGGAAATTGGCTTCCGCATGATCCATGAGTATAATTTGGCTTTACTAGCAAAAAAACTTTGGAGATTAGTTCAATATCCTGACTCTTTGGTTGCTAGAGTTTTGAGGGAAAGATATTACAGGTTCAGTTTGCCTTTACGAACAATCACAGTAAGCAGCCCATCATATGTGTGGACCAGCATTTCAGCAGCAAGAAAGCTACTGCTTTGGGTTAGACAGAAAGTTCACTCATGATATGAGATCAAGGTGTGGGAGGATCCTCTGATCCCCACAACACCAGCTAGGCGGGATTGACCTATAGCCCCGGTTCTGCACCCGAACAAGAGAGTTAACATTCTCATCAATGGTGAATCGAAGGAGTGGGATGTTGGGTTGCAGAAGAACTATATAGCACCTGCTGACATACCTCTAATTAGAAGTTTGGCAACAAGCACATCTCACCGGTGGGACACATTTTGTTGTGACTACACCAAGAATGGACAACATACTGTTAAATGAGGATATTTGGTGGCTCGAAACCTATTGAAGGATGAGGAAGAAAAAGAGGTAATGGAACCTAGTATAACTAAACTTCAAGCCTTCACTTGGAGGTTAAAGGCACCTCAAAAGATTTGTCATCTTATATGGCAATTGATAACAGGTCATGTAGCAGTAACGAGGAATCTCATACGGCGAAACGTGAGATGTGATAACTACTGTCCACGATATGGAGAACCAGAAGAATCTGTCACACATACGATCTTTGAATTACCGCCAGCCCTACAAGCCTGGTCCTTATCAGAAACTCCAACAAGCCCAGATATCTTTCTAGTTCCGAATCTATATGCCAATATGGATTATCTTTTTTGGAGGAAGAAAAACATTGTTGAGCCAGAATTGGACAAGGACCCTTATCCCTGGATAATATGGTATATATGGAAGGAAGAAACAATAAGCTATTTAGAGGAATCGACAGGGACCCATTGGAGCTAGTTCGCTACGTTGAGAGTGAGTGTCAAGCCTGGTTCAATGCAAACACTAGGGTGCCATCAAATCCGCAAGATCTGAGTATGGTGGAACCTCAAGTCTTAAGCTTGAGTAATATATGCATGGTAGATGGATCATGGACATCCATGGCACGGTTCAGTGGTTGTGGTTGGTTATGGATGGATAGCCTAGGGAAGGTCCAACTTATGGGGAAGCAAAATTACATACGGCGAGAATCTGCTTTGCATTCTGAACTGGACGCACTGAGATGGGTGATGGAGAACATGCTTTAGCACTCGACATGTCAGAGTTTCGGAACAGACTTCAAGGATTTAATTGCGATGATTAAAGCCTCATGCTTGGCCGAGCTTTGCAACAGGACTAGAGAGGATAGAGACTCTGTAGATATGTTTTCCAGACATCAAAATCACACATATTCCACGAGCGCATAATCAAATTTCTGACTCATTAGCTAGAACCGCTAGGTCTTTTCATAGGGAGCTCTACTTTATTGGTTGTTCTATTCCGGTCTGTTTACCCAGACCACCTCTAGTTTGAGTAATAGAATAGCCGTTTGATGTCAAAAAAAAAATTGCCCACTGATTCGTAGATTGATAAATTTTCGATTTCATTCGTTTTTTTTGTACATTCTGTTTTCTTTTCAATTATCCTAAGAGCACCTTATCGGTTAACATGTCCAAATGAATATCTCAGTAAATAGATATTAATATCCCCTAAGTTTTAATTATGGAGCATTACAACATGTTTTTACGCACATGTCATCACTAAGATGATTCTTAGAATCATTAGAAAAATAAGTTGGTCGAGTATATATATATATATAATATACCTTTTATTAAACTAACTATTAAATTAATTAGTAGTGTACAAAATAATATTTTTTTCTTTCCTTAATTAAAAGATACAAAATTACCTAATATGATTAGCATATATATGACAATTAATGTTTATGAATAATACATATTTGATAACAAGTTTTGTATCCACACTCTCTCTTTTGTTTAGTTTTATATTATTAAAAGAAATTAAAAATCACTTTAAGCTTATAATAACAAATTAGATTTTTTATTATATGTTATATTTTGAAATTTTTAAAACGGCTGTAAATTACTAAAAATCACATTGAAAATTTTGTGATCAATGGTTTTAACTTTTTTTGCTCAAGCAAGATACAAATTATCATAAATCGTATGAATATGAAGTCTCACTAATAGATATTCATATTATATATTATCATTTAAATTAAATTATATACTATTTAAAATATATCTAAATATGTTAATTTCAAATTTTGCAATGAAAAATTATTGAGATCTTAATATGTTAATATTTAAATTTGTATTGAAAAATATCACATTAAAATTGGTTTTATTAACATCTTAAATTTTTGTTACAGCAAATATACTAATGTTAATAAAATCATATGAGTTGGAACTGTCAATAATAAATATTTATATTAAAATATACTATATATGTTTATGTCAATATCACCAAAATTTAATTATATATCATATAAAGTAAATAAAATGATTGTTTTGATTTATTTACCAAAAACAGGATTGTAAATTAACAAAAAGGTATTAATTTTGATTTGTGTGCTTACTCTAATGTTTATACTTTGATTTATAAAAGTTATTTTTTAATAGGTGGTTTCTAATATGTTAGATATATATCTGGACTAGAACTCATTTTTACAGATGTCCATCTTTTTAAATATGACATTTATGTAATTTACCAAATTCATAGAAGAGGTTAAAAAAAAGAAACAAAAATCATATCAATACACAGAAATGAGAACGAAAGCACAATTTTATAGAGGTAGGAACTGAAATCACTTATGGAGAGTCAATAGTAAACAAATCGAGAACAGAAAACCTAATCCTCTTTCGTCATTTTACATTCTATGTTGCCTATCTTGTTTTGATGATTTGTATCAGCCGCAAAAATTAATTTTCTGTTATGCATATCCCCTTAATATTAAAGTAGGAGCATTTTAACAAAGTAACCTTCTTTTCATGTGTTAATAACAACTATGCCATTTCTTACGTGGCATCACCATAGTTCTTCTTAGCTCATTAAACTAAAAATCCTCCTTTGACTAGCTTAATTACAAGCATTGCCATTGTTATGGACCAGTTATCAGACATCTTAATTTATTACTATTTCCAACTTATATATACCGTATCATGTAAAGTCTCATAACAACTTATATAGTAATACCATATCATGATACAAGTATTATCTGACGGCCAAACAACAACGTACTGCTTCCTTATTGTTTCGATATAAAATATGAAAATCAGACTTGCAAGGTTGCATCGTATGTTTATCTGTTTCTTTATTCATACTTTGTTCTCAAGATAAATTCCAAAGTTACATAGATCATACTTTTCGATGTATCATTTTTAATATTATTGTATTTTATTATATGTTCTTATATAAATATATAAATTAAAGTATGAATATAGTTATAGTTAGTCTAATAACTTTAAAATCGAAAATCCTTATAGTCTTATAAATTTAGTTTATATTTAATTATATTTAAAGTATGAATATAATTAAAAGACTTAACTTGCATGAGTCTCTCACAACTATGCTTTATTATATATAAATTATTATAAAAGAAGTTTATCTAAATTATTATAAAACGTTCAGAAGCTTTACATATTCTGAACGTATGTGAGTCAATATTCAAAGTTGTTTAAAATTTTGTTTTTTCCGTTTCCATATTTACAAGGAAAATTCCAAACTTTAAAATTTTCAGCCCAAGATTAGTAAATATCCATATAATTACGATTTTTAAAATAGAAATTAATTGATATGACAAAATCGAGGGCTTACCTTGAAATGACAATTAAGTATGTATAAGGATAGTTTGATTATTTTTAAACAAATTTGTAAAATTGGCACATTATGAAAGTTAATTGGCATAATCATTGTAATCATCGATTTTCTTTACCTTATTTGACATGTTTCTATTAAATATATTTTGGTTTAAAGGCAAGTTATAATTAAAAATTATAGCGCAAGTTTAGAAGGTAATTATCAGTAATTTCGTATATTAGGGTGATTTGATTTTATCACATTAATTCCGATGATTACTGTCAACTATACTCAGACGTGTATATATATATATATACTTGGCCTTCGACACATCTCCTCATCACGCTCTTATTCCTTCTTAAGATAAAAAACCAGTCTTTCAAGCAAAACACAAATGGCTGGCTTCAACTCCGTTGCTGATTTGAAATCTTTGGAAAAATATTTTTCAATCCAATAATGTGCCACAAATCGATGCTTTCAGAAAGAGGTATATCATTTCGTTTTCAGAGTTTGGGAAATAAGTTTGTTTAGTTTTGTAAACTGATTCTTTATTATTTATTTATACAGGATTGCAAACCAGGTGTTCTGAAGACACTTTTATTGGTTGTTGTGTTTTTATCCCTTTTTTGTTGTTTCTTTTATGTTTTATTATTCTATTACATTTGTTACCTTTTATATTTTAAACATAAGTTATATGAATGAAGTAATAATTCTATTGCATATGTTTTATTTTATCTTCAATCCACAATAAATGTATTTTAAGTATTTGCTTATTCTTAAAGAATTATTTGAATATAATATATGTTGATTACTCTTAACCAATTATTTTTAAAGTCTATATAATCAAAATAATATTCTCTTTTAATACATCACTCCGCGCAAGGCGCGGGTTATCACCTAGTGATGTCTTAAAAATGATTAAAATGAGTTGTAATACTTTAACTCTTCATCAACGATAATATATTTAAGAGACCAACATTTGTATTCGTCTTTTTACAATCGATAAAAATTGTAGTGTTGCAAAATTTTAAAACCATTTAGTGAACAAACATTAGTATTAAAAAAACTCATCATGTGCATGTGCACGGGCAATCATCTAGTTTTATTGTATAACAGAATTTTAATTTATGTTTCTTAAACGAGATTAATGGCCTGACTGGTTTCTCCGGTACCATCCACAAACGCTTTTGCGATTGATAGCGATTGATAGTATCTCTAAACAATCACATAAACCACTTTGTACCGCTTTGAGCCACTTTTAAATATAAAGATGTTGAACGAATTATAAGATGACACCTTTATAATTATTTTATCTTCTTTCTGCTTACTTTATTTTCGATTTCACTCTTTTATAATTATTTTACTAACTAAATGTAGAGAAACTCAACAAGAGATTTACCCACTACATGTGCTCTGAAAACGGTCTAGTTTATCAATCACGTTAATCATAAAATCACCCTATTTTGTGATTAACTTTTGGCTCTTGTTATATTTGTATCAGTCAAGATTTTTTTTCTTCAAACAGCTATTCTATTACTCAATCTTGAGTAAAACAAACCAATGTAGTACAAGTCCCTATGAAAGGATCTTGCAATCTTAGCTAATGAATCAGAAGATACATTTTCAGTCGAAGAATAAAACAACGAGAACTCCGTGAATCTGATCTTCAGATTTTCCAGCTCCTTTAGCTCTGTTGAAAAATTGGGCCATGCTCCTGGTTTTGAATCATCGAGACTAGATCCTTGCAATTGGTGTTAAAAGTCTGACACGTCGAATGTTGAAGCATGCACTCCATTGCCCGTGATAGGGCCTCAAGTTCAGAGGGAAGTGGAGAGATCCTACGTAGTTGGTTTCTGGCTCCTAATAACTGAACTACGCCTTTTGAATTTGTCCATGTCCAACCATAACCACTAAAGAGTGTGTCTTGTGTCCATGATCCATCTATCATGCATCTCTCTGAGCTTCGCTGGTTCAGGATGTTGTATGTCCTTCGGTAATTCCTCCGTGCGATTACCTTCAAACCAAGCATTGCATTCTGATTCAGCATGTCGAACAATTTCGAAAGGGTCCATGTCTATCCCTCTAAATAATTTGTGATTTCTCTCCTTCCAAATGTACCATATGATCCAAGGGTATTGATCTTTATCTAGCTCAGGATCCTCAATATCATTCTTCCTCCAAAAGAGATTGTCCATTTTTGTGTAATGACTTGCACTGGGGAATACTAGGGTCAGAGTTGGAGTTGCTGCGTGTGCCCAGGTCTGAAGAGCTGGAGGACATACAAATATGGCATGGTTTATAGTTTCATTTGCAGCACCACATCGGGGACAATGATTAGCATTGCATATAACGATGGTTCAAATTACTTGTCACTGTTGGTTGACCGAAAGAAATTGCCGTATATGGTGTTTGATCTTTGGTGGAGCTTGTAGCTTTCAAGCGAAGGCTTAGAGCTTTGTGAGACTAGGTTCCTGCATTTCCATCATTTCTTTGTTAAGCAGATTTTTGGCTACCCAATAGCCTGACTTGACATTGTACCTCCCATTTTTTGTATAGCTCCAACAAAATTCATCGCGATGGAATCCCTTACTTATGGCTAACGATTGGATCACCGGAATATCCTCTAGATTGACATATTTTTCTGACATCTAGAAGTTCCATTTTTTTGGATTCCCTATCAGTAAGCTACTTACTGGCATCATGGGGTGAACCACCTGTGCAATCGGTCTAGCTGGTCTTGCTGGGAATGTAGGTATCCAAAGGTCTTCCAAAATCCTAATTTCATTCCCAGAGTGTACTTTTTGTCTGATTCCCAACAACATTAATGGCTGATATCTCACTTTTTTATTTTATTTTAGCACTTGTTCTTAGTTAATTTTAATCATTTTAGGATGCATTTAGGTGTATATATTGCATTAGATTGTTCATTTACATATAACAGGGTTGGAATGCACTTTTGAGAAGTTATGGGCCAAAATTGTGAGGTTAACCATGCAATGTACAAAGTTTATGGCTGATTTGTGAACCATCAAGAGGTGAGGGACCAAAGCTGCAAATTCACTGGGTTTAAATTGCACAATCAAAAGTCTGGGGTTTAATCGCGTGGATGATTCTGCGTATTACAAAGTCTTGGGCTGATCTGAAGACAATAAGTTTAGGGACTTGGTTGCAAAAAGCCAAGAGTTGGCCATTGATTCTCCTCGAGCTTTCTTCTCGCCAGGCTGGTTGATGACGGCGAGCCTTTTCAAGCACGAAACGGACAGAGTCGACAACAGAGACGACCTGAGTTGGATGTAAGTGCGGCGGTGAGCATGACGGCGGGCTTGATTCCGGGCTCGATTCCGGTGGTTTCAAAGCGAGGAAGACAGAGTTCAATGGCGGAGGACAAGCTCAGCAAACAGAGGCCGCGAACTGAGAGCAAGCGGTGGAGGATTCACGAGCTCAAGAACGAGCAAGGAAGCCGACGATGGAGCTTAACGACGTCACTGGCAGCCTCAATTCTGACGGTTCCCGACCATGACGGAGAGCTGAGACAGCCTGACGACCTTTGCAGAGCACAACAGGTTGGGAAGCTACGACGAGAAGAGTCAATTACGGCGAGAAACATGGATGTGAGCTTGATTCCGGAGGTGAAGAACTTGCCGTGAAAGCTTGGTCCTTTGGTCGCGGCTTGGAGTAAACGGTGGCGCAGTCTCAGATCGGTCACACCATGAGAGAGATTCATAAGCTCGGACTTGATCTGGAGATGAGCCAATGTTGGAGAAGAAGCTCTAGCTTGATTCCGCAAGGTTTGACCCAGGTAGAACCCACCGGGGTGAAGTACCCGCGCGCAAGAGAGAAGACAAAGACGTGAATTACAAAAGGTTGACCGGTTTATTCCGGTTTGACCCTGTTTATTCCGGTTTGACCCGGTTTATTCTGGTTTGACCCGGTTTATTCTTATTAAACCAGCTCAAAATTTGCCTCTCTATATATAGTTCTAGACCTAAAAACCCTAATGTATCTCATTTTCTCTCAAGACTTTGCCTCATATTGTAAAAGCCTGAATCTTTTTATCAATCTAAGGAAGCTCTTCATCTTATATCTTGTTTCTCCTTCTCACAAACATGATTAGCCTTGAATCTCACATAGATTTAAGGTTTTTCATGGAGATTAGTGAGTAGACACTTTTTGGATCCATGGGTTAGGGTGATTAGGGTGATTAAGTGAATATCTAGGGTGTTTTAGTATAGATCTATCTTGTTCCTTGCTAGTAGAGTACTTTTAATGCTATTTTAGAGCTGGCCACTCTAAAGTTGAGCTTTAGGCATTTCATGCCCGAAAGGTGTTGGATGAAATGCCTGAACCAACTCTCCTAAGCTTTTAACATTCTTTACCAAAGAGATTTGTTGATAAAGGTGTTAAGATGGCTATAAGACTTGTTCTTAATGATTGCTTAGATAATATTCAACCTAAGAGATTAGATGCTTGAGTTATCTTTGCAAATGACATTCATCTAGAGATAGAGTTTGTTTAGGATTGTGTCTAGGCCTAAGGTTGTTAGATTGATTGAAATCTGCCACCTTTAGATTGGATCTACATCACCTAAAGTCAAATTCCTAGTCCCATGGATTCCACCTTAGCATTTGATTGAGTTCTTGCACTTGTTTCTTGATTGGATTTGAGATCACCTTGTTTATATTTCTAGGATCTTAGCTTGTCACCTTCATCCATCTTCTTGTTTGCTTAGATTAAGGAAGCTTGTGTATTCTTGGTGCTATAAGTCTCTAGTTCTCTGTGGGTTCGACAATCTTTTATACTACATTGATTTGATCTTGGACCATTGAAAAGTCCTGTATCAAATTTGGCGCCGTTTCCGGGGAACTAGTAGATTTATCATTAGGATTTCAAAATTTCTTGAGCCTAAGCTTTATTTTCTTATGCTTTCTTTTGCTTTTGTATAGTTACTAACCTTTACTTCTAGATTTTGTTCTTGCAGTGATGGCTTCAAGCTACTTTGAGAAGCCACAAGAAGAGGATGATCACATTGAAGATGAGCCATATGTGTATGTGGAGCCACCACCCTTTGATATACGCATACTCACACCAGACCAAAGGGATGAGTTGTATCGGCTTCAGAGAATGAAGGAGTATCGGGACAAGACAAAGAGACACCTAGCACAAATTGTCCGGATACACCTTATTAGGGATCGAGCAGAGTTTGAAGGAAGGGAGGTTACACTGGATGAGTTTGATGCTGCTCGTGCCCTTATTGAGGTAATGTATTGGGCTCCACCATTCCAGCTGGAAGGTATAGAGATTTTAAAACTTCAACTTGAGGAAGTATGCTTGCCTTGTGGTGAGAACATTGCCCCTGATCTTGATTCTCCTGAGCTCATCAATGAATGTCTTGATCTGATATGTGAAACTAGGAAACTAGATGAGGTGAGAATAGAAAAGCTTGTTAGAGATCATATTGAAGTTTGTTTTGACAAAAGTTATCTATGTGCTTCATTTGATCTTGAATCTAAGTTTTTCATTCTTAATGAACCTAGACCTCTTCTTGCACTTGCTGATCTAGGGGATGAACTTGATGTTGATAAGCTCTTGCTTGAGATAGAAAACCCCCATGCTGAAAATTATCATGAGAATGTGAACATTGTGTTTTATTTGGTTGATGGAGATAGATTTGACTACTTTGTTAAAACTTTGTTTGCACCTGTAGTTTATTTTGTGTTTCCACCAAATGCATTTGATTCTCATGACCATTTGAACCTCAAAGAGCATCTCATGATTCATGATACATCTTTAGTGAAGCTCTTTGATGAAAAATCTGTCTATTTTCTATGGACAGTAGTGTGCTCCTTTTCATACTTGGTTCCTTGTTCTCATAGGAGAAGGACCAAAGGTGCATTGGCTCAGCCTTTTGATACTTATGATTAGCAAGCACACAAAGTCAAGCTAGAGACTTAAAACAAGAGCGCTTGGGATGCTAAATCAAGTTGAATAAGTAAGAAAAAGGGTGGCATGCTCTCTACAATAGGTTACTTTATTTTTTACAAATTAAGTAAATTTAAAATAAGTTTGTATTCTTTTCAAAAACAGAAAAAGTTTGTATTTTTCTTTAGTGGTTTTTCTCATTTTCTTTGTTTTAAAAGAAACATTTCAAGTATATTTATTATTGTTGTTATATTTATTATTAATTCTAACAATTTTTGTTATTTTACAAAACTTACATAATTTCCCTAAATATAATATTATTTTAACTAAATTTAGTTTAGTTTTTAAAATATAAAAGGTTTATATAAAATTATAAATATACTATAAAAGTATTAATAATTTCGTTAAAGTACAAAATGAGAATTCTTTTCATATAGAAAATAAAACTATATAAAAGTAGAAAAATTGTTTAATACTAAATGTTGTTTTAAATAGTGTTCCCTCTAATTTGAAGGAACTATATTCATAACTTATTTAACCTCTCAAAATATTGCATCTCTAGAAAAGGGTTTACCTTATTTTGGCGATTTTCTTTCAAAACGAGGGATTATTTTCAAAAAAACTCCCAAATACTTTGGCTTTAAACTAATTTTTTTAATATTTATTTAAATAGAAATGTGGTGAATTGCTTTTATTTTCAACAAAACATAAAAGTGCATACCCGATCCCTCTATATACACCTATTCAAATAGTTTAAGTCTAATTTGTTCATTATATACAAAGTATTACTAATTGTAAGAAAAATACAAAAAGTCAGAAAAGTTAAAACCTATAAATTGAACATTGAATAAAAATATTCATAAGATTTGAAAATGAAAAACGAACCTGAAACTGCATAAATACAAGATAATCTGGAGAAAACACTTCATTTAAAACAAAAATATTATAAGAAAATAACACTAAGTCACATGGGTGCTATAATTTTCACATATATCTTTGTTCACGACGAATAAATGACATATGTCAATAAAAAATATATAATTTAAAATATATTTTTCTAGTATTCATGTCTTACTTAGTTGTATAAAATATTTCGTGGGGCAGTTCTCCATAATAGCACTTTCTGAGTTTTTGTCTCAAAAATAGCACTGGAAGCTAAAAGTCACAACAATAACTTTCGTTAAATATTCAAAAGACTCTAATACTCTCAGTTAATAATACATCTAAAGAAAAAAAAAGTAATCATCTTCCTTCTCTCTCGACACAAACATCGCCATCGAAACGTTGAACCACCACCGTCACACTCTATACACTCAAAGTCGGAGACAAATCATGCCAAAGACAAATCAGAAACCTTTCTCTCACGGCGGATCATCTTCCATCTCTCTCACGGCGGCGAAGACAACGAAACGTCGACTCCGATTTCATTCCATCATCTCCGGCGAAGAAAACTGTCATCATCACCGACGAAGCGCACAACAAAGATGCCATCTCGGTATGATTCCAAAGTCTAGTGTTTGAGATTCAAATATGGGGCTTTTATCTTCAATGATATTTGCTTGTGTTTTAGAGCTACTTGAAAACTAATAAGTTTGTGTTGTTGTATTAATTGAATATATTCACTTTGAGGAGCACGAAAATCTAAGGCAATTCATCTTATATTCTCGAAAAAGTCTAGTGTCTTGCTAAGATTTGATTATGTTGTTAACATGTTCGATAGAATGCCTCTATGATTGGATATTTAGTAGTACGGAAGTTCAATGCCGTTGTTGTGACCAATAGAACTGTTCTTTGCTATTTGTTTCCATGTCTGTGTGTGTTGATGTTTTAGTTCTCTTTTTCCTCTAAGAGTTATAGCTTTTCCTAGTTAAAAACACACATAAAAGATATAAACGCCCATCTCCTCCGTGGGGAGCCAGATGGTAAGCAAACAGAACCTCGTTAGTACCAAAGGACAGGTGCTCCAGATCACCTAGGTTCTGAATAGCTATTAGAATTCTCCAGGCCGGAGGGTTCAGCTGCGAAGGAGAGATCTCAAAGAGATCACATAAGCCGACAATGAGCGCCGGGACCACCCCTCGGAAGCCAGTCTCAAAGAAAGCCTCACAAACGGCAATCTACCCCAGAGCATCAATGGAAACCCGCTCTTCTGAAGTCGGAGCCCGCAAAATGACATGAGGAGGTAAGGAACATTTACTTCGCCACTCTACCAAGTCGTCCTCGACGACTGACGAAGCAGAGCCCACCGGTGGAGGAGCAATATAAGCGTAGCTTAACGGCAAGGGGGTGGACAAATCGCAGTCAAGCTCTACGCTCGGATCTGAGGAGCTGTCAGACTGAGAAGCCGGAGAGCCCACTCGCTTTCTTGAGGCAGAACGCTTAGACATGGGTTCGGATAATTCCTATCCAATAAATTGCGAGGATGATAGCAAGTGAGAAGACCGACCCACCTATATAACCTCAAGAACAGAGGGATCAAGAGGGCAGTATGTGAGTCGAGACGCCGGCGGACGAGTTGGATGACGGAAAAAAAAGAAGAAAAGCGAGAGTATATAAAGAAGAGAGCCGCGTGTCTCGGAATCTTTTGATCTCAAGAAGATTTGAAATTCGAATTCTCCCCCTTCTATTCAGGCGCGTGGAATACCAACCACGATCCGGTAACAAAGGAGAAAATCTTTTAAAAGATCTTCAATCTTCGCCAGCAAGAATCCTCAAGAAGACCTAGCGGACAACACTCTTTCCATCAGAAGGCTAGCATCATTGGTAAGCACAAATTCCGTCCACCTTCGTCAAAAATCTCGGGTTCCGATCTTATCTAAATTCACGGACTCCGATCCAGGCCCCTCCCATTCACGAACTCCGAGATCACTTCTAAAAACTGTCCCGCTAGAACTCCGCATAAGACTTCGACCTAAGAGAAGATTCAAAGACACGAACTACTAAAGCGAAGTCCTGCCTAAAGGGAAGCCTGCTGAGAATGAGCAACTCCAGTTGACTTGAGTGCACATGTTTTCCCCAAATTCGATGACGAAATCGAGAAATAAGGGGCAAACTGTTGGAAAAAAATACTCAGGTATCATTTCTCTCCAGGCTCAAGGCAGGACTCAGGCCTCCGGGTCCCCACAAAAGAGTACCGCGGGTCCTCACTGAAAGGAACTCATGAACTCAGGAACTGAGGAACTACCCTTTCCCCCGGGGAAATAGAAAACTTTCGACAAAGAGAACCTTCCATATTTTCGAATATGGAAGAATTCCTCTTATTCAATCCGACTAAAACCAACCTAAGGACGACTATATAAGGAGAATCAAAATCCTAAAGGAGGGGATCGACTCATCGACATCTGGAGACTAAGAGAATAAAGCTAGGCGGCTAGGCTAGGGTTCATACACCAATCTATTGTAGTTTCTGCTTTACTCTCTAATAAAAACGTCTCTTCATATTCAAACTCTTGTTACCCTTTCAAATCTCTCTAAACATTCACAAAATAATAGCTTAACCCCCGTTCCGTAGTACTCAAAAAGGACCTACACGAAAATCCCCTAACACCTTGTATTGATTTGATTAGATTAATCAATCAAGAAGAAGGTCCCAAGCGAGGATTCCCTAGAATCCCTCGGTTGAGCTGGCAGGTCCCAAGCGTGGTTCCATAACCCCTTGGTTGAGCTGTTTATTGTTGCTTCCGCTCCATCAGTTGGAATCAGAGCTGTGTCTCTTTGGTTTCTTAACCGACGAACAATTCTGGATGTCATGGTGAATGCGAACATATATCCTATCCAAGACGAAAGTCCCTTTGTTGAGAGAGAAGAAAACTATGAGATCTATCGAGAGATCTATGGTGATCCGATCTACGATGTCTATGAAGATGATGTCTGCGTTGCCGACTTCGTCTTCAGTGAAGAATCTTTTACAAATCTCGTCTGTGCAAAATTCGGGCAGGATGAGATCCGTGCAAAGTCCGTGCAAAACGAGTTCCGTGCAAAGTTAGGGCAAAATCTTGTTGATGAAGATTTTTTGCAGAATCTTGAAAATCTTCTGCGTGCGAATTTTGTGCAAAAACGGATTTGGAAAGATTTACAAACAGATCCGTGCAAAAATCATGAAAATCATGCTATTGAAGATTCGAGGAAGAGTTTTTCTTGAAAAACGTTTTGGATTATAAGACTACGATCAATATTCGAGGACGAATCTTCTCCAACCCGGAGAGAATATGTAGATAGATATTTGGAAATATCTTATTATTTATTTTATTAATTATTTTAGATAATTACCTTTATCGTTTTAGGGTTTATTATGGTTTTCCTATGTTAATTAAGATTAGGGTTTTTCTTCATTTAGAGATTTATTATAAATAGGCATTCAAGCCAAAATTTGTATTCAGATTTTGATAATTAATAAACTAGAGATTTTCTCTTTTTTTTTTCCTAGTTCTTGATTTGATTAAATTCATCAAAACAAGAAGCATGTCCCAAGCGAGGATTCCCTAGAATCTCTTGGCTGAGCTGGCAGGTCCCAAGCGTGGTTCCATAACCCCTTGGTTGAGCTGTTCGTTGTTGCTTCCGCTCCATCAGTTGGTATCATGTTGATTAGCAGTTGCAATTTCTATCCTTTTGTGGACAAAAGTCCTTTTGTCGGGAGAGAAGAAGGCCATGAGATCTACAGAGAGATTCATGGTGGTCCAATATACGACCTTTATGAAGATGATGAGAACTACAAAGAGACTTGTGAAGATCCATTCTATAATGTTTATGAGGAATATGATTTTGATACTTTAGTCCGTTCACAAATAGGGCGCAATCTCGTCTATGTAGAAGAATTCAAGCATAATCAGACTCGTGCAATATTCGTGCAAATAAAGTTCTATGAAGAATCAGGCTCGTGCAAAATTTGTCCATATTCGACTTGTGAGGATTTTGTGCAGAATCATATGTGGGAAAATCGGTGTAAGATTGGAGGATGAATCTTTCTTGGCCAGCGAGACCTGATGCAGCAAGATATTTGGAAATTATCCAAATATCTTTATTATTCATTAGTTTACCTAGATAATTACCTTTTATTTGTATTTTCTATATTTTAATGGTTTTTCTATTTTAACCAAGATTAGGATTTTCTAGATTTAAGGATTTATTATAAATAGGCATTCAATCCTAAAGTTGTATTCAGTTTTGATTTGATTAATAAAAGAGCTTTGGCTTTTGGGAGAATAATTCTCTATCCCTTGTATTGATTTGATTAGATTCTCAATTAAGAAGAAGGTCCCAAGCGAGGATTCCCTAGAATTTCTTGGTTGAGCTGGCAGATCCCAAGCGTGGTTCCATAACCCCTTGGTTGAGCTGTTTATCGTTGCTTCCCCTCCATCACCCTGTAAATATGAAGGTCTATCTTTCCATCCCTGACATTCACTACTGCTCCTGCTGTAGCCAAGAATGGTCTTCCAAGAATCAAGGGATCCTTTGTCTCTTCATCCATCTCAAGCACCAGAAAGTCTGTGAGAATCTCATAATTGCCCACCATTACAGGGAGATCCTCCAAAATCCCAATGGGAAGCTTCACAAAACAATCAGCAAGCACCAATGAGAGTCTACACTTCTTGTATTGAGTAAACCCAAGCTTCTTGGCAACAGACTGAGGCATGAGGCTGACACTGGCTCCCAAGTCACATAGACATCTCTCAAACATCAAGGGTCCAATGGCAAAAGGCAGAGTAAAGCATGCTGGATCCTCTAGCTTCTTAGGAACAGTCAATCTCTGGATAATGGCACTGATCTCATGAGTAAGAACCATCGTACTCTCCATCTCTCTCTTCTTTGCAGCTACAGCATCTTTCAAGAACTTGCTGTATTGAGGAACCAGCATGAAAGCATCAATGATGGGAATTGTGACCTGAACTTCACTCATTTGCTTCTCAAAGAGTGCGTTGTACTTCTCCAAAAGCTGCCTCTTGAATCTTCCAAGGAGTGGTAGCTTTAGCTCATAGGGAAGAGGGCTGAATGAAGTATCATTTGTTGGAATAGCAGCTTCACTCTCTTTCACTGTCTTCTTCTCTTCTCCTACTTTTCCTTTACCCTTGGCTTCAACTATCTTTTCTAGGATTTCCTCATCAACTTTCTCATTCACAATCACCACATCATCATCAATGTTGATGGCCACCACCCCACCTTGTTTCTCATCATCCTTGATGAGAATTTTAGGAGGCAACTCTCTACCACTTCTGAGGGTGATTGCTTTCATTTGCTCCTTGGGGTTTTGCGAGGCTTTTCCAGGTAGTGACCCTTGTTGGCGATTGGCGTGAGAGTTCATGGAGGCAAATTGACTTTAGAAAGCTCTAAACTTGTTGTTGAGCTCATTGTAGCTCCCATCTATCCTTGAGTGGAGATGCTTCAGCTCATTCCTTATGTTGTTATCACTGCTAGTTTGATTCTCCAAGATCTTCTTCAGAAGAGCATCAGTACTGCTTTCCTGTGGAGTAGGAGTAGTAGGACTAGCTTGTTGCTGAGTAGATTGGTTCCCTTTGTTGGAGAAACCTGGAGGGTAGCTTTGCTTTGCTTGGTATCCTCCTTGTTGGTTGTTGGAGGAACCTGAAGAGTAATTCTTCTTAGGCTGGTAACCTTGTTGATTGTTGGAGTATGGCCTTTGCTGATAGTTGTTGTACTGAAAGTTGGGCTCCTTCTTGTACCATGTCTCATTGGCATTTATAAAGCACAGCTACTCTTGGCCCTCTAACCAATCAACCACGTTGATCACAGCAGGTTCCTCTTGGTTCTGATCTCCAACAAAATTCACTTTCTCTTGCTTAGTCTTCTCTAAAAGAAGCAGAGGCAAGATCATATCCACCTTTTCTTGTAGAGATTTTAGCTCATTCCTTGTGTGCTGATCATCAGTTCTGTTGTCTCTATCATGCTCCTCACTGTATACTGAATCACTCTGAGCCATGTTCTCAACCAGTTTCTCTGCATCCTCTTCAGTTCTCCCCAAGAAGAAACCATTGCTGGCTGTGTCAAGTCTGCTCCAAAACTTTGGTAAAGCACCTCTGTAGAAGGTACTAAACAAACTTTCCTTTGTGAAGCCATGGTGTGGACATTTAGAGCAGTAGCCTTTGAACCACTTGTGGGAACCGAAATTCGCACTGTCGAGTGTTTGTTTGATTTGGAGGAAAGCCAAGTAAACTTAACCTTCCCAGAAGGTCCCAGATATCTGCTGGGCCACACAAGACACAATCAATGCGAATTTAAGTTGTAAAATAAAAATCGTAAAAATAGAGCGAAAGAGATCTTATTTCCGAATTCGCGTTTGAACGTGAACAACAGGTAAAGAAATCGGCTACAAGAGCTGTCGAAGAGTCCGCTAGTCCGGCCCCCTAAATCTAACCTAGTTGAGTCGCAGCTCGCTAGTGAAAACAGAAAAGAAATGCTGAATTTGCTCTAAGTGCTAAATTGCTCTGGAAATTTTGTGATGATTTGCTCCTCGCCCAAAGCTCTCCTTATATACTCCTCTTAAGACGGTCTATCTTCCTTCGGGCTGAATCGGGCTTTTTCCATTTCCGTCCGTCTTCGTGTTTATCGGGAAACTTGACATTTATCTTCGGAAAACTTGACATTTATCTTCTGGAAACTTGATATTTATCTTTTGGAAACTTGACATTTATCTCTTATGTGAGGATAAGGATAAACCGTCATAGTTATCCTTCCTTTTCGGAAATTCGTAAGTGGGCCGTTTTGGTCATGTCGGGCTTTTTAGGCGTTTTTACAGTTTTGAGAAAATAGTCTTGAAGGTTTGGCATTTCAAAGGAATCCCAATTCCTCGTATAGTCGAGATGATTGGTGTTTAGAATAACCGTGTCGTTTTATCGATGAATCGAAATCCATTCATCATTCGAACCTTTTATGGTCTTCGAGATTTCTCGTATCGGGATCGAGATGGACTTGGATTCGTAGACTTCCGTCTTGAGGGTTTGAGTAATGAGGCTTGAACTTAGATTTTAAAATATGAACTTTGTTAAACAATCGAGAAGGCTTTGCGAAGAATCGTCGTGTTTCTCGAATAATCGAACATGGGTTTAAGGGACCAAGATGTTGCCATTGCCTGAGATCCGACCGACTGCGGATGAAGCCAGGACCCTGCTGCGGCGGGAGCGGAGGAGCAGCCTGCCGCCGGCGCCAGGCGGGGAGAGGCGAGCCTGCTGCGGCGCCAGCGCGGCATGGTTGGTCTGCCGCCCGGTGCCAGGCGGAAGAGGATGAGCCTGCCGCCCGGCGTATGGCGTGGTCGATCTACCGCCCGGTGCCAAAGCCCTACCGCCGTGCGTGTCAGCGTCTGGCGATGCGCTGTTGCTTGCCCGTCGATCCGGGGCTCATTGTCGTTCGTGCCTTCCGTAAGTTTGTCGGGTGATGATTCATTTCGGTTTCGATTGTTACTTAGTTTTTCGAGTGTCGACCCGTTTCACGGTTTCGATCGTCACTTAGTTTTCTTCGAGGACTTTCGGTGGCGATTTCATCGTTGACCGATTTTGACCAACAGTTAGCCCCAGCTAGCTTGGAACCGTAGTGCCTCTCGGGTCCTAGTTTGCGGTATAGCCGTATGGGAAGGTGTAGAGACGTAGTCGTTTGCCGAAGTGTGAGTTTTTAATGAAAAAGTTTCATTCCGGAAGTGCGAGTTTTAATGAAAAAGTTTAGCTTGTAGTGAGCGGGATTGTTGCGCTCGCATGGTGATCTTTTGTCAAGAGGATCTCCTTGGCAAAAGCCGTTTTCCTGGAAGTCCTTCACCGTTGGGCCATTTGAGGCAGCGGAAAAGCTTTACCTGTCGAGACCCTGTCCGACATGCGATGCGAACCGGTTATCGAAGCTCCTACCGGAGGCGTGGGCAGAGATCTCGTAAAGGGAAAGAAATCGACTATGGGGAAGGTTGGAAGACCCTTCACCGTTGGGGAAAAACCTAGTTTCGTTCCAGCGGAAAAGCGAGCCAGCAATTTTCCACTACCCAACAATTTCTTTGGCGGCCTTCCTCCGGAGTTAGTTACTGGCGAGTGCTGGAGGATGAGGAGAAGCAACGGGTTTTACCGAGGGTTCCCAGCGGATCAAGCGAGTTTTGCCCTTGAACTTCTTAACCGTATTTTGAATCTGTATATATGTATATTTATTGATCTTGAATTTATGCAGGGACTAAGAGTGTTTGGCGATGCACTTGACTCAAGTTTCCGCAAGTCTAGGATTGCTAATTTCAAGACCAAAGAAGCTGGCGAGAGCTCTTCCGATTCCGACAAGAGGTAGAAGCAGAAGCAAAGCAAGCTGAGCTTCATGCTCGAGCCCTTGTTGGGCGGAAAAGAGAGGAAGGAGGATGGTCGCAGGCGAGGTGAGCGGTAGTCGTTTGCTGCTGAGTTTCAATGTTTCAAAGATGCTCAGGAGTTTGTTGGCGATTTCGCTGAGTGCGAGGCTTCGGTCGCAAATCTTTACAAGTCTCAGAACCAGTTCTCCTTTGATTCGAGATTGCTGAGATGAAGGATTTCATGGCCAAGTGTGCACATGCTGAATCCTTGGTTCCTCCAGTCGAAGAAAGAGTCGGAGACTATGGGAGCTATCGAGGTTTCGAGGATACGGTGGAGGCGGAGCTGATGAGAACGCCGAGGGTGGCGAAACTCCCAAGGTGTGAGCGAGGAAGTGGACCAGCCTGCGGGTTCATTGGGATTTCCGTCTGGATTTCTCGATGTTGACTTTTCTTTGTGAGTTGTATGTTTGGCGTGTGTGGCGTTTTAGGAGTTTATTCTGCGACCGTTGGAGGTTGCATTCTTATGTTTTGGGACTGGCGTTGGTGGCTTAGAATCCCGCCGTTTTTCGGCCTTATGAATATATAAAATTCTGAGATTTAGTCTTTTGTTTTGATTTATACTTCGTCAAGTGTTGAGGAAAGAATGCGAGTAGTCGCCATTATCCTAACTCTTTTTGTCGCTTGGTCCGTATGCTACTTTTTAGCGGCGTTTTAGGTGTAGCGATAAGAGACATGTTTTGGGATCTCGCTATTACGATACTATGTCTGTGAGATGTCAAGATCCAGCAAGACTGGGTTTAGGGCAAGACCTAGGCTTACTCTCAGCTTTAAGCCTGTGCGATGATTGATCGGCTTCGTTTTGCCTGTTAGTGATTTCTTCCTGATTCTTTTCGTTTAAAGTCGCGACTAATGGCGGCTTATATGACTTGTGTTAAAAGAATCGAGCTATCTTCGGAGATTATCGAGGCAGCTAAACCAAAATTTTGGGTTTCTTGTATAGCGCTATGATATCCTTGTCGGATGTAAGAGGACCTTATAGGTCTGACTACGAGTTTGTACTGAGTGAAGCGTTTCTGTTTCGTCGTGGGGCCAATCGTCGAGTAAGTTATTTTTAAGTCGCAGGTGGACTGTTTTAGCGGATGATACGAGTTTTGTTATCTTTTTCAGAAGTTGCGACGTCTCGCGTTTCTTTTGAAGATATGATTTTCGTTTTTCCGAAGTGTTTACGCGTTTACTATATTAAGTGAGCATAAAAAATAGATAGAAAGAATTTTATTGAAAAATTTGAAAATTTTGAGTACATGTCCATGCAATTTTTGTGGGAGTATAGGAGTATCATTACCCACCCCTTTTGGCAAAGGGATAGCTGAACTTGCGGGATACGACAAGCTGCCTCGATACCTCTTCGAGGATCAAGCCATTTCGTAGTTCTGATTGTTGCTGCGGGCGTTTTATTCCTTAGGTGCTGCTACGCCGTAATAGCTAGATTGGTAGCGTGTTCAGGGTTGAATTATCGCTTCTATGGCGATGGGCTCACGAGGCGTTAAGCTGTCTGCAGCCGTTGCGTGTTTGGATGCTTTTGGATCATCCTTTTCGAGTTCTGGGAATGTCTCGTGATTCCTTTACTTTCGTTTGGGTTAGCCCTAGAGGCGTTCGATTCTTCCGTAGTTTGTGCTCGGCCAGGAAGCAGAGCCTCGACTGCTTCTGAGTTCCCAGTTACTGCAGTTCCGTTTTAGTTGGGAACTTGATGCGAGATGGTATGTGGATGGTACGCTCTCATGGAATTGATCCAGGGGTTCCCATAATCCGTTGTAGATTGCGGGGTTGTCGACTATGGCGAACTTCGGCGATCTTTGTGACTTCCTTGGCTATAGCGGGAGCGGTTCTTCGAGGTCATGGAGGTGACGCCTGAGAATCCCGTAAGAGGTCGGTTCGGGGCGACTTAAGCTGGCGGATGTTCATCCTTTGGGCGTGTCGTGGAACATAATGTTGACCCGTACTTCCTGTATCGATAAGGATCGCGGCCCTTGAGATCCTGGATCACTAGTTCGATGGCGAAGGATCGAAATGAGGTTTGTCGATTCGATGGTTTCCTCTTCCTCAAAAGCGATCAAGTCGTTGGGGAGGTCGTCCTTTGGACCCAGTTAGAACTTGTCTCAGCTTTCCGCCCATAAGCTTTGATCGTGAGACCGAGTCTTGGAAGAACTGCGATCCTCCGATGATCATGTTTATCCTCTGGCTGTTGTTGTTTCCTGTTAGTCCTGTCTCCTTCCGCCTTTCTGCCCAATTGACTTTCGGTGCGTTGTTTTGGAAGTGGCCCTATCGGTTTTGGCGGTCGAGAGTCAGGAGCTGGTCTTTGGTCTTTGATGCTCTTGACTTTGGACAGCTTCGCCAGAGATAAGTTTTCTTGGCGAGCCTGGCGAGAACCTGCAGTTCGCGGTGGAGTGACCTCTGGTTTAGTGGAACTTCGCGGTAGGAATTATCCTTTTACTGGTTCCTGGTCCAGGTGTTTCGGAGGTTTTGCCTTGCTCGAGTTGATGGCGTGGTTATGCTGCGCCTTGAAGCGTCTTCTCGCCGTGATGGGCGTACTTGTCGTTCGAGAGGTTTCTTCTTCTTTGAGGACGTTTTCTGCGGTCCATGCTTTGCGACAGGACTCTCATCTCTTCCTCGATGGCGATGAAGTCCGTTGCCTTATGGAGGTATCCTGGATGCGTCCCTGGTTTCTCCAGTAATATCCACTTTGAACTTTGACTTGTACCAGAGAGTTTTCCTCGAGCGTCGATTGCGACTTTGTCGCTGATACCGTCCTCTGGCCATCACTAGCTTGAACCTTCTCATGAAATTAGGTGAAGTGATTCGTCTTCCTTTTGAGCCAGACTCCACAAGTCCACGTCGGAGTCTCTCTGTCCATGAACATGGAGTACTGTTTGAAAATGCCGGCTAGTTGGCGGAAACTTCCGATGGAGTTTCTTTTGAGCGAAGAACCATTGGCGCTGCGCCCTGAGATTTTCCACAAAGAAGGCGGTGACCGGTGTCTCGTTCGCGCTCGGGGAGTTTGCATCTTCCCATCGCGATCTGGAAGGACTGTAAGTGTGCCGCCGGATCTGTGGTTCCATCGTGAGACAGGAATCTTGATCTTCCCGGGTCTGAGATGCGTGTCTCTGTGATCGGCGGTGAAGCGGCATTTTCATGCTTCCTCGAGAAGTCTATCGATCTCGGGGCGGCACTAGTTGCCTGGTGAATTTGTGATTTCACGCTTTTACCTCGGCTACTGTTTTCGCGAGACTTCGCGGAGATCGTGGATCTCGCTATCGCTACTGCGTTTTTCGAGCTTGTCGGCTGGTTACGATGGATCGAGTTTGATCTTCCGCCAGTTCTTCCTGTTCCATCCAGTAGAGTCTTCTTCCTCTTCTGTCATGGGTTTTGAAGGACACCGTCTGTCGGGCAGACTGACTTCGGTCCTTCTATGATGAGCGCCAGCGTGTCGTCCGAATGATCGGATCGGTTGCTAACATCCAGGTTGATTCGTTCGACGTCGTTCTCTTCGTTGTCCCCAGAGGGAGGTGGAAGATTCTCCGTAGTCGGTTGCGCACCTGGTTGGAGAGATTCGTCAGGGTTCTGGCCTGAAGAAGTCTTGTCCGCACATGCAGCTCGATCGCGCGGAGTCTCGAAATCGAGTCTTCTGGCCTCGCGGGCTCTTGCGATCCCTCGGGATTGACCTTGGCCTTCACAGTTAAGGTTTCCACCTGTTTTGTGAGAGAGGCCACGAGTTTTCCTTGTTCGTCCGCCTGTTTCTGAGCGGAGGCGAACATCTCCTTCATCTGGTCGAGTATCGTGGTGTCAGTGGTGACCGTTGATACGTTTCCAGCTGGAGTATTGGTCGCGTTGGCATCGAGAGGAGCTCCGTCGTGCGTTTGCGGGTTGTCAGCGTTGGTCGCCATATCAGACCGAGCGTGTGTGGTTGCCAGTGAGATAGATCCGTACCCGCCCTCCCTCTAGCGCCAAACTGTGGGAACCGAAATTCGCACTGTCGAGTTTTCGTTTGATTTGGAGGAAAGCCCGTAAACTTAACCTTCCTGAAGGTCGAATATCTGCTGGGCCACCCGACACAATCAATGCGAATTTAAGTTGTAAAATAAAAATCGTAAAAATAGAAGCGAAAGAGATCTTATTTCGAATTAGCGTTTGGCGTGAACAACAGGTAAAGAAATGCGGCTACAAGAGCTGTCGAAAAGTCCGCTAGTCCGGCCCCTAAATCTAACCTAGTTGAGTCGCGGCTCGCTAGTGAAAACAGAAAGAAATGCTGAATTTTCTCTAAGTGCTAAATTGCTCTGGAAATTTTGTGATGATTTGCTCCTCGCCCAAAGCTCTCCTTATATACTCCTCTTAAGGCGGTCTATCTTCCTTGGCTGAATCGGGCTTTTCCATTTTCGTCCGTCTTAGTGTTTATCGGAAACTTGACATTTATCTTGGAAAACTTGACATTTATCTTCTGGAAACTTGATATTTATCTTTTGGAAACTTGACATTTATCTCTTATGTGAGGATAAGGATAAACCGTCATAGTTATCCTTCCTTTCGAGAAAATCGTAAGTGGGCGTTTGGTCATGTCGGGCTTTTAGAGCGTTTTACGGTTTTAGAAAATAGTCTTGAAGGTTTGGCATTTCTGAAAGAATCCCAATTCCTCGTATAGTCGAGATGATTGGTGTTTAGAATAACGTGATCGTTTATGGTCTTAGAGATTTCGGTATCGGGATCGAGATGGACTTGGATTAAGTAGACTTTCCGTCTTGAGGGTTTGAGTAATGAGGCTTGAACTTAGATTTTAAAATATGAACTTTGTTAAACAATGAAAGCTTAGCGGAAGAATCGTCGTGTTTCTCGAACAATCGAACATGGGTTTAAGGGACCAAGATGTTGCCGTTGCCGAGATCCGCGAAGGCGACTGCGGTTCGCCAGGACCCTTGCCGCCAGCGCCAGGCGAGGAGGCAGCGGGCCTGCCACGGCCAGGCGGGAGGAGGCGAGCCTGCCCGGTATGAATACGCGGCATGAGCGGCGTGGTCGATCTGCCGCCCGGCGCCAGGCGGCGTGGTCGATCTGCCGCCCGGCGCCAGGCGTCCTACCGCCCGTGCCGTGTCCCGCGTCCACCGATGCCGCTGGTTCTCGCCTTCGTCGATCCCCGGGGCTCACGGTCCATTCGTACCTTCCCGTAAGTTTGTCGGGTGATGATTCATTTCTCGGTTTCAATTGTTACTTAGTTTTTCCGAGTGTCGACCCGTTTCTCGGTTTCGATCGTCACTTAGTTTTCTTCTGAGGACTTTCGGGTGACGATTTCGTCGTTGACCGATTTTGACCCCAACACCACTCCCATGCTTCAATAAAGCTCTCAAGATTCTTCTGCTGAAAGCCAGAGATCTCATTCCTTATCTTGGCTGTCCTGGAGGTAGAGAAGAACTTGTTGAAGAAGACCATCTTGCACTCATTCCAAGTGTTGATAGAGTCACTTGGAAGAGTCTTCTCCCATTGGTGAGCCTTGTCGCCTTGAGAGAAGGGGAACAGCCTCTGCTTGAAAGCATCTTTAGAGACTTCATTAGTCTTGGACAAGCCACAATAGCTATCAAACCTGTCCAAGTGATCAAGTGGATCCTTCACAGCAAGGCCATGATACTTGTTGTTATCTATCACACTGAGCAGTCCGGACTGGATCTCAAAGTTGTTGTTCTCCACAGTTGGTGCTCTGATTCCCAACCTATGACCATGAATGTGAGGCTGATCATAGGTTCCAATTGCACGAGCCTGGCGCTGTGGATGTCTTGGTTTAGGATTGTCAGCTCCTGGACCATCTCCCCTTAGGAAACACCATCTTGAGGTTGATTATGGTTTTGCTTCATTTCAAACCCCAATCTCTGTAAGTGAGACCGTTGCTCTTCTTCTCTTCTCTTCCTTGTGATCTCCCTTTCAGGTGCAGCAATCTCTTCATCAGTGGGTACCAAGTTTGATGCACCTCTGCTTCTCAGGTTCATAAACCCGAAATGCAAAAGGAGGGAAGAAATAGTATAAGTAACTAGACAAATAGAAAATAAGACTTAGTCTCAAGCAAAGACCAAATCTCTGTGGGAACCGAAATTCACACTGTCGATTTTAATGAATATAAAACGGAGGAAAACCAAGTAAACCTGATTTTCCTTGAAGATCCGAATTCTCTGCGTAATCACTTTAGAACGATAAAAAGATGGACAGCAAGATGAAAATAAATGGTCGCTCAGAGGCGTTTTATTAATAGAATAGTATCAAAACAAGATTCCTCCGAGAGGAGTAGAGATATACTAACTATCGGAACAAAAGAACAAGAGGCGGCCAGAACGTCCTAAGCCTTGCCGTGCTAGTCTAACCACCAAAGTCATATGTTCTCTAAGCTAGCAGGAGTTCTCTAAGTCTCAAATCTCGGATCCCTTTTTCTTCTGCTCCAGCTCTCCTTATATAGTTGCTTTCGTTCGGTGGCCTGTTTATTCCTTTGCCTTTGGGCCCAAGTTTATCTTTTTTTGGGAATATTCCATTTTCCGTCGATCTTCGTAATTATCCTCGAATCTTGACATTTATTTTCGGAAACTTAACATTTATTCTACTTCCGAGAGTTAGAATAAACCATCATAATTCCTATGGGCTTGGATCGTAGGTGGACCTTTAGACAAATTTGGATCCTTGCAGACCGTTTTTAGGCGTTTATACAATTTTCTCGGTTCTAGTCGTAAAACTTCGAGACTAACTTTAATCGAAACGAAGCGAGAAGTATGTGGTCCTAAAGGTCGGACGCCACAGCTATACGGAAGGTTTGGGAGTCGAAGTAAGTCGGACAGGCCAGGATTAGGTCAGCTCGTCGGTCAAGCTGACCTGCGTGCTGGTCGAGCTGCATGACGTACACCGCTGGGATTGAGCTTCGCTGGCGAGCTGACCGCGATGCTGGCGAGCTTCGCCAGTACACATCATGGGGTTGAGCTCGCCGGCGAGCTGACCCGCGTGCTGGTCGAGCTCGCCGGGGGAGTACACCCATGCCGGGGTTGAGCTCACCGGCGAGCTGGCCCGCGTGCTGGCCAAGCTCGCCCGGCAAGTACACCATCGCCGGGGTTGAGCTGCGCCCGGCGACCCAGCGTGCTGGTCGGCTTCGCCCGGTATTATGCGAGTTAGGCTTCGCCCGTGAGCTGGCCAGCGTGCTGGTCGAGCTTCGCCGGAGTACACCACACCAGGGTCGAGCTTCATGGCGAGCACCCAGCGCCGGTTAAGCTTCGCCGGCGAGTTGGCCCGTGTGCTGGTCGAGCTTGCGGCGAGCACACCAGCGCCGAGTTGAGCTTCGCGGCGGAGTTGTCCGATGCTGGTCGAGCTTCGCCCGAGAACACCGACACAGCGCCAGGGTTGAGCTTCGCCCGGCGAGCTGATCAGCGTGCTGGTCGAGCTTCGCCCGCTGAGTACACCCATGCGGGTTGAGCTGCCCGGCTAGCTGACCCGCATGCCGGTCATACTTTCGGGCGGAAGTCGCCCATCTGGGGCTGAGCTCTCGGCGAGTTCCTTTTATGCAGGTTTATTTCGTTACGTCCACTTCGATTTTTCTTTCAGCGAATGTTTTGCGTAGAATCCGTGAATAGGAAATAATCTTAGCCTCGATTTGAGATAACCGTTTTGACCCCAACAGTTAGCCCTCCAGCCCGTAAGACTTCGAGGCGATTTTCGCGGGCGAATGATGTAAATTAAAATGAAATCTTTGGTTAAGAATATTTATGCGGAAATCCACTTCACCCCCCCACATCTTTATAAATGGCAACTCACCATTCCTCATTCTTCACACATCTCTCTCTCTCTCACATTCTTCTCTCTTCAAACTTCTTATCAAGAATGCCTTCCTCCCCAAGCAAAAAGAAGAACTCCGACGGTCAGATGGGTGAGGCCAACTCAGCACTTCCGACTCGGCCATGCATGAAGCCACCCGACCTTGATGCGGGTATCTTTCTTTCAAAGAGCTGTCCAGGCGCAGTGCTGAAAGCCGGGACCATGCGAGTCGCTGGCTGTACCTTCTTCTTCACATGATAGGTCCTCGGCTGAAGGAAAGAAATCTCCCGACCATGCAGCGCCGTTGTTGGGGTGGACCGACTGTTGTGATGGTGCGGAGGTCTGGTTCAACTTTGGTTCTTACTACTCCGGCCCGGTTCGAGAAAGAAAAGCGATGGAGCTGATGCCTCCACCTTCTGATAGGAAGGAGATGGTTCTAGAGGCTTCCAGCGGCTGGTGCCCCTCCCTTCTCAGAAGAGCAAGAGGGCAGTGCAGCGACTGAAGTCTACCAAGAAGAGGAGGTGCACCAGCGCGGAAGGGAACCTTGGGGTTTTCACACACCATCGAACCAAGGTTTTCTTGAACATTCAGCATAGACTACTTAGTCTCGTCTTTTCTGATGATTTTTCTTTTTTATTTTTGTATGCAGTTTGTGTCGCCGATTGGCGGGATGCTTTCGACTGCAGCTCAAGATGAAGCAACGACTAAGGACTAGCGGGAGTTCACGAAGCAAAGAAGAGGAGGAGGATCGTTGAAATCCATCGAGGAAGCTCATACTGGTGAGGTCTCGATTGGAAGCTCAGGTCAGCGATCTGGGCGGGATCTTAGGAAGTCGTGAGTGCTTTGTTCAAGTTGAAGAAGGAGAGAAGTCTTGAAGTTCATCGTCTCCAGTAGCGAAATCAAAAGCGAAGATTAAGTAAATTGTCTCGGCGATGATTTCGCGGTCGTCTAGCGAGGATGGCTGATTTGTTTGGTTCCCTCTTCGGTTCCGAGAGACTTAGCCTACGAGCGTTGAGGGAAGCCTGGCGAGATCCGATTGCTTAAAGGCGAAAGGGCTCCGACTTTGACTCGAAGAGCTCGGCTACTATCATAGAGACTTTGACTTCGGTCATCTCTCAGCTCCAGTCTGAGTGCACCCATACGCCGTGTTTGGGAGGACCGAAGGGCGAGATCCGGTGGTTGGAGAGGCGAGGATGATGGGACGAGAGGGTGAAGTTGGGCGAAGGATAGCTGACATGGTTCGAGGTTGTTGAGGTTGAGGATGGCTGATTGCTCGAAAAGTACCTAGGTTTATGATCCTTTCGAGGATTTTCATTTTATTTTGGCCTGTTTAAAAGGCAGCGTATTGTATGTTCGGGACTGGCGTTGGTGGCTTTGAATCCCTGCCCTTCTTAGGGCTTTTTGAAAGATGGCAGGCTCAATCTAAAACTCTTTTCAGTTATTAAAATTAAGAGAACTTAGGGTTTCGAAGTTAGAAGGCGAGGATATGAGTTGTCGTCTCCTCCTTGCCCCGATGATCACCATTATCTATCGTTTGTTGAGTCGCGGGTGGTTTTGCTTCTGAGGAAGGTTAGGTAAGCGATCAGACTTAAGTGAAGAGACAAGTTTTGGGAACTCATATCGGTGCTGATATTATGCCTTTGAGATGTCAAGATCGGTAAGACTGGGTTTAGGGCAAGACCTAGGTTTACTCTGGGACTAAGGCTGCGATGACAAATCGGCTTTGTTTTGCCTGTTTGCAATTTTAACCTGATTAAATACCCGATTTAAAGTCCATAAATTGTTATCGGCTTAGATGACTTGTCTTGGCACAAATCGAGCTACTTCAAGACCGTTTGGAGGTGCTAACCAAAATTTAGTTTCTTGTATAGCGCTATGTTATCCTTGTCGGATGTAAGAGAGCCTATCGGCTAATGTCTGTTTAGGGCGTTAGAGTTCGTTTGTTGTGATCAGCAACAACGAAATGATACATTTTAGAGGCATCTTATAACCTGTTCCAAGCGAGAGCGTCGTTTCTGTGGATGAAAAAATCGTAACCGAGCATGCTGCGGCGTCTCGCGATGCCAGTAGATTTTTATGCCGCTGCCCTGAAGGCTTTGTCGGTGAATACAAGATTACCAGATTTAATGGTGAAAAGTTTGAAAATGTGCGTTTTGATTGAAATTTTATTGGAGTATAGAATTATCACGTACCCAGTCCCCTTTTTAAGGTGGGGATAAGCGGAACTTCGCTTAGCAAGCTGCCCTCGTACCCTTTTCGAGGATGAAGCCATCTCGTAGTTCTTTAGAGTCCACGTTGCGATTGGTGGTAGTATTTCTTAAGATGCATCTCGTTCGGGTTCTTGGGATCTTGGCGTCTTGCATGTTAGCGATTTGATCTGATCGGGTCAGACAACCTTTATTACTTTGTATGGTCCTTCCGGTTTTCCGACATTACGTTCGGCGTGTTTTGGAAAACTTTCCGTGGAACAGATGCCTTCTTTGAACCTCGCGGTGGCGGGCCGTTGAGTTATAATATTTAGCGGCAGCGTGCTGGTAATTTTGGATTACATTATGGCGCTTGGTCGCCGTGGATTCGTTGGCGAGTCGAGCTACGATCAACAGCATCAGCGCTGTTGCGTCTTCGTTCTGGAGGAATCTTCTCCCTCAGGAAATTCTACCTCGGGGATCATACATTCCGTCCGGTAAACAAGGGTGAATGGGGTTTCACCCGTGCGAGTCGATGCGATGTGACAAAGGACTCTTCGAGCTCTTCGCCCATAGCCCTTTTGGCTTCTAAAGCGCTTTAACCGTCAGGGCGGTCTTGTTGATGGTCTCTGCCTGGCGTTACACTGCAGATATCTGGAGTTGACGGTCAGTCGTATCTTCCACTTCCATAGAATGCTTGAATCGGGTAGAGATGAACTGAGATCCATTGTGCATTACGATTTAAGTAAGGGACCCGATGTCAGTGATGATGTTCTTCCATACAAAGTTCGACTTATGCGTCTTTGATACTAGCGTGGAATCGCCTCACCCACTTTGAAAAGAAATCCGTGAGGACTAGGAGGAAGCGTTTCTGCTTGAGTTATCACAATAGCCCGGCGATAACCATGGACCATGCATGAAGGGATCTGAAGATGAGATGGATGAGAGGACTTCTGCGGGTTGATGGATTGTCGTGCCTTTTAGCAATTTACGCACTTCGTCGCGAACTTCGCAGATCTTTGATCATAGTTGGCCAGTAATAATCATGGCGTTTTATTTTGACAGCGAGAGATCTTCCGCCGGAATGGTTCCCGCATGATCCGGAATGGACCTCCTCCATGATTCTTCTCGCTTTCTCACCTTCGGTGCAGGTCATGAGGGGGCCGGAGAATCTCCATTTGTAGATTTCTCCTTCTACCGTTACGTATCGTGCGGCCTGGGTCCTAATTTTGCGGGCCGCCCATTTCTCTGTGGGAAGCGCTCCGTCGATTATGTATGCTCGGATCGGCTCTAGCCATGGGCTGTCGCAGCCGTATTCTGACTGATCCACGTTTTCTTCTGGTGGGTCTTCGATTTCCTCCACATTTTCGATTTGTGCTCGAGTCAAATTAGCGATCACTGGTGGTCCGATGCTTGGATGTTCAATGAACTCGATAGGGATTACCCGTCTCAGTCCAGAATCCGAACTTGACGCGAGTGCGGCCAAGGCATCTTCCTGAGTATTTTCCGAGCAAGGAATCCTAGGGAGGGCGAAGTGGTCGAAGACTCGGGAGAGGTCTTGGATGAGTTTTAGATATGCATCCATTCTTTCGTCCCTCGCCATTATTTTCGCTGTACTGATTTGCGACTAACTGAGAGTCCGCGATGGCGTGGATATTCTGGATCTTGAGCCGATGGGCTAGTCGTAACTACAGCGATGTTGGGGTCAAAATCGGTCACCACTGAATCAACGGCTGAAAGTCCCTGGAAAGTATTTCTCGAAACAAGTAGTTTCGTATGATTTGAAAAGAAGTCATACGAGATTTTCTCAACTTATGGGTTTTCGTGAAACACTTATTAAAAGTAAGATCGAAGACGACGGGCGCTCGTGATAATGAGCCCTGTGGAAGATCGGTAACGAAAAAGGCGGATCAACCCAATCAAGGTCCGCTGCCCAAGGGCATCAAGATTCGATCACAACAAAATCCTAAAGAATCTGCCTCGCGAACTTCAAAGAGGTCGGTCTCTCAAACCGTGAGGAACCAGAAAACGATCATGATATCAAATCGAAGCCCTCGCCGAGATTTTCGTGAGCCGGCGTGACTAAGGCGCCGGGCGCTGGCGCCGGTTACCTGAGCCAGGCGCGGGCATAGGGCGCCGGCCTTGCTGGCGCTTAGGCGCCAGCGCCCGGCTTCGCCGATGCTGGCCCGGGCGCCGGGCGCCGGCTTCGCCGATGCTGGCCCGGCGCCCGGCTTCGCCGTGCTGGCCCGGCGCCCGGCTTCGCCGATGCTGGCACCAGCGCCCGGCTTCGCCGTGCTGGCCGGCGCCGGCTTCGCCGTGCTGGCCCGGCGCCGGCTTCGCCGATGCTGGCACCAGCGCCCGGCTTCGCCGTGCTGGCCCGGCGCCCGGCTTCGCCGTGCTGGCCCGGCGCCGGCTTCGCCGTGCTGGCCCGGCGCCCGGCTTCGCCGATGCTGGCACCAGCGCCCGGCTTCGCCGATGCTGGCCCGGCGCCCGGCTTCGCCGTGCTGGCCGGCGCCGGCTTCGCCGTGCTGGCCGGCGCCGGCTTCGCCGTGCTGGCCGGCGCCGGCTTCGCCGTGCTGGCCCGGCGCCGGCTTCGCCGTGCTGGCTATGGGCACGAGCGCTAGCTTCGCCGTGCTGGCCCGGCGCCCGGCTTCGCCGTGCTGGCCCGGCGCCCGGCTTCGCCGTGCTGGCCCGGCGCCGGCTTCGCCGTGCTGGCCCGGCGCCCGGCTTCGCCGTGCTGGCCGGCGCCGGCTTCGCCGATGCTGGCCCGGGCGCCGGGCGCCGGCTTCGCCGTGCTGGCCCGGCGCCGGCTTCGCCGTGCTGGCCGGCGCCGGCTTCGCCGTGCTGGCCGGCGCCGGCTTCGCCGTGCTGGCCGGCGCCGGCTTCGCCGTGCTGGCCCGGCGCCCGGCTTCGCCGTGCTGGCCGGCGCCGGCTTCGCCGATGCTGGCCCGGCGCCGGCTTCGCCGTGCTGGCCCGGCGCCGGCTTCGCCGATGCTGGCCCGGCGCCCGGCTTCGCCGTGCTGGCCGGCGCCGGCTTCGCCGTGCTGGCCGGCGCCGGCTTCGCCGATGCTGGCCCGGCGCCGGCTTCGCCGTGCTGGCCGGCGCCGGCTTCGCCGTGCTGGCCCGGCGCCCGGCTTCGCCGATGCTGGCCCGGGCGCCGGCTTCGCCGTGCTGGCCCGGCGCCCGGCTTCGCCGTGCTGGCCCGGCGCCCGGCTTCGCCGTGCTGGCCGGCGCCGGCTTCGCCGTGCTGGCCCGGCGCCGGCTTCGCCGATGCTGGCACCAGCGCCCGGCTTCGCCGTGCTGGCCCGGCGCCGGCTTCGCCGTGCTGGCCCGGGCGCCGGCTCACCGATGCTGGCACCAGCGCCCGGCTTCGCCGTGCTGGCGCTGGCTTCGCCGATGCTGGCCCGGGCGCCGGGCGTTAACTCACCGTGCTGGCACCAGCGCCCGGCTTCGCCGTGCTGGCCCGGGCGCCGGGCGCCCGGCTTCGCCGTGCTGGCCCAGGCGCCCGGAACGCCGGCTCACCGATGCTGGCCCGAGGCGCCCGGCTTCGCCGTGCTGGCCCGGCGCCCGGCTTCGCCGATGCTGGCACCAGCGCCCGGCTTCGCCGATGCTGGCCCGGCGCCCGGCTTCGCCGTGCTGGCCCGGCGCCCGGCTTCGCCGTGCTGGCCCGGCGCCCGGCTTCGCCGATGCTGGCCCAGGCGCCGGCTTCGCCGATGCTGGCGCTGGCTTCGCCGATGCTGGCCCGGCGCCCGGCTTCGCCGATGCTGGCCCGAGCGCCCGGCTTCGCCGATGCTGGCACCAGCGCCCGGCTTCGCCGTGCTGGCCAGGCGCCCGGTGCTTCGATCTGTTCCCAGCTTCGTCCAATTTAGATCGCACCTCGTGGCTTCCGTGAAGTCGTAGCACCTTAGCTATGGACCTAGCGTTCCTCGGTTCAACTTCGATTGGAGTTATCCTCGAAGTTTACAACTAGAGCTGGGAAGGTTGGTTCTTCCATAAAATGTATCGTGTAAAACAAGAGCGATCAACTTCGAACATCGATTCTTTAGGCTATACAATTTTTTCTGGAAAAGATAATCTTTCAATCGTGCGAGCGTTGGAGGGCTTGAAGCTTGTCCGCGGGATCACTTACGATTTTGGGGATCAAGCCCAATAGAACTATGACGATTTATCCTAACTGAATTAAGATAAATGCTAAGTTTACGCGGATAAATGTCAAGACTTCGAGGATAGCTTCACGAATCGACGGAAAATGGAATATTTCCAACAGATAAACTTGGGCCCAAAGGCGAAAGGGTAAATGGGCCACCGACTAAAAGCGACTATATAAGGAGGGCTGGAGCGAAGAAAGGGATCAAAATCTGAGATTGGAGACTGAAATCTGATAGCTGATAGAACTTAAATTTAAGCGGTTAGACATGATATCAAATCGAAGCCCTCGCCGAGATCTTGAAGCAGCGTGACCAAGCGCTGGCGCCGGCGTCGGCTTACCGATGCTGGCATGGGGCGCGAAGCCGGCTTCGCCCGTGCTGGCGCTGGCGCCGGCGCCGGCTTCGCCGATGCTGGCACCGGCGCCGTATACCTTCTGAGGCGGCTTCGCCGATGCTGGCCCGGGCACCGGCTTCGCCGATGCTGGCCCGGCGCCGGGCGCCCGGCTCACCGATGCTGGCGCTGGCGCCCGGCGCCGGCTTCGCTGTGCTGGCCAGGCGCCGGCTTCGCCGTGCTGGCCCCGGCGCCGGCTTCGCCCGATACTGCCACAGGCGCCGATCGCCCGGCTTCGCCGATGCTGGCAGGCGCCCGGCTTCGCTGTGCTGGCCAGGCGCCGGCTTCGCCCTTGCTGGCGCCGGCGCCGGCTTCGCCGTGCTGGCCCCGGCGCCGGCTTCGCCCTTGCTGGCGCCGGCGCCGGCTTCGCCGATGCTGGCCCGAGCGCCCGGCTTCGCCGTGCTGGCCCGGTGCTTCGATCTGTTCCCAGCTTCGTCCAATTTAGATCGCACCTCGTGGCTTCCGTGAAGTCGTAGCACCTTAGCTATGGACCTAACGTTCCTCGGTTCAACTCGATTGGAGTTATCCTCGAAGTTTTACAACTAGAGCTGGGAAGGTTGGTTCTTCCGCAAAATGTATCGTGTAAAACAAGAACGATCAACTCGAACATCGATTCTTTAGGCTATACAATTTTTTTCTGCGGAAAAGATAATCTTTCCGAGAAATCGTACGAACGTTGGAGGGCTTGAAGCTTGTCCACGGGATCACTTACGATTTTGGGGATCAAGCCCAATAGAACTATGACGATTTATCCTAACTGAATTAAGATAAATGCTAAGTTTCTGGATAAATGTCAAGACTTCGAGGATAGCTTCACGAAGATCGGCGGAGAAAATGGAATATTTCCAACAGAGATAAACTTGGGCCCAAAGGCGAAAGGGTAAATGGGCCACCGACCTAAAACGACTATATAAGGAGGGCTGGAGCAGAAGAGAAAGGGATCCAAAAATCTGAGATTGGAGACCTAGAGAGCTCCTGTTAGCTGATAGAACTTAGAATTTAGGCGGTTAGACATGATATCAAATCGAAGCCCTCGCCGAGATCTTCGAGTCGGGCGGACCAGCGGCGCCGGGCGCCGGCTTCGCCGATGCTGGCGCTGGCGCCCGGCGCCGGCTTCGCCGATGCTGGCGCTGGCGCCCGGCGCCGGCTTCGCCGATGCTGGCCCGGCGCCGGCTTCGCCCTTGCTGGCGCCGGCGCCGGCTTCGCCGTGCTGGCCCCGGCGCCGGCTTCGCCGTGCTGGCCAGGCGCCGGCTTCGCCGTGCTGGCCAGGCGCCCGGCTTCGCCGATGCTGGCCCAGGCGCCCGGCTTCGCCGATGCTGGCCCGAGCGCCCGGCTTCGCCGTGCTGGCCCCGGCGCCGGCTTCGCCGTGCTGGCCCCGGCGCCGGTTCGCCCGATACTGCCACAGGCGCCGATCGCCCGGCTTCGCTTCGTGCTGCCACAGGTGCGAATGCCGGCTTCGCCGATGCTGGCAGGCGCCCGGCTTCGCCGATGCTGGCGCTGGCGCCCGGCGCCGGCTTCGCCGTGCTGGCCAGGCGCCGGCTTCGCCCTTGCTGGCGCCGGCGCCGGCTTCGCCGATGCTGGCCCGGCGCCGGCTTCGCCGATGCTGGCGCTGGCGCCCGGCGCCCGGCTTTCCGATGCTGGCCCGAGCGCCCGGCTTCGCTGTGCTGGCCCAGGCGCCCGGCGCCGGCTTCGCCGATGCTGGCGCTGGCGCCCGGCGCCGGCTTCGCCGATGCTGGCGCTGGCGCCCGGCGCCCGGCTTTCCGATGCTGGCCCGGCGCCGGCTTCGCCGATGCTGGCGCTGGCGCCCGGCGCCGGCTTCGCCGATGCTGGCCCGGCGCCGGCTTCGCCCGATACTGCCACAGGCGCCGATCGCCCGGCTTCGCTGTGCTGGCCCGGTGCCGGCTTCGCCGATGCTGGCGCTGGCGCCCGGCGCCGGCTTCGCCCGATACTGCCACAGGCGCCGATCGCCCGGCTTCGCCGTGCTGGCCCCGGCGCCGGTTCGCCCGATACTGCCACAGGCGCCGATCGCCCGGCTTCGCTGTGCTGGCCCGGTGCCGGCTTCGCCGATGCTGGCAGGCGCCCGGCTTCGCCGATGCTGGCGCTGGCGCCCGGCGCCCGGCTTTCCGATGCTGGCCCGAGCGCCCGGCTTCGCTGTGCTGGCCCGGTGCCGGCTTCGCCGATGCTGGCGCTGGCGCCCGGCGCCGGCTTCGCCGATGCTGGCCCGGCGCCGGCTTCGCCGATGCTGGCCCGAGCGCCCGGCTTCGCCGATGCTGGCGCTGGCGCCCGGCGCCGGCTTCGCTGTGCTGGCCCGGTGCCGGCTTCGCCGATGCTGGCCCGGCGCCGGCTTCGCCGATGCTGGCGCTGGCGCCCGGCGCCGGCTTCGCTGTGCTGGCCAGGCGCCGGCTTCGCCGTGCTGGCCAGGCGCCCGGCTTCGCCGATGCTGGCGCTGGCGCCCGGCGCCGGCTTCGCCGATGCTGGCCCAGGCGCCCGGCTTCGCCGATGCTGGCCCGGCGCCGGCTTCGCCGTGCTGGCCCCGGCGCCGCTCGCCTGCTGGTTCGGCGGGCGCTGGTTTCGCCTGCTGGCGAGGGCACTGGCGCTTGGCTCGGGCTTGTTGCCCGGCGCTGTCGCCTGTTGGTTCGGCTGCTTCGCCTGCATGGCACCGGCGCTGGCTGCCTGTTGGCCTGCTAAGCCCGGCCGCTCACGCTGTTGGCATGGCGCCGGCGCTGGCTCGCTCATTGCCCCTGCGCCGGCATGGCGCTGGCTCACCCTGTTGGCACCAGGCGGGCTGGCTCACCGTTTCTGGCCCCGGCCGGGCCGCTCGCCTGCGTTGGCTCCCGGCGCCGACGCCGCTCACCCGTGGCGGCCGGCTCGCCTGCTGGCCTGGCGCTGCTCGCTTCGCCTTCTTGCTCCGGCGCCGAAGCCGCTCGCGATGCTGGCCCCGGGCGCCGTCACCGGCTCGGCTCGCTCTGGCTTTGGCACTGGCACGGCTCGCCTGCTGCTGGCTCCTCTAGCGCCGCTGGTTTCGCTTCGGGTTGCCCGGCGCCGCCCTGGGCTCGCCTGCTGGCCCCGGCGCCGGTGTTTCCAGTCTGTTCCCAGCTCGTCCAATTTAGATCGCACTCGTGGCTTCCGGAAGTCGTAGCACCTTAGCTATGGACCTAACGCTCGGTTCAACTCGATTGAGTTATCCTCGGTTTACAACTGTGAGCTGGAAGGTTGGTTCTTCCAAAATGTATCGCGGTAAAACAAGAACGCATCAACTCAACATCGATTCTTTAGGCTATACAATTTTTTCGCGAAAAGATAATCTTTCCGAGAAATCGCATCTAACGCTCGAGGGCTTGAAGCTTGTCCACGGATCACTTACGCATTTTGGGGATCCAAGCCTAATAGATATGACGATTTATCCTAACTCGCGGAATTAAGATAAATGCTAAGTTTCGCGGATAAATGTCAAGACTCGAGGATAACTATTTAAGATCGACGGAAAATGGAATATTTCCAAAAGAGATAAACTTGGGCCCAAAGGCTTAAAGGGTAAATGGGCCAACCACCTAAAACGACTATATAAGGAGGGCTGGAGCAGAAGAGAAAGGGATCCAAAATCTGAGATTGGAGACCTGAGAGCCCTGTTAGCCGATAGTAAATTAGAATTTAGGGCGTTAGACTAGCAAGGCAGGCCCTAGAACGCCTGGCCGCCTCCTCGCCAAGAAATCTCCGCCCTCACGGAAGGATCGGACAAAATTTTACTCTAGAGCTCGGCACTTAGAAACCCTAGGCATCATTCTCGACATGCCTGTTTCTATGACCCACGCCATACTAGATTTATCCCGCCTGCACGGATCGATCTCTTGTTCAATTTTCCTAACTGAACTACGCCCATTTTGTTCCTCGAAGGGGTATGAGGCAGCCTTTCTTAAGGTCCAGTCCCAAATCATAACAAAACCTTTTCCGCATTTATTTGGTCACTTGTCGCTGGCTCTCGCAGAGAATCTGACTTTGGGAAAGTGGTTTTCCTCCATTATTATTCATTAAAAACGACATGCAAATTTCGTTCCTACGCTTGGCCAAGGAGGGGGACGGATTACTTTACTCAAGGCACAAAACGCTTGACCAAAGCGATATCTTGAAATATGAAAGACAAAACTCGTGAGCTCACATCAACGTTGGTAAACAACTTTAGCGTGAATGCTCCACGGCCAACGCTATAAACGCCGAAGGCCGAGAAAATAGAAAAACCTAGTCGCGTTTTCGCTTTAGGAAGAGCACGAAAAACCAGCTCGCACTCTATAAAACAGAAAGGGCAACGATAAAATCTATCAAACCCCAAGAAATTGCCTAAATACCGAAGTTTTAGAAATTCATGAGTAGTGGTTCGACCAAAACATTTTTGAGAATTTCGAAAAGAAAACTCGCTCTCCCAAACCATGTAGAAAACATAAATTACTCGCAGACGAAACTAATAAGTTTAAACAGGTTACCCGACGGACACGCCCCTGGTCCCGGCGGCAGCAGCCAGGATCGCCCCGGCGCCGGCGGCTGGACCCGCTAATTGAAAACTGCCGAATTTAGGGAACTTAGAACCTAGGTGGATAGTCTAGCAAGCTAAGTCTTAGGCAAATTCTCCAGTCTTGTTCCATTGTTCCTGATTGTCCAGGCAGAACATACAAACCGATCTAGTCTCTAAAACCGAGAAACGAGCCATGCATTCTAAAGCATACTCATCCCGCTTCCTAAAAGAAATAAAAACGATAACAAGCCTCTCGAAGAACGGCTAACCCGCTTTCATAAAAGAAAGGGAAGTAGGTACGATACTTACTCGTGATATTTCCATCCTTGAAAACTTTTTGCTTCAGATCAAGACAACGCTTTGACAAAGCAAACTCTCGCAGCAACAAGATTCGCCTAAAATGCTAGCGCATAGCCCAACCGCTACAAACATAGTCTTGAAAACTCGTCGTCTCTAAATTAGCAAACTTCGCGACTAGAAACGTGTACCAACGTCAGACTAATAGCACGACGGTGAACTACGAAAATAACGAAATAAACTTGGTAAAACTCCATGAGTAACTTCGAAGCAGCTTTAGATCAAAGGTCGAAATCATAGTGGAAACATCTCCGTGTAATCCACGGAAACATCGCTACTTTGACAATCTGCGATTTTCTATCTCCATGAAACCGGTCAGCCATTACTTTAGGTATAACAAGAACATTTTAAAACAAAACAGCCTATGGAAAAACATGATCCGTCTCATGCAAAAGCGACCGCGATGCGCCAAAAGTGAATGAGGAAAACATAATCCGTGGTCGCCAAATATCGCAAGTAATTTGTGAGAAACACTCTCCAGTTACCTTTACGAAAACCCTCTTACATCACTTTTACGAAAAATCCTCTGTATGGTCGAGTCAATTCATACAAAGCAACTTTAAGTAAAATAAACAGAATGGGTCCAGCGGGTAACTGTCATAGACAGTTTTGCTCCACAAGGTTTCTGGCTCCTCCTTTCACTCCCAGCGTTACGTCCGAAAGCAGGAAATAATCAGCAGGCGAACCCATACGTGTCCTGCGTCGATCCCTTAAACTTTGTCCCCGGATAAAATGAAGCGATTTTCATGCAACAAAAAAATTTATCTGAACCATTCACCGTATAACTGAGACCTAAAGTGGAAGATCGTTTCTAAAGCCATCAGCCATAACTCATAAAACTCCGCTATGCTTGGCATGTCTATCTCGACAAGCTATTTGGCCCAGCTTCAGCCCTTTCCGTAAAGCCGGACCTGAATTCGGCATCCCTATAAAGGACAATCGTAAACCAACATGACCTTAATAAGGGTCATGGTCTGATCGTTTACCAACAAATTCCTTGGTTATACGGCTGAATCTAGCCTCCATGCCAATCAAAACTACTGAGTGACCACTGCTCCAATAAACTTAGCGGCTAAAACAACAACCCGCGATTTGTTCATAGAGCGTAAGTGACTATTACATAAGCAATTTGTCGTATAACCCAGAATCGGAAAATCATCACGATAAAATCTTGATACCAAAACTCAGTCCTAACAACCATATGGTTAACGGAAGATTTAAACTTATCATCAATTGATTAAGTTCTATACGCACCGTAAACATGGCATGAAAAGAAACACTCGTGAAAAGGCTCCAAGAGTTATACGAGTCACCTTGAAATATACAAACAAATCCTGGAAGGCCAACACTTTACAAGCACAGTGAATTTAGACGTTTCTCCCTGGGTCAAATTTACGCGACCCCTTGGTCCTGCGTCCAAACTGAAACAACAGTTTCTGGCTGCGAACATTAGCAAAACATCTCCAAGCCCGCCAAACAATTCATCCACGAATGCGCACAAGGAAAACTTCGACCTTCAGCACTGCGAGCGTCGTATTGCCTTCGAAGGACATTCTTTTCCTTAAAATGTTCCAGGCAAAATTCTCGTCTCAGGAACTCTAAACTGTAACACACCTTCAAAGCGGTATCATGTCGTTGTTGCTGATCGCAACAAACAAACTCTAACGTCCTAAACAGACAATAGCCGCCTTTAAAAGGGTAGACTCTCTTACATCCGACAAGGATAACATAGCTATACAAGAAAACCGAAATTTCGTTTAGCACTTCCTAGCGAGTAGCTTCGATTCGTACCAGACAAATCATATAAGCCGATAACGCCAGCGGATTTTAAAGCAGTGCGAGTCAGGTTAAAATCGCAAACAGGCAAAGCGAAAGCCGATTTGTTATCGCCAAAGCCTCAGTCAGAGTAAACCTAGGTCTTGCCATAAACCCAGCCTTGCTGGTACTTAACATCTCACAGGCATAGTATCAACACCCGATCACGAGATCCCAAAATTTGTCTCTTCATTTATATTTGTATCGCTTATGAGTCTCCGCCAAACCAAAGACTTGAGAATTCTCATCCTATACAGCGACAGGTATGGTGATCATCTGAGAGACAGGAATGAGACGACAACTCACACCCTGTCCCTCTAACTTCGAAAAATACAAGTTCTCTCAATTTATAAAAACCACGATTTTATAAATTTGAGCAAATTATTTTTACAGGCCCTAAACGGGCAGGGATTCAGAGCCACCAACGGCCAGTCCCGGTAATACATCATGGCCTCACAACGCCAGACCAAAACAAATACCATCAACAGCATCATGCTCGAAACTCTCTGCACGACACATAACCAGACCATATAAGTCTCGCTGGAAAATAGATCACAAGGGTCTTAAACTCCAAACCGAACTACGGAAGGCTTGATCCCTTCGACATGGGTTCGTAGGCAGCTTTCGAAAGGCGCAGCCCCAATCTTACCACTTTCAACGGAGCTTTTCAACAATTAATTCCGCCTATCTTACCTGACATGTCTTACCGCTCGCAAGAACATCGCGAAGGTTCTAACGAGCTGGGGGGCTAACTGTTGGGGTCAAAATCGGTCACGACGGAATCAACGACTGAAAGTCTCTGGAAAGTATTTCTTGAAACAAGAAGTTTCGTATGATTTGAAAAGAATTCATACGAGATTTTCTCATATTAGAATATCCACTCTCTGTTGGGGTCGAAAAAGGTTATCTCGAAGTCAACGGCTAAGATTATTTTTTTTTTACTTATGGGTTCTTCGTGAAACACTTCTTGAAAGTAAGATCGGAAGACGACGGGCGTGCGCGTACGAGAGTCCCTAGGAAGATCGGTACGAAAAAAGGCGGATCAACCCAATCAATGTCCGCTCGCCCAAGGGCATCGAGATTCGATCACCACAAAAACCCTAAAGAATCTGCCTCGGAACTTCAAAGAGGTCGTTCTCTCAAACCGTGAGGAACCAGAAAACGATCATGATATCAAATCGAAGCCCTCGCCGAGATCTTCAGAACAGGCGCAACCAGGGCCCTGGGCGCCAGGCGCCGGCTCGTCTGTGCTGGCACCGGGCGCCGGGCGCCGGGCACCGGCTCGTCTGTGCTGGCACCGGCTCGCCCGTGCTGGCACCGGCTTCGCCGATGCTGGCACCGGCTTCGCCGTGCTGGCCCTGGCGCCCGGCTTCGCCCGTGCTGGCCCGGGCATCCGGTCACCGGCTTCGCCCGTGCTGGCCCTGGCGCCCGGCTTCGCCGTGCTGGCCGGGCGCCGGTAGCCGACTTCGCCGTGCTGGCCGGGCATCGAACACCGGCTTCGCCGGGCTGTCTGGCGCCGAGTCGGCTTCGCCCATGCTGGCCCTGGCGCCCGGCTTCGCCCGTGCTGCCACAGGTGCGAGCGCCGGCTTCGCCGTGCTGGCCACTGGCGGCGTCGGCTTCGCCGATGCTAACTTGCCGGCGTCGGCTTCGCCGTGCTGGCACCAGGCACGGCGCTGGCTCGCCGATGCTGGCCCTGGCGCCCGGCTTCGCCGATGCTGCCACAGGCTCCGGCTCGCCCGTGCTGCCCTGGCTCCGGCTCGCCGTGCTGCCACAGGCTCCGGCTCGCCGATGCTGGCCCTGGCGCCGGCGCCGGTCGCCGATGCTGGCCCTGGCGCCCGGCTTGCCGATGCTGGCCTAGGTGCCCGGCTTCGCTTCGTGCTGGCCCGAACTGGCCGGCTTCGCCCGTGCTTTACTGGCGTCGGCTTCGCCCGTGCTGCCACAGGCTCCGGCTCGCCGTGCTGCCACAGGTGCGAGCGCCGGCTTCATAATGCTGGCTCCGGGCTCCGGCTTGCCGTGCTGGCCACTGGCGTCGGCTTCGCCGATGCTGGCCCTGGCGCCCGGCTTGCCGATGCTGGCCCTGGCGCCCGGCTTGCCGTGCTGGCCCTGGCGCCCGGCTTCGCCGTGCTGGCCCTGGCGCCCGGCTTCGCCGATGCTGGCCCTGGCGCCCGGCTTCGCCGATGCTGGCCCCAGGCGCCCGGCTCTCCGATGCTTACTGCTAGGCTTCGCCCGTTCTGGCCGGCGTCGGCTTCGCCGATGCTGGCCCTGGCGCCCGGCTTCGCCGTGCTGGCACCGGCTTCGCCGATGCTGGCACCGGCTTCGCCGATGCCAGCCGAGTACCGGCCCAACTTGCCGTGCTGGCCCTGGCGCCCGGCTTCGCCGTGCTGCCACAGGCTCCGGCTTCGCCCGTGCTGGCCTGGCGCCGGCTTCGCCGATGCTTGCTGCCAGGCCGTGCTTAGTCTTTTCCAGCTTCGTTCGGTTTAGATCGCACCTCGTGGCTTACGTGAAGTCGTAGCACCTTAGCTATGGACCTAACGTTCCTCGGTTCAACTTCGATTGGAGTTATCCTCGAAGTTTTACAACTAGAGCTAGGAAGGTTGGTTCTTCCGCCAAAGTGTATCGTGTAAAACAAGAGCGATCCTTCGAACATCGATTCTTTAGGCTATCACGATTTGTTAGCGGAAAAGATAATCTTTCAGAAATCGTCTGAACGTTCGAGGGCTTGAAGCTTGTCCACGGGCTCACTACGATTTTGGGGATCAAGCCCAATAGGAGCTATGACGATTTATCTAACTTCGCGGAAGTAGGATAAATGCTAAGTTTCTGCGGATAAATGTCAAGACTCGAGGATAACTACGAAGATCGACGGAAAATGGAATATTTCCAAAAGAGATAAACTTGGGCCCAAAGGCGAAAGGGTAAATGGGCCACCGACCTAAAACGACTATATAAGGAGGGCTGGAGCAGAAGAGAAAGGGATCCAAAAATCTGAGATTGTAGACCTAGAGAGCTCCTGTTAGCTGATAGAACTTAGAATTTAGGCGGTTAGACTAGCAAGGCAGGCCCTAGAACGTCTGGCCGCCTCCTGCTCGCAAATCTCCGCTCCTCACGGAAGGATCGTACAATTCTTTTACTCTAGAGCTTGGCACTAAGAAACCCGAGGCATCATTCTCGACATGCCTATTTCTATGACCCACGCTCATACTAGACGAACCCGCCCAGACGGTTCGATCTCTTGTTCAATTCTTCCTAACTGAACTACGTCCGACTTGTTCCTAGAAAGGGGTACGTTGGCAGCCTTTCTTAAGGTCCAGTCCCAAATCTTAACAAAACCTTTTCCGCATTTATTTGGTCACTTGTCGTTGGCTCTCGCAGAGAATCCAGACCTCCATTATTATTCATTAAAGACGACAGTGCGAATTTCGGTTCCCACAAACGAGTGCTTCATATTTGGCCTCGTTGTTTGACGCATTGAACTCTAATCGGAACGATTGTTCCAAGACTTCGCCGGTTGGAGATGCGAGCTGGATTCCGATCCCGGATCCTTGTTTGGACGATGATCCGTCGACGTGAAGGATCCAAGTTGAATCTGGTTCTGTGTTCGTCATATCCCCCATGGGCAATTCTACCAAAAAGTCCGCTAGTGCTTGAGATTTTGAGGTTCTTCGGGCGTACTCTACGCCGTACATCGCGATTCGACGCGAGCCGCCCTGACTGACTCGACTGTGCAAGATTGTTCGCAGGGGGAAGGTAGTGAGGATTATTATAGTATGCGACTGGAAGTACGGCCGGATTTTTCTTGCCGATGTCACAACTGCAAATGCTAGTTTCTCCATCAGGGGATACCGGGACTCAGCGTCCAATAACGTTTTGCTTATGTAGAAGATTGGTTTTTGCTCACCGCATTCTTCTCTAATCAAAACGCTGCTAACCGCTGTCGCGGAGACTGCGATGTACAGGAACAAGGGTTCTCCCTGTACTGGTTTCGCGAGGACGGGAGGAGTGGCCAGGTATTGCTTTAGCAGTTGGAAAGCTTTTTCGCATTCTTCTGACCATTCAAATTTCTTATTTCCTTTCAATGTGTCGTAGAAAGGGAGGCACTTGTCCGTTGAGCGTGAGATAAAATGGTTTAAGGCCGCGACTCTTCCGGTTAGCCTCTGGACTTCCCGTTTTGTCTTTGGCAAGGCCATTTCTATTAACGCGTTTATCTGTTTGGGGTAAGCCTCGATTCCGCGACACGTGACGAGGTAACCGAGAAACTCTCCCGATTCCTCAGCGAACCTACACTTAGCCAGGTTTAATTTCATGTTGTGTAAATTCAACCTTGCGAAGCACTCTTCCAAATGGGATACGTGATCCTGTTCGTCAAGGGATTTTACGAGGCCAAAAGGCATCACTTTGTAACAATACCTTCCGCGGTCGGTGATGAATGCGATCTTCTCGCGATCATCCGGGTTCATCATGATTTGGTTGTACCCGGAGAAGGCGTCCATAAACGATAAAAGTTTGTTTTCTGCTATCGCTTCGACCAATCGGTCGATGTGCGGAAGTGGAAAACATTCTTTTGGGCAGGCCTTGTTGAGATCGGTGAAATCGACGCAGACTCGCCACTTGCCGTTTTTCTTTTTGTCCACGACGGGGTTGGCGAGCCAGTCCGGGTACCTGAATTCCGTTATTGATCCCACTTTAAGGAGTTTTTCGACTTCCTCGTTTACCATGGTGGCACGCTCTGGTCCTAGTTTCCGTCTTTTATGCTTGACGGGTTTGTAGGTCGGGTCAATATTGAGCTCGTGGCAAGTTATGCCGATGTCGATCCTTGGCATATCCTCCGCGGTCCAAGCGAACGTACTGAGGTTCTTTTTAAGACAGGCTATGAGCCTTGTTCTCAAAGGCTCGCGGAGGTTGGCCCCGATCTCGACGCACCGTTCCGGGAATGATTCATCTAGGCAGACCGAGATCACCGGTTCACAAGTTAGTTCGCGCTTTCAATCTAGAGCTTCGACCCTCCGAGATCGCCAGAAAACGTCCGAGTCTTGTTCTCGGGTGCTCTTATCGGGAGTCAGCTTTATTTTCTTGTTGCGGGAAGCTTCGACTTCTGAGTTCTTTCTTTTCAGCTCAGCAGTGAAACATACTTGCGCCATCCTGCGATCTCCTTGTATAGTTTCGACTCCACGAGGGGTCGGAAACTTAAGGCACAGATGGAATGTTGAGGGGATCTCTCGCATAGAATTCAGCCATGGAGTTCCGATGATCGCATTGTACGATGTTGGGCGGTTGACGACTAAGAATTCCGTTACTTTGACGACGCACCTGGTTCTAACCACAAGGTTGATCGAGCCGAGGTTCATAGTAGCATCTCCCGAGAGTCCGAATATTGGGCTGGGTTCTTCTGTGACGGCGCACAGGTCGATCTCCATACTTTCGAGGGTGCTTTTGTAGATAATATTAGCCGAGCATCCGTTGTCGACCAACACTCTTGATACGTCAATGTTCTGGATTGTCAGCTCGACGACAAGGAGATCGTCATGGGGTTTGGCCTGGTCGGCCGTTGCCCGGTCCTTGAAGGAGACGACATCGCTAGCTGCTGGATCGGACATCTGTATCCTTTATCGTTTAGTAATTTTTGAGTTAGAGAATTCGTCCCCCCCCCTCCTTCTAGCGCTAAACTGTGGGAACCGAAATTCACACTGTCGATTTTAGTGAATAAAAAACGGAGGAAAACCAAGTAAACCTGAATTTCCTTGAAGATCCGAATTCTCTGTGTAATCACTTTAGAACGATAAAAAGATGGACAGCAAGATGAAAATAAATGGTCGCTCAGAGGCGTTTTATTTATCGAATAGTATCAAAACAAGATTCCTCCGAGAGGAGTCGAGATATACTAACTATCGGAACAAATGAACAAAAGGCGGCCAGAACGTCCTAAGCCTTGCCGTGCTAGTCTAACCACCTAAGTCATATGTTCTCTAAGCTAGCAGGAGTTCTCTAAGTCTCAAATCTCGGATCCCTTTTTCTTTAGCTCCAGCTCTCCTTATATAGTTACTTTAGGTTGGTGGCCTGTTTATTCCTTTGCCTTTGGGCCCAAGTTTATCACTTTTTGGGAATATTCCATTTTCCGTCGGTCTTCGTAATTATCCTCGAATCTTGACATTTATTTTCGGAAACTTAACATTTATCCTACTTCCGAGAGTTAGGATAAACCATCATAATTCCTATGGGCTTGGATCCCCTCTGAGATCGTAGGTGGACCTCAAGACAAGTTTGGATCCTTGCGGACCGTTTTTAGGCCTTCGGGCGTTTATACGATTTTCTCAGTTTTAGTCGTAAAACTTCGAGAATAACTTTAATCGAAACGAAGCGAGAAGTATGTGGTCCCGAAGGTCGGACGCCACAGCTATACTGAAGGTTTGGGAGTCGAAGTAAGTCGGACAGGCCGGGATTAGGTCAGCTCGTCGGTCAAGCCGACCTGCGTGCTGGTCGAGCTCGCTGGGCGAGTACACCCACTCTGGGGTTGAGCTCGCTGGCGAGCTGACCCGCGTGCTGGTCGAGCTCGCCGGGCGAGTACACCCGCGCCGGGGTTGAGCTTGCCGGTGAGCTGACCAGCGTGCTGGTCGAGCTTCGCCCGGCGAGTACACCCATGCCGGGTTGAGCTTCGCCGGCGAGTACACCCATGCCGGGTTGAGCTTCGCCCGGCGAGCTGACCAGCGTGCTGGTCGAGCTTCGCCGGCGAGTACACCCATGCGGGGTTGAGCTTCGCTGGCGAACTGGCCCACATGCTGGTCGAGCTTCGCCCGGCGAGTACACCCATGCCGGGTTGAGCTTCGCCCGGCGAGTACACCCATGCCGGGTTGAGCTTCGCCCGGCGAGTTGGCCAGCGTGTTGGTCGAGCTTCGCCGGCGAGTACACCCATGCCGGGTTGAGCTTCGCCCGGCGAGTTGGCCAGCGTGTTGGTCGAGCTTCGCCGGCGAGCACCAGCGCCAGGATTGAGCTTCGCCGGCGAGCTGACCAGCGTGCTGGTCGAGCTTCGCCGGCGAGTACACCCATGCGGGGTTGAGCTTCGCCGGCGAGCTGACCAGCGTGCTGGTCGAGCTTCGCCAGCGAGCACACCGCCGGGGTTGAGCTTCGCCGGCGAGCTGACCAGCGTGCTGGTCGAGCTTCGCCGGCGAGTACACCATGCGGGGTTGAGCTTGCCGGTGAGCTGACCCGTGCTGGTCTAGATCGTGGGGCGGTACACCATGCGGGGTTGGCCCGGAGCTGGCCAGCGTGCTGGTCGAGCTTCGCCGGCGAGTACACCAGCGCCAGGATTGAGCTTCGCCCGGCGAGCTGACCAGCGTGCTGGTCAAGCTTCGCCCGGCGAGTACACCCATGCGGAGTTGAGCTGCGGCGAGCTGACCAGCGTGCTGGTCGAGCTTCGCCCGGCGAGTACACCCATGCGGGGTTGAGCTTCGCTGGCGAACTGGCCCACATGCTGGTCGAGCTTCGCCCGGCGAGTTGGCCAGCGTGCTGGTCGAGCTTCGCCGGCGAGTACACCCATGCCGGGTTGAGCTTCGCCCGGCGAGTTGGCCCGTGTGCTGGTCGAGCACGCCCGGCGAGCACACCCGGGCCAGGGTTAAGCTCGCCGGCGAGTTGGCCCGCGTGTTGGTCGAGCTCGCCCGGCGAGCACACCCGCGCCAGGATTGAGCTTCGCCCGGCGAGCTGACCAGCGTGCTGGTCGAGCTTCGCCGGCGAGTACACCCATGCGGGGTTGAGCTTCGCCCGGCGAGCTGACCAGCGTGCTGGTCGAGCTTCGCCAGCGAGCACACCGCCGGGGTTGAGCTTGCCGGTGAGCTGACCCGTGCTGGTCGAGCTTCGCCGGCGAGTACACCCATGCGGGGTTGAGCTTGCGGAGAGCTGACCGCATGCAGGTCGAGCTTCGCCGGCGAGTACACCCATGCCGGGTTGAGCTTCGCCCGCGAGCTGACCCGCGTGCTGGTCGAGCTCGCCCGGCGAGTACACCCATGCCGGGGTTGAGCTCGCCGGTGAGCTGACCCGCATGACGGTCATTCTCGCCAGGCGAGTGCGCCCATGCTGGGGCTGAGCTCTCCGGCGAGTGCCTTTTGTACGGGTTTCGGTCGTTCGTCCACTTCCGATTTTTCTTTCAGCGAATGTTTTGCGGAGAATCCGTGAATAGGAAATAATCTTAGCCTCCGATTTCGAGATAACCGTTTTTGACCCCAACAATCTCAATGTCAAAATCAACTTAGAACTGGCAACGGCGCCAAATTTGACAAGGAGTTTTCAAGGCTCCTCAGCCAAAGTAGTATAGAATAGAGTGTCGATCCAATCCTAAGCGATTCTGATGCAATGAGAATGCAGGAAATTACATAATCTAAGTGCAATCATGTTTTAAGATTTAAGAGAACTAAGAACTATGCTCAAATGCAACAAAGAAACAAACTTTCTTTCAGGATGAGAAGATAGGACCCATGGGGTTAGGGATTTGATCTTGGGTGATCAAGATTCAATCTAAGATGGCAAACTTTCAATCAATCTAATTCCTTATGTCTAGACACCACACTAAACAACCTCTTTCTCAAGATGAATGCTCATTTGCAAGAGTTATCCAATACAAATCTATTTGACTGTAATAACAAAAGCAATCTTTAAGAATAAGTCTACTAGCAATCCTAGCTCCTTTAACAACAAATTTCTTTGGCAAAGAAAGCTAAAAGCATTGAAGAGTTGGTTCAGGTATTTCCACAAACACCTTTTGGGCTAGAAATGCCTAGAGCTCTAGAATAGAGTGGCCAACTCTAAACTAGCTTTAAAATCACTTAACAAGCAAGGAAAAAAAAGATCTAACACTAAACACCTTAGATCTACCCTTAATCACCCTTAATCACCCTAACACATGAATCCAAAATAGATCTACTCACTAATCAACATGCTTACTCTTAGACCCATGAGGGATTCAAGCTTAATCATGTAAAGAAAGAAATAAAACACTCAAGGGCACAAGAACAAGATGAGATTTAGATTCAAAGATAAAACTTTGACCAAAGTGTTTTGTGTTCTTAGAGAGAAAAAGTCCCTCAAATGGGATTACAAGAGTATTTATACGGTCCTTGAAAAACCTAAAAACAACAAAAGAAATGACTAAAAAGCCCTTAAAAATTCATTCAACTCGACCAGGTAAGGATGCAACCCGGGTAGGGGCCAGGCCGTCCTACCCACGTGACCCATCTCGCGGCCATGCACGTCCCACTTCTCTTCTTGGCCGCGTGGGTCATGCTTCTCGCGTGTGTCTCCATGCGTCCTTCTTCCATGTTCCGTCTCGTCCAGGCCGCGCAGGTAAGGCGTCCTGAGGCCATCAACCCGCGCCAAGCCTTGCATCATCCCAGCTCGACCCGGCCGCGCGGGTCAGGTAAACCGCATCCCATCACCCGCGTCCGTCTTGTCTTGTGTCCAAGTAGCGGCCGGCCGCGCGGGTAGCTTATCCTGGGGTCATCAACCCGCGGCCGTCCCATCTTCAACCAGCTTCACTTCGGCCGCACGGGTAATGAAACCCACGGCCGTTTCTCCGGGTCAGGCTCGTCTTGGCTCATGTGTGGCTTGCCTAGGCTCGGCCAAACTCCATTCTTCACCCCTTTTTGGATCACAAAGCTCCCAAACACCTCAAATAACACCATAGGATACCTCAACACCTGATAGGGACTCATGTATGTAATATGGATCCTAAAGATGCTTAAATCCTAATCTATATGAACAAAATGCACAAGTTATGATGGCTAAAATCATGTAAATATGCAGGATATCAATGTAGATGCAGATTTCCTGTCACCGGTTCCTTCACTGTGTAATGCGGGAAGTCTTGAGTATAGAGTGCATCGCAGAAGAGGTTAGGAACCTTTTACCAAAGTAAAAGTGATGTGTGATCCAGAGCTGAGAGACAAACGGGAAGCTTCAGCAAGAGATTTTATCAGATGCATCAACAAGATGAGGAAGAGAGACACCGAGACTTGTTTTGGAGCAAGTTCACATTCTCATCCGGACTAAATCAGATCTCCAAAAGTCAAGCCAATGACTAAAAATAAGCACTTAGTGGGAGGCAACCCACTGTTAGATAAGTTTTACTTGATTTTATTTTTCATCTATTACTTATTTTCATTTTTATTTATTGCAGGTCAAAAAACAGATCCAAGGAAAAGAGTTGATACATCGACCAACACCTGATGAGTGTCGGTCCACACCACTTCACATGAGCATCAGCGACACCTGATCAGTGTCGCTCGACCGAGCATCAAATGAATCGATCGATCACCACTTAACTGTGTCAATCGATATTCACATCCAACGAGTAGGTATATCGTCTTACCTTATCAATTTTGTCCTTATAATTTATTTTCCCACCAATCTTAGACTGTATAACACTAGGGACAATGTTTTTTATGTATGGGTGAGGTTCTACTAAGATTTTGTTTTCTTTTGAGTTTATTTTACGTGTTTTTATTGAATTTTATTGAGTCAAGAAGGGGATGATGAATTTTTTCAATTTTACTTATTATCTAACCACTCTCTAACACCATTCTTTGATTTATTGGCTGCAGAGTGTACTAGAGATAGCAAAGTGGATCACATGTCAACTATGACCACACTTGCTGAGAATGTTTGAAGGAACCAAAGCTGACCTCCAAGCGAATTTGACTTATTTGCTTGTATTGGGACTTGGTATACACTGGATCGGATTCCTCTTACAAGTCTGGAAGGTAAAAGTCTGTGTGTTTCTAGTTCACTTCTCTCTCTCTCTTCAGCATCTTTAGAAACAAAAGATTGAGATGATTTCCTGGAAGATGCAGAGGGGTAGGAGTGTCTCCTATGACCCCAATTGTGTAAGTTTAAAATTGTGTGAGTCACTGCTGTTTTCAAACCTCTTTCAAGAAGACTACTCTAGTTTTGCTTGAGGACAAACAAAAGGGTAAGTCTGGTGGAGTTGATATACCATGGATATTACCCATTATTAGCAATTGTATATAAGTGTTTTAGGATAGATTTATGATATTTTGGAGTCTTTTTAGAGTATTTACAGGTTCAGGTATGTTTTGGAGAACTTTGGTGATTTTGGAGCCTTTTGAGTGCAGAACTGCACAGACACGTCAGATTTTTAGCTATGGATGGAGAACTTCCCACCGTTATATTGAGCCAATCTTTTGACACATGATATAGCTTTGAGTTAAATTTTCAATGCCACCAGTTTTGGATCAATCAGCATCATATAGCAGAAGTAATGCCCGTTTTACTGAAGAGTGGTACGTCTGCCTAGCGAGATGAAGCTGTCGAAGAGATGAATGAATGTCGGTCGACGGTGCACCCCTGGTGTTTGTGGGAACCAAAATTCACACTGTCGAGTTTTTTTAATCGGAGGAAAGCCAAGTAAACCTAGCTTCCCTGAAGGTCCCAGTTATCTGTAGGACCACGCAGCAAGTATGTTGTGTCGATCGATGTGGAACGTAGGTCTTTGCGGATCGAGCGTTCCAAGTGAGCAGGGTCTTCTGAGAATAGTAGTTGCTTATCCTTGTTGCTTCGGGTACTGCTGGGCATGCACCTGAAAAGACAAAAAAAAGATTTATATTAGAAAGGGGGTAAAGAAAAAGAAAACCTAGAATCAATCAAATTAAATCTAATGGCGATCAAAGCTCCCCGACAACGGCGCCAAATTTGATCTCACTCAAATTACCCTAAGGAGTGAATTACTCTCTCAAAATAAGAGGTTCAGTTGTAATACTTAGGGATCGAATCCAAAGAGCTAGGGAACCAATTAAATTTAATCAAAGAATCAATTTTAGGTGAATTGTGGTTTAATGGTTTAAAGCAATGTAAACAATCCTAATTGAGCAAGGCAGTTGCTCGACTGACAAGTTGATTGGTTTGAAACTTTATTTGGAAAACGCTAGACTTAAGGTTTTTATTCAGGTATCCAGAGATTATAATCCTATAGATGCCTAACAGTTGCATGCATGATATATCAGAGCTCAACTACTATATTTAACAACAAGCCAATCAGCACTCGCAATTTCTTGGAGGAGTCTATTAACTGGATCTAATGACCAGAACAAGAATGTTCGATCACTAGCAGTGTCGTCGATGATCTTATAGAGATATCGTCGATACACCTTCACACTATCGATCGATTGTCCAGTAGGGATATCGATCGATGAGCTTCAGTTAAGCTTTACGAACGGGTGGAATATCCTCACTAAGCTTCCTAGATCCGTGGATAACGCAATCTAGCAATTTTAGCTCAATATATAGATCCGGACAGTATTATTCAAGGATGCTCAAACATACAAATTCCTAGGGTTCAATATTCTAGTTAGTAATTCCAGAACAAGCATTAAAAATAACCTACTGATGAATATCACAACTTAGCAATATATAGCTTGGGGTTAATCCCTTTAACCTATTTAAACCCTAAACCTAACAATGGAATTACTCAGACATGGTCAAGCAATTCATAACACAAGCAAGGTAAGAAAACTGCATAGTATAGATAATAAAAATCAATGGAGTTCCAGTCACAAATCTCTCTTGATCTTCTCTCCAACTCTCAAAATCTCTCTAAACTTTGCTGTGAAAAAACAAGAATACAAAAAAGCTCATTTGCCTCCTAACACCTAAGCAAGTATTTATCTATTAGGTTAAAAACTCGTCAGGGGTAATCTTGTACTTTGGTGAAGTCTTGGGATATAAGTCGGCTGGAACCAAATCAGGCTTTTCGCGCTTTGATATCGATCGATGACACAGGATGTGCTTCGATCGATTATAATCTTCATATGTCGGGTCTTTTCTTCCTTATCGATCGATAGCACAGGATGTGCATGGATCGATTATTGTCTCTGAATGTCGACCTCTGTATGGTTTGATGGTCAGCTCGGATGAATACTCTTTTGTACTACAAAATACTTCAAAATCATCACTTTACTCCAAACACTCCTGAACCTGAAAACATACCTAATAGGCTAGAAAACAGAATAATTATATAGTAAAATACCATTATACCATGGATGAAAATGGGTCAAATCCATGGTATATCAACTCCCCCAGACTTACCCTTTTCCTTGTCCTAAAGCAAAACAATCAGGTAGTCTCTCTGAAAGAGGTTTGAAAACAGCAGAGACTCACAGATTTAAAACATTGAAATCATCACCTCTACAATATTGCAATCCACATCTAAAAAGTCTTAATCACAAAAGCACATTATGCATTATCCTAGCTTAGCAACCAAATTCATTCATCCAGCAACTTAGCAAATACTATCTGACATTCCCCTCTACTAACCTCATTTCTTAGCATACAAAAAAAAGTGAAGGCTTTACCTTGGGAGTATCGATCACAAGATGCAAGGATTTTCAGACAAGTATCTAGAGCTACAGGTAAAAGTTAGTTCCTATCTTTTGTCTGTTCTAATTTCTCTCTTTAGTCAAAGTCTGCTTCCATTGCAGGATCATTGACTAAGATTAGACAGGCTTTCATGAATCAAGACTTAATGGTGGTTGCCACCAAGCCATGTTCACTTCATTTTGATCTATATCCAAGAATTCTTTATGAAGCGAGCCTTGAAGATTGCCGCCTCCAAGTCCTGTCCGAATTCTTTTTGTTGGAATCTTTATGAAGCAGGCCTTGAAGATTGCCGCCTCCAAGTCCTGTTCAGATTCCACCTAACTAAAACCTAAAATCCTATTTTTCTTATCTTTTTCGGAATTTTTTTTTTTAGATTTCTATCTAAACTATCTAGGGTCGAAAATAGAGAGAGAAAAGATGATAAATAAATCTACATAAGGCTTTACCTTCCAAACTTGTCTGAAGAATCCAATCCCATGTATACCAAGCCCCAAGACAAGCAGTTGTGTCAGGTTTAGTGTTGGAGTTCAGCTTTTGTTCCTTCAAACAGTCTAAACAAGTGTGAATAGTTGACAGGTTGATCCACTTTAGCATCTTAGTACTATCTGCAATCAGTAACTCTAGAATGGTGCTAATGAGTGGTTAGATCATCAAGTATAAATCAAAAAGTTCATTGTCCCCTTCTTAGAACCAATAAAAACTTTTGAAAAACAATTTTAATAAGAGTTAAAATAGATAAATATCAGTAAACCTCCCCGCAGACTTAAATTACTCTGTCCCAGTGAAACACAGCCGGAGTTATGGTGAAAAAATAATCATAAGTACTCAATTGAACAAGTGAAAATATAAACATGACCGGAGTGAATATCGATCGATGTGCATAACTTGGCATCGATCATGGCAGGTGATGGTATGTCGATCAATCTCGACTACTGTTCATCGGTCGGTGCATTGGTCATCATTCTACTTGGATCTTAGAAAACCTGCAAAAATGAATTACGAAATAAGTACTAGTAATTAAGAAAACTAAATTGAAATACCTAATAGTGGGTTGCCTCCCACTCAGCGCTTTGTTATAGTCATTTAGCTTGACTTTGGTGGTATGGGGATAGTTGAAGGTGAAACAGCTACTTGTTGGAAAACAAGTATCCACATTATCTCTGCTCATTCTGAACCAAGCTGCAATGAAACTTCTTGTGGCCTCATCACTTATGGTCCATCTTTGATCCATCTTGAGTGTTGCATTTATAATGTTCCGCAGACAGTCTTGAAGATCTTCAATGCTGCATTGTTGACATCCTATCTTTTCATAGGCGTATGCTGATAGCTCCTTGAGTTCTTCCTGCATTGTCTGTAACTCGTCATGTACTGGCTTGACTTGGTCTGATGTAGACTCTGTATCGATCGATGAAAAAGATGGTGAATCGATCGATGACAAAGATGGTGAATCAATCGTCGCTGGTGTATCCCCGTCGATCGATCTGGGAAGTCTCCTGTCGATCGATGCTGATTGCTCATGACGATATGCAAGACGCTTTTACATGGCCTTGACTTCCTTATGTAGCCACTCTGCCTGGGAATCCAATCCACCGATTTTGTTGTCGAACGGAAAGTAGATGTCATCACACCTCTTGTCAAGTCTGTCCTCCATGGTTTCCATAGCTGTGTAGAGCTTGGCTGTGATCTGATCAACTTCTGCTGCTGTGTAAGGAATCTGTGCAGGAGGAATCTTTGCATCGAACAATGCGGCTCGTGTCCTGTCGATCAATGTCGATCCTTCTTCTTGAAAACCAAGTTGATCTTGAAGTGTGCCAACGTCCTTCTGTACTTGGATCATCTGCTTAGACAAGCTGTCCAAGTATCGCATGATAGGTGAAGTGAAACGGTCGTGCATATCTTCATAGAATTTCAACCTATCTTCTACTGCTGCGAACTTGTTGTCAATCGATGCAGAGGTACAGATATGGATCGATGTGGCTTGCTGATGTTGACACTGATCTTTCTTGCGGATTGCACCCAAATCCTTGTGTAACAAATCAATTCTCTAGTTTAACCAGTCTACACTGTTGTTGAGAGGGCTGTAGACGTCATTAATTTTCGTGTTGATGTAGGCGATCTCCCATTCATCCTCTTTCTTTTCTGAAACTTTAGCTTGTGCAGGTTCCCTGGATGGTTGCGGCTGTATATCGATCGATGCGACATGGTTGGCGTCGATCGATGCTGATGACGTAGCTTCCTTCTCAAGTTGTTTCTTCATACTATCAATCTCAATCCTCATCTCTGCCATGCTGATGAAAGCTCATTGAAGCCTCTGTCCAAAGGTTGATAAGTATCATCCACCAGTGTCTGAAGTTCTTCTCCTAACTTTTCTTGAGCTCCAAAAATACCAGAGGCCAGCTCATTAATCTCATCTTTGGTGTATATCTCTTGTGGTAGAGTGGTCTCTATGAATGAAGCAGCATGTTCTGGAAGACATATGTAGCTGTGAGAAAACAAAGATGCTCTCTCCAGGATGTTTCGGATGTCTTCTTTGGTGACAGGGATAATTTCTCTAGCTAATCCCCTTGCATATCCAAAATCATCTCTGTAGACCCCATACTCATCCTTCTGTTCCCATTTGAATCTTCTGGCTCCATACTGATCATAAGCTCGAAGTCCAAACTCAAGGTGTCTATCGGTCGATGCTGGATGATTCCTGTCGAGCGATGTGGGTGTTGCCCTGTCAAGCGACGTTGGTCCAGCGATGTCGATCGATGGCTGAGAAACCGGTCTGGAAGATTGGTGGAGACCAGTCTGTAGTAGCTGTAGGATGTTCGTCTGGATCCTTAGGTGTGCTGTCTGATTTGCTGGGTTGCTGCATAAACAAATTTTCTGGTCCATTGGCCATCTGAAGGATGTCTGCTATGTCATCTTTGGTGATGTGTAGAAGCCTTCCATCCATAGCTATTGCATGGCCATCTGGGTCCCTGAAAATACCAAATTCATCAGGCATTAGATATCCATTATCTATATTCATATGTTTCTTATTGAAGTATTGAGATGGAAAAGGAATCGATGGTCGCTTTGGCATATCGATCGATGCTCGCGGTGACGCCTGTCTGCGGAATTAGGGTTGTTGACTTGAGTAATCTTCTTGGAGACTCTTTCAATAATCAATGGGTGTGCGTGTGCTTGCATCTTGCCTGCTTCTGTGGTTTGAGAATTCTTCTGGGGTGCAAAACTCCTTATATAGTCATCAGTTGTCCTACTTTGAATTAGAAATTTTCCTTTTTCCCTCTCAAAGTCGGTTACCTCAAAATTGATCGATGGACCAGAGATGGTATCGATCGATGCAGGTGATAGTTTTGCTGGATGAGGGTGGGAATCGATCGATGCGGCATTGTCTCTGTCGATCGATGGCGAATGCGTTTTGTTGAAGGAATGGCTTGAAAATCTGGCTTTTCCATGGATCTCTATAGCTCTTTACTTCCAATAGTCCTCATCATACTCTTCTGTAGAATCTTCCTCAGGTGAAAGGATTACAATATCTACTGCAAAACTTTCATGGAATCCACTGTCTGCCCAACTGCCTATTGAATAGTCATCTTGTCTGCTGTTGGGTTGAAAAGCAAAGTCTGGATAGCACTGATCTGGCAAAGTGTAGTGGTCAACCAGTTGCTCCATGTCGATCGATGCGTCATGATGATCATCGGTCGGTGTCGACTCACAAGAATTGATCGATGACACAGTGTGAGTGTCAATCGATTCCGAGAACTCTGTCTCGTACTCTGCTTTACAATAGCATGCTGCAATATAGCCAAGATCATCTCCAATCTCCACGAGGTTGACCTGTTGTTTTACAACTCTGACTGGGTCATAGTGGATGTCTGGATCTCAGTGTCAGGCACAATCTGTTGGTGTTCATGTCACATACAGCTCCTACTGTAGCCAAGAATGCTCTTCCAAGCAGAAGGGAAGAGTTTCCATTGAGCTTGATATCCAGGACATGAAAATCCACTGGAACAAGGGCATTACCAATCTGCACCTCAAGATCTCTGATGATACCTCTTGAGTTCCTCTGAGTACAGTCCACAAAGGTGAAGGACTCTGAATAAGGCTATACTTTCAGACCCAAGTGGTCTGCCATAACCTTAGGTAAGATACTGACTGGTGCTCCTGTGTCACAAAGTGCATGGGGAAATTCAATACCCTTCACTAGACATGGTATTGCAAACTTCCCAGGATCACTTTTCTTCTTCAATGTGATCCTTTGTTTCATCCTTTCTCTGACATGATGAAACATTCTCCTAATGTCCTCCTCAGTATCCTTTGTCTATCTGAAAAACATCCACAACTTGTGTGTGAAATAAACCTCCTCAAAAGGATTCTCCAGTGGGATTCTGAGGACTCTCTTAGTGAAACCATCCATCTCCTTTTCATTAGCTTCCCTCTGCTGTTGTTTGCTAGATTCTCTATAAGTCTCACGGCCTCTTTTGGATTCCTGGTGTAGAAGTTTCCCTCACTAGCTGTATCAAGAGCCATCTGATACCTCAAGGCGATACCTCTGTAGAAAGTGCAAAGCAGTTGCACTTCATTGAATTCATGGTGTGGATAGTCTCGCCGGAAGAACTTGAATCTGATCCATGCGTCCTTTAAAGACTCTCCAGTCTTCTGCACAAATGTAGCAATTTTGCTCCTCAAGTCTTCAGCACGTGCCACATCAAAGAAATTACGCAAGAAAGCGTTCTTGATTTGTCCCAGGACGTAAGAGATCCTGTAGGTAGCTGCTTAAGCCAATGCGAAGCTTCTCCCATAAGAGAGTATTTGAAGAGCTTGTAGAGTAAGTAGTCCTCAAGGACTCCATCCATGCGGATAGCAGCAATAAGATCCACGAACCTCTCAAGATGGTCCATAGGATGCTCGTGTGGTAACCCAGTGTAGGGTATCTGTGACACGAGTGTGTAGTACTGTGGCTTTAGCTCAAAATGCGGCTTCTGAATCTCTGGAAGGCGAAAGGCTGATATGTTGGCGTAGTATTCGTCTGGACGGTTGTAGTCAGCCAGTGGTCTTGTTCGAGCAGACTCATCTGCAGGTTGAACAGCTCCTGCAGCTTCAGTATCAGGCTCAGGGATTACATTCCCCTGTGCATCTAGTTTCAGATCTGTTGCATTACGCAGATGACCATGCTGGTCATACATGTTTCCATTCTCATCCTGTCTGAGAATAACAATCGCAACCATGCTTCGCTACTGAGTATAGATTGATGTACGAGGTGTAGTGTCGATCGATGTCGAGCGATGAGAGTCGGACGATGGTAGAGTGTGAGTGTCGGTCCACGGTTGGATGCAATAATCAGTCGACGTGAAAGCTGTTGTGTCGATCGATGTGGAACGTAGGTCTTTGCGGATCGAGCGTTCCAAGTGAGCAGGGTCTTCTGAGAATAGTAGTTGCTTATCCTTGTTGCTTCGGGTACTGCTGGGCATGCACCTGAAAAGACAAAAAAAAGATTTATATTAGAAAGGGGGTAAAGAAAAAGAAAACCTAGAATCAATCAAATTAAATCTAATGGCGATCAAAGCTCCCCGACAACGGCGCCAAATTTGATCTCACTCAAATTACCCTAAGGAGTGAATTACTCTCTCAAAATAAGAGGTTCAGTTGTAATACTTAGGGATCGAATCCAAAGAGCTAGGGAACCAATTAAATTTAATCAAAGAATCAATTTTAGGTGAATTGTGGTTTTAATGGTTTAAAGCAATGTAAACAATCCTAATTGAGCAAGGCAGTTGCTCGACTGACAAGTTGATTGGTTTGAAACTTTATTTGGAAAACGCTAGACTTAAGGTTTTTATTCAGGTATCCAGAGATTATAATCCTATAGATGCCTAACAGTTGCATGCATGATATATCAGAGCTCAACTACTATATTTAACAACAAGCCAATCAGCACTCGCAATTTCTTGGAGGAGTCTATTAACTGGATCTAATGACCAGAACAAGAATGTTCGATCATTAGCAGTGTCGATCGATGATCTTATAGAGATATCGATCGATACACCTTTCACACTATCGATCGATTGTCCAGTAGGGATATCGATCGATGAGCTTCAGTTAAGCTTTACGAACGGGTTGAATATCCTCACTAAGCTTCCTAGATCCGTGGATAACGCAATCTAGCAATTTTAGCTCAATATATAGATCCGGACAGTATTATTCAAGGATGCTCAAACATACAAATTCCTAGGGTTCAATATTCTAGTTAGTAATTCCAGAACAAGCATTAAAAACAACCTACTGATGAATATCACAACTTAGCAATATATAGCTTGGGGTTAATCCCTTTAACCTATTTAAACCCTAAACCTAACAATGGAATTACTCAGACATGGTCAAGCAATTCATAACACAAGCAAGGTAAGAAAACTGCATAGTATAGATAATAAAAATCAATGGAGTTCCAGTCACAAATCTCTCTTGATCTTCTCTCCAACTCTCAAAATCTCTCTAAACTTTGCTGTGAAAAAACAAGAATACAAAAAAGCTCATTTGCCTCCTAACACCTAAGCAAGTATTTATCTATTAGGTTAAAAACTCGTCAGGGGTAATCTTGTACTTTGGTGAAGTCTTGGGATATAAGTCGGCTGGAACCAAATCAGGCTTTTCGCGCTTTGATATCGATCGATGACACAGGATGTGCTTCGATCGATTATAATCTTCATATGTCGGGTCTTTTCTTCCATATCGATCGATAGCACAGGATGTGCATGGATCGATTATTGTCTCTGAATGTCGACCTCTGTATGGTTTGATGGTCAGCTCGGATGAATTCTCTTTTGTACTCCAAAAATGCTTCAAAATCATCACTTTACTCCAAAACACTCATGAACCTGAAAACATACCCTATAGGCTAGAAAACATAATGATTATATAGTAAAATACCATTATACCATGGATGAAAATAAGTCAAATCCATGGTATATCACTTGTTCCCCTTGCTTTGCTATATATACTGTTTTTATATCAGTTGCCTAGTTTAACCTTGATTTCTAAAGTTTATTGTGTGTTCACGCTCCATGTGGATTTGATACTAAGTACTACAACTAAACTTATTTTTTTAAGAGTAAAGTTGTCGAAGGGTAATTTGAGTGATATCAAGATAATAAAGATTCAGAGGAGAAAGAAGAGAGAGAAAAATGTCATTGTTGGTCTAGATACTTGCTTGAATTGATTTCATGTGTTTCAGTCATTGATACTCCCAAGATGTAGCCTACACATCTACATTTATGCACAAATGAGGTCAGTAAAGGGGTAACATCATAAAATATCATCATTTCCACCACTTACGTTTATATCATTATTACAAGTTTATCAAGTAATCTTTAGTTGTTCTGTTACTATATATTGGATGCTTAGGTTCACCTCAATTCTATCGATAAATCAACTACAAAACATTTTCTATCTAATGCACAAATAAACATGACTTGTAATCAACGGGAGATTGAACCTTTAATGGCGGTTGATGCCTACCCGCCTCCATGACAGTTGTGAGAGGAAAGAGAGGGGATATGAAGGAGAGAAAAATGTCAAAACGAGAATATCAAGAAGAGAGAGAAACTTTATTAGGGTCAAAGTAGCTTTCTCGCCTACAAGGTAAATCACCACAAGAAAGAGAGTATAAAATACAAGTTCAACCGAGAGAGAGAGAGAGAGAGAGAGAGAGAGAGAGAGAGAGAGAGAGAGAGAGAGAGAGAGAGAGAGAGAGAGAGAGAGAGAGAGAGAGAGAGAGAGAGAGAGAGAGAGAGAGAGAGAGAGAGAGAGAGAGATGTTCAAAAACGCGTCTGCCTGGCCGTTTACTTGCCGGATTAATTGGTGATCGGAAGGCTGTTGTGGTGAGGAGGAGCTAAATCAGTGTTTATCTCCTAAGTCTACTATATTTAGGTGAAACTCACAAGAATCAGTTGTAAGAACTATGAAATCGTGAAAAAAAACAATGAAGAACTAGATATTTGAGATCTGAAAAACGTAGGCAAGAGGTTAAAGATGAGTGTAAAATCGTATTTTGCCATTCATTAAACTAAAATCAGAAAAAAATGATGCAAACGCATTGAACCTCAATCAAACTCGCGACCCTATACTAGTAAACAGGGATACAGACCACTAGACTACGTAATTTGTATGCCTAATCAGTACGCCATGCTTAATCAGCTGTTTTTTGGTAACTAGTTAGCCTAGGGTTACCACTCGACTAGTGCATAGCATAATTCCAAACAAATAATCCCACTAATAAAACCTATTTTTCCTTTCTTTTGTTTAATTAATTATCTCTAATAATCAATGGTACATTTGGAGACTCACATTTCATTAAAAGCGACGGGAGCATGTGAGTAGGGTTACATGAGATTTTTTTTCTCAAACAAGAGCATCCCAGCTGTTCGCCCATCTTTTAAAGAAAAGAATACGTACCATGTATTGATGGTTACAAATGGAACAACCCAACAACTCAACCAGTACTATACCACACACATCAAAAACACAACCACAAAGTAAGCGTACCATATAGGCCTGATCCATTTCAAACAAACATAAAAAGCATGAGCAGCCGTGCCGTGCTGCATGGTTTCCCCATATATGATAGAGGTATTACTTGTATACCTGGTTTCAGCTTAGACACCAAGAGACTGAACTTTCCAGATAATATGTCGTTTGGGGTATGGTCATATACTTCAACAACAAGCTCTTCATTTTCCAAACTAGATATCGGAAACACAAATTCTTCTCCCCAACTGGGTGTCCAACTGCTTTCGTGGACTTTAGTCTTCTGGATCTTGCCACCTTGTATCGCGAGCTGTTTAAAGACCCGAGGAACTAAAATCAGCAATGTGGTCATCAACAATACCATCAATATAAAACAAGTCTTGGACTGAATTTATTACATTCACAAAGAGTTCCGGAGGGGAACCTCTATTACCCTTTGGAAAGTCTTTGTCCCACCCAATTCCCATATAGATTTTGACCTACACGTTTAATATTTAAGCAAAAGAGGAGAAGAGGAAACCTAACTGTTGGCCTTTCAGTGTAAAATAATAGACCTTTAATGTGTTTTTATTTGTAGCTGGAATAACCACTTTACTAGTGCTTGCATTGTCTGTCACCTGCAAACATTAATGATATCACGAAAGATGGATTTCCCTAAATTGCATGTGTCTTTTGAACAAATATAGATGAGGTTAAGATCGTAAAAACCTCAGTTTTTTTTAATCAATTTTTTGAGAACCTTAAATAACATAAGTAACTCAATTGCTGAATCAATTAATATAGTAATAATAATAATATTTTTACTACATTAATTATTTTTATCTTTTCAGATATCTTTTCTCTTTATCATTATCTTTTTTTTGTTAAAAAACAAAAAAAAAATTAATATTTTTGTTTTATAGAAACTCCATCGGGTTCTTACCTATAAGCTTGCTCTAATATTTTCCTCTTTTGTAATAGGATTAGAGTTAGCATAGCGATATATAAATGCATTGATGTTATGGTCCCAGAAATACAAGTTGGTATTCAATAAATAATAATTTCTTATGGTGTCAGAGTAACAAACAATTACCCACCCATAGAATGGGAAGTCAAATTAGCACTTTTTATCATGCACCCAGAAAAGATCCCGGGACTAGATGGAATGACTGTGCTCTTTTATCAGAAATTCTGAAATATTGTCAAGGAAGATCTAACTCTCATTTTGTTAATCAATTCCTTCTTGATGGGACGATGCCACGCGGATTAAATGATACCAATATTTGCCTCATTCCGAAGATAACTCGGCCTAATGAGATGTCTCAGTTTCGGCCAATTAGTTTGTGCAATGTTAGCTACAAGATAATTTCGAAGGTCTTATGCCAGAGATTAAAGAAAGTTATACCAGATAGAATCTCAGAAATCCCGTCAGCCTTTGTTGCTGGAAGACAAATATCAGATAATATCATGTTAGCTCAAGAGATGTTCCATGCCCTGAGAACTAAGCCGAGCGGGCGCAACAAGAGGATGGCCATTAAGACGTATATGAGTCAAGCGTATGATAGGATGGAGTGGTCATTCATTGAAGCTGTCATGCGAAAGGTGGGCTTCTCAGAAACCTTGATTACCTGGATTATAGGATGTATCTCTTCGGTAAAATATAAAGTACTTATGAATGGTCAACCCAGGCGAAATATTGTACCGGAGAGAGGTGTACACCAAGGAGATCCTTTGTCTCCTTTCATCTTTATTCTATGCATGGAAGCGCTCGTTAGCCTTAATCATGCAGAGAACCAAGGAAAGATAACGGGAATGCGTGTTACACGCGCATGTCCCTCGGTATCCCACCTTCTATTTGCTGATGATAGCCTTTTCTTCTGTAAGGCGGAGTCCCGTGAATGCGAAGAAGTGATGAAAGTAGTCAGGAAATACGGACAAGCATCAGGCCAATGTATCACTTTTGACAAGTCCTCTATACTCTTTGGTAAGAGGATCAACGCAACAGTTAGACAACAGATTAAAGATAAACTTGGTATCCAGAATGAAGATGGAATGGGTACATACCTAGGTATCCCAGAAGATATCAGTGGATCCAAATGCAAACTCTTTGCTTTCCTAAAGGATAAATTGATGCATCGAGTGAATGGTTGGACGGGTAGATGGCTATCAAAAGGAGGAAAAGAGGTTTTGATCAAATCTATCTTGCTAGCTCTACCGACATACATTGTGTCTAGTTTCTTGCTTCCATTAGAGATATGTGAAAATCTTGCAAGTGCCATTGCACAATTGTAGTGGAGTTCAAACCCCCAAAAGCGAGGAATACATTGGCTAAAATGGGAAAAACTTTGCATACCAAGGGAAGAGGGCCGAATTGGCTTCTGCATGATCCATGAGTATAATTGGATTTACTAGCAAAAATAATTTGGAGATTAGTTCAATATCCTGACTCTTAGGTCGCTAGAGTTTTGAGCGGAAGATATTACAGGTTGAGTTTGCCTTTACAAACAATCACAGCAAGCATCCCATCATATGTGTGGACCAGGATTTCAGCAGCAAGAAAGCTACTGCTTTTGGGTATTAGACAGAAAGTTCACTCAGGATATGAGATCAAGGTGTGGGAGGATCCTTTGATCCCCACAACACCAGCTAGGCCGGCTTGACCTATAGCCCCGGTTCTGCACCCGAACAAGAGAGTTAGTATTCTCATCAATGGAGAATCGAAGGAGTGGGATGTTGGGTTGCTGGATAACTATATAGCACCTGCTGATATACCTCTCATTTGAAGTTTGGCAACAAGCACATCTCACCGCCGGGACACATTCTGTTGTGACTACACCAAGAATGGACAATATACTGTTAAATCAGGATATTGGGTGGCTCGAAACCTATTGAAGGATGAGGAAGAAAAAGAGGTATTGGAAACTAGTATAACTAAGCTTCAAGCCTTCGCTTAGAGGATAAAGGCACCTCAAAAGATTTGTCATCTTATATGGCAATTGATAACGGGTCATGTAGTAGTAACGAGGAACCTCATACGGCGAAACATGAGATGTGACAACTACTGTCCACGATGTGGAGAACCAAAAGAATCTGTCGCACATACGATCTTTGAATGCCTGCCAGCCCTACAAGCCTGGTCCTTATCAGCAACTCCACAAGCCCAGATATCTTTCTAGTTCCGAGTCTATATGCAAATATGTATTATCTTTTTTGGAGGAAGAAAAACATTGTTGAGCCAGAATTAGACAAGGACTCTTATCCCTGGATAATATTGTATATATGGAAGGATAGAAACGATAAGCTATTTAGAAGAATCGACAGGGACCCATTGGAGCTAGTTCGCTACGTTGAGAGTGAGTGTCAAGCCTGGTTCAATGCAAACGCTAGGGTGCCATCGAATCCGCAAGATCTGAGTATGGTGGAACCTCAAGTCTTAAGCTTGAGTAATATATGCATGATAGATGGATCATGGAAATCCATGGCACGGTTCAGTGGTTGTGATTGGGTATGGATGGACAGCCTTGGGAAGGTCCAACTTATGGGGAAGCAAAATTACATACGGCGAGAATCTGCTTTGCATTCTGAACTGGACGCACTGAGATGGGCGATGGAGAACATGCTTCAGCACTCGACATGTCAGAGTTTCGGAACAGACTTCAAGGATTCAATTGCGATGATTAAGGAGCCTAATGCTTGGCCGAGCTTTGCAACAGGACTGGAGAGGATAGAGACTCTGCAGATATGTTTGCCAGACTTCAAAATCGCACATATTCCACGAGCGCATAATCAGATTTCTGACTCATTAGCTAGAACCGCTAGGTCTTTTCATAGGGAGCTCTACTTTATTGATTGTTCTATTCCGGTCTGGTTACCCAGACCACCTCTAGTTTGAGTAATAGAATAGCCGTTTGATGTAAAAACAAAATTACCCACTGATTCGTAGATTGATAAATCTTCCATTCCATTCATTTTTTTTACATTCTGTTTTCTTTTCAATTATCCTAAGAGCACCTTATCGGTTAACATGTCCAAATGAATATCTCAGTAAATTGATATTAATATCCCCTATATTTTAATTCTGGAGCATTACAACATGTTTTTTAGGTACATGTCATCACTAAGATGATTCTTAGAATCCTTAGAAAATAAGTTGGTCCGTATATATATACTTTTTATTAAACTAACTATCAAATTCATTAGTAGTATACAAAATAATATTCTTTCTTTCCTTAATTAAAAGCTACAAAATTACCTAATATGATTAGCATATATATGACAATAATTTTTTATGAATAATACATATTTGATAACAAGTTTTGTATCCACTCTCTCTTTTGTTTAGTTTTATATTATAATAAGAAATTAAACAATCACTTTAAGCTTATAATAAAAAAATTAGATTTTTTCTTATATGTTATATTTTGAAATTTTTAAAATTACTAAAAATCACATTGAAAATTTTGTGATCAATGGTTTTAACTTTTTTTGCTCAAGCAAGATACAAATGATTATAAATCATATGAATATAAAGTCTCACTAATAGATATTCATATTATATATTATTATTTAAATTAAACTCTATACTTTTAAAAATATATATACATATGTTAATTTCAAATTTAGAAATGAAAAATTACTGAGATCTTAATATGTTAATATTTAAATTTGTAATCACATTAAAATTGTTTTGATTAACATCTTAAATTTTTGTTACAGCAAATATACTAATGTTAATAAAATCATACGAGTAGGAACTGTCAATAATAAATATTTATATTAAAATCTACTATATATTTTTATGTCAAATATCACCAAAATTTACTTATATATCATATAAAGTAAATAAAATGATTGTTTTGATTTATTTACCAAAAACAGGATTGTAAATTAACAAAAAGGTATTAGTTTTGATTTATGTTCTTACTCTAATGTTTATACTTTGATTTATAAAATTTATTTTTTAATAGGTGGTTTTTATAAGTTAGATATGTATCTGGACTGGAACTAATTTTTACAGATGTTCATCTTTTTAAATATGACATTTATGTAATTTACCAAATTCATAGAAGAAGTTAAAAAAAAAGAAACAAAACTCATATCAATACACAGAAATGAGAACGAAAGCACAATTTTATAGAAGTAGAAAATGAAATCACTTATGGAGAATCAATAGTAAACAAATCGAGAACAGAAAACCTAATCTTCTTTAGGTCATTTTACAATCTATGTTGCCTATCCGGTTTTATGATTTGTATCAGCCGTAAAACTTAATTTTCTGTTATGCATATGATGTCTTAAAATGATTGAAATGAGTTATAATACTTTAACTCTTCATCAACGATAATATATTTAAGAGACCAACATTTGTATTCGTCTTTTACAATCGATAAAAATTGTAGTGTTGCAAAATGTTAAAACCATTTAGTGAACAAACATTAGTATAAAAACTCATCATCTGCATGTGCACGGGCTATCATCTAGTTTTATTGTATAACAGAATTTTAATTTATTTTTAATAGGTGGTTTTATAAGTTAGATATGTATCTGGACTGAACTAATTTTTACAGATGTTCATCTTTTAAATATGACATTTATGTAATTTACCAAATTCATAGAAGAAGTTAAAAAAAAAGAAACAAAACTCATATCAATACACAGAAATGAGAACGAAAGCACAATTTTATAGAAGTAGAAAATGAAATCACTTATGGAGAATCAATAGTAAACAAATCGAGAACAGAAAACCTAATCTTCTTTCGCCATTTTACAATCTATGTTGCCTATCCGGTTTTATGATTTGTATCAGCCGTAAAACTTAATTTTCTGTTATGCATATGATGTCTTAAAATGATTGAAATGAGTTATAATACTTTAACTCTTCATCAACGATAATATATTTAAGAGACCAACATTTGTATTCGTCTTTTTACAATCGATAAAAATTGTAGTGTTGCAAAATGTTAAAACCATTTAGTGAACAAACATTAGTATAAAAAAAACTCATCATCTGCATGTGCACGGGCTATCATCTAGTTTTATTGTATAACAGAATTTTAATTTATGTTTTTAAAAGTGAAGCTGTTATAAATTGACATCTTTAAAAGGCAATATCTAAAATCTTCACCAAAGTTCTTAAACGAGATTAATGGGCTGACTGGTTTTCCCGGTACCACCCCCAAACACTTTTGCAATTGATAGTGGTTGATAGTATCTCTAAACAATCACATAAAACACTTTGTACCGCTTTGAACCACTTTTAAATATAAAGATGTTGAACGAATTATAAGATGACACCTTTATAATTATTTTATCTTCTTTCTCCTTACTTTATTTTATATTTCACTCTTTTATAATTATTTTACTAACTAAATGTAGAGAAACTCAACAAGAGATTTACCCACTACATGTGCTCTGAAAACGGTCTAGTTTATCAATCACGTTAATCATAAAATCACCCTATTTTGTGATTAACTTTTTGCTCAAGCAAGATACAAATGATTATAAATCATATGAATATAAAGTCTCACTAATAGATATTCATATTATATATTATTATTTAAATTAAACTCTATACTTTTAAAAATATATATACATATGTTAATTTCAAATTTAGAAATGAAAAATTACTGAGATCTTAATATGTTAATATTTAAATTTGTAATCACATTAAAATTGTTTTGATTAACATCTTAAATTTTGTTACAGCAAATATACTAATGTTAATAAAATCATACAGTAGGAACTGTCAATAATAAATATTTATATTAAAATCTACTATATATTTTTATGTCAAATATCACCAAAATTTACTTATATATCATATAAAGTAAATAAAATGATTGTTTTGATTTATTTACCAAAACAGGATTGTAAATTAACAAAAGGTATTAGTTTTGATTTATGTTCTTACTCTAATGTTTATACTTTGATTTATAAAATTTATTTTTAATAGGTGGTTTTATAAGTTAGATATGTATCTGGACTGGAACTAATTTTTACAGATGTTCATCTTTTAAATATGACATTTATGTAATTTACCAAATTCATAGAAGAAGTTAAAAAGAAACAAAACTCATATCAATACACGAAATGAGAACTAAAGCACAATTTTATAGAAGTAGAAAATGAAATCACTTATGGAGAATCAATAGTAAACAAATCGAGAACAGAAAACCTAATCTTCTTTAGTCATTTTACAATCTATGTTGCCTATCCGGTTTTTATGATTTGTATCAGCCGTAAAACTTAATTTTCTGTTATGCATATGATGTCTTAAAATGATTGAAATGAGTTATAATACTTTAACTCTTCATCAACGATAATATATTTAAGAGACCAACATTTGTATTCGCTCTTTACAATCGATAAAAATTGTAGTGTTGCAAAATGTTAAAACCATTTAGTGAACAAACATTAGTATAAAAACTCATCATCTGCATGTGCACGGCTATCATCTAGTTTTATTGTATAACAGAATTTTAATTTATGTTTTTAAAAGTGAAGCTGTTATAAATTGACATCTTTAAAAGGCAATATCTAAAATCTTCACCAAAGTTCTTAAACGAGATTAATGGGCTGACTGGTTTTCCGGTACCACCCCAAACACTTTTGCAATTGATAGTGGTTGATAGTATCTCTAAACAATCACATAAAACACTTTGTACCGCTTTGAACCACTTTTAAATATAAAGATGTTGAACGAATTATAAGATGACACCTTTATAATTATTTTATCTTCTTTCTCCTTACTTTATTTTATATTTCACTCTTTTATAATTATTTTACTAACTAAATGTAGAGAAACTCAACAAGAGATTTACCCACTACATGTGCTCTGAAAACGGTCTAGTTTATCAATCACGTTAATCATAAAATCACCCTATTTTGTGATTAACTTTTGGCTCTTGTTATATTTGTATCAGTCAAGATTTTTTTCTTATATGTTATATTTTGAAATTTTAAAATTACTAAAAATCACATTGAAAATTTTGTGATCAATGGTTTTAACTTTTTGCTCAAGCAAGATACAAATGATTATAAATCATATGAATATAAAGTCTCACTAATAGATATTCATATTATATATTATTATTTAAATTAAACTCTATACTTTTAAAAATATATATACATATGTTAATTTCAAATTTAGAAATGAAAAATTACTGAGATCTTAATATGTTAATATTTAAATTTGTAATCACATTAAAATTGTTTTGATTAACATCTTAAATTTTGTTACAGCAAATATACTAATGTTAATAAAATCATACAGTAGGAACTGTCAATAATAAATATTTATATTAAAATCTACTATATATTTTTATGTCAAATATCACCAAAATTTACTTATATATCATATAAAGTAAATAAAATGATTGTTTTGATTTATTTACCAAAACAGGATTGTAAATTAACAAAAGGTATTAGTTTTGATTTATGTTCTTACTCTAATGTTTATACTTTGATTTATAAAATTTATTTTTAAAAGTGAAGCTGTTATAAATTGACATCTTTAAAAGGCAATATCTAAAATCTTCACCAAAGTTCTTAAACGAGATTAATGGGCTGACTGGTTTTCCGGTACCACCCCAAACACTTTTGCAATTGATAGTGGTTGATAGTATCTCTAAACAATCACATAAAACACTTTGTACCGCTTTGAACCACTTTTAAATATAAAGATGTTGAACGAATTATAAGATGACACCTTTATAATTATTTTACTAACTAAATGTAGAAACTCAACAAGAGATTTACCCACTACATGTGCTCTGAAAACGGTCTAGTTTATCAATCACGTTAATCATAAAATCACCCTATTTTGTGATTAACTTTTGGCTCTTGTTATATTTGTATCAGTCAAGATTTTTTTCTTATATGTTATATTTTGAAATTTTTAAAATTACTAAAAATCACATTGAAAATTTTGTGATCAATGGTTTTAACTTTTTGCTCAAGCAAGATACAAATGATTATAAATCATATGAATATAAAGTCTCACTAATAGATATTCATATTATATATTATTATTTAAATTAAACTCTATACTTTTAAAAATATATATACATATGTTAATTTCAAATTTAGAAATGAAAAATTACTGAGATCTTAATATGTTAATATTTAAATTTGTAATCACATTAAAATTGTTTTGATTAACATCTTAAATTTTGTTACAGAAATATACTAATGTTAATAAAATCATACAGTAGGAACTGTCAATAATAAATATTTATATTAAAATCTACTATATATTTTTATGTCAAATATCACCAAAATTTACTTATATATCATATAAAGTAAATAAAATGATTGTTTTGATTTATTTACCAAAAACAGGATTGTAAATTAACAAAAAGGTATTAGTTTTGATTTATGTTCTTACTCTAATGTTTATACTTTGATTTATAAAATTTATTTTTTAATAGGTGGTTTTTATAAGTTAGATATGTATCTGGACTGGAACTAATTTTTACAGATGTTCATCTTTTTAAATATGACATTTATGTAATTTACCAAATTCATAGAAGAAGTTAAAAAAAAAGAAACAAAACTCATATCAATACACAGAAATGAGAACGAAAGCACAATTTTATAGAAGTAGAAAATGAAATCACTTATGGAGAATCAATAGTAAACAAATCGAGAACAGAAAACCTAATCTTCTTTCGTCATTTTACAATCTATGTTGCCTATCTGGTTTTTTATGATTTGTATCAGCCGTAAAACTTAATTTTCTGTTATGCATATGATGTCTTAAAAATGATTGAAATGAGTTATAATACTTTAACTCTTCATCAACGATAATATATTTAAGAGACCAACATTTGTATTCGTCTTTTTACAATCGATAAAAATTGTAGTGTTGCAAAATGTTAAAACCATTTAGTGAACAAACATTAGTATAAAAAAAACTCATCATCTGCATGTGCACGGGCTATCATCTAGTTTTATTGTATAACAGAATTTTAATTTATGTTTTTAAAAGTGAAGCTGTTATAAATTGACATCTTTAAAAGGCAATATCTAAAATCTTCACCAAAGTTCTTAAACGAGATTAATGGGCTGACTGGTTTTCCCGGTACCACCCCCAAACACTTTTGCAATTGATAGTGGTTGATAGTATCTCTAAACAATCACATAAAACACTTTGTACCGCTTTGAACCACTTTTAAATATAAAGATGTTGAACGAATTATAAGATGACACCTTTATAATTATTTTATCTTCTTTCTCCTTACTTTATTTTATATTTCACTCTTTTATAATTATTTTACTAACTAAATGTAGAGAAACTCAACAAGAGATTTACCCACTACATGTGCTCTGAAAACGGTCTAGTTTATCAATCACGTTAATCATAAAATCACCCTATTTTGTGATTAACTTTTGGCTCTTGTTATATTTGTATCAGTCAAGATTTTTTTTCTTCAAACAGCTATTCTATTACTCAATCTTGAGTAAAACAAACCAATGTAGTACAAGTCCCTATAAAAGGATCTTGCAATCTTAGCTAATGAATCAGAAGATACATTTTCAGTGCGAGGAATAAAAACAACAGAGAACTCCGTGAATCTGATCTTCAGATTTTCCAGCTCCTTTAGCTCTGTTGAAAAATTGGGCCATGCTCCTGGGTTTTGAATCATCGAGACTAGATCCTTGCAATTGGTGTTAAAAGTCTGACACGTCGAATGTTGAAGCATGCACTCCATTGCCCGTGATAGGGCCTCAAGTTCAGAGGGAAGTGGAGAGATCCTACGTAGTTGGTTTCTGGCTCCTAATAACTGAACTACGCCTTTTGAATTTGTCCATGTCCAACCATAACCACTAAAGAGTGTGTCTTGTGTCCATGATCCATCTATCATGCATCTCTCTGAGCTTCTCGCTGGTTCAGGATGTTGTATGTCCTTCGGTAATTCCTCCGTACGATTACCTTCAAACCAAGCATTGCATTCTGATTCAGCATGTCGAACAATTTCGAAAGGGTCCATGTCTATCCCTCTAAATAATTTGTGATTTCTCTCCTTCCAAATGTACCATATGATCCAAGGGTATTGATCTTTATCTAGCTCAGGATCCTCAATATCATTCTTCCTCCAAAAGAGATTGTACATTTTTGTGTAATGACTTGCACTGGGGAATACTAGGGTCAGAGTTGGAGTTGCTGCGTGTGCCCAGGTCTGAAGAGCTGGAGGACATACAAATATGGCATGGTTTATAGTTTCATTTGCAGCACCACATCGGGGACAATGATTAACGCATTGCATATAACGATGGTTCAAATTACTTGTCACTGTTGGTTGACCCGAAAGAAATTGCCGTATATGGTGTTTGATCTTTGGTGGAGCTTGTAGCTTTCAAGCGAAGGCTTAGAGCTTTGTGAGACTAGGTTCCTGCATTTCCATCATTTCTTTGTTAAGCAGATTTTTGGCTACCCAATAGCCTGACTTGACATTGTACCTCCCATTTTTTGTATAGCTCCAACAAAATTCATCGCGATGGAATCCCTTACTTATGGCTAATGATTGGATCACCCGAATATCCTCTAGATTGACATATTTTTCTGACATCTAGAAGTTCCATTTTTTTGGATTACCTATCAGTAAGCTACTTACTGGCATCATGGGGTGAACCACCGGTGCAATCGGTCTAGCTGGTCTTGCTGGGACTGTAGGTATCCAAAGGTCTTCCAAAATCCTAATTTCATTCCCAGAGTGTACTTTTTGTCTGATTCCCAACAACATTAATGGCTTTGCCACCATTATGCTTGTCCAACCAAATGATGGATTAGTAGTCTTGTTAGTCGCAAAGGTGAACTACATCTGAAATATTTCTCCCGCAGAACTCTTGCTACTAAGGAATCAGGGAACTGCACTAATCTCCACAGCTGTTTTCCTAGTAAAGACAGATTGAATTCATGAATCCTCCTGAACCCCAACCCTTCCTCCTCTCTTGGTAAGCATAGCTTCTCCCATTTCGTCCAATGTATGACTCTTTTAGGCGGGTTTGAGCTCCACCAAAACTATGCAATGGCACTAGCTAAATTCTCACATATCTCCAAAGGTAGTAGGACCGTCGACATTACGTATGTGGGTAAAGCTAGCAGTATATATTTTATCAATACCTACCTCCTTCCCTCCCTTTGTTAGCCATCAACCTGTCTAACCATTTACTCGATTTTGCAACCGCTCTTTCAGGAAAACAAACTATTTCCTTTGGGGGCCACTGATGTCGTCAGGGATACCAAGATAAGTTCCCATCCTTCCCTCATTAGAAATTCCTGTTGAATTTTTGTCCGCCTCCTCCACATGTCCAGGTATCTTCTTACCAAAGAGTAAAGATTAATTTTCGAAGTTAATAAATTGTCTAGAGGCTTCCCCATAAGTCCTAAGCGCTTTCATTACTTCATCGCATTCACGGGGCTCCGCCTTACGGAAAAACAGGCTATCATCAGTGAAGAGAAGGTGTGATACCGGGGGCTAGCGTGTGAGACAAGGATCCCCGGTATCTTACCTTGATTCCCGCCTGATTTAGAAGGCTAACGAGCGTTTCCGTGCATAAGATAAAGATTAAAGGAGATAAAGGATCTCCTTGACGCAGTCCCCTCTTTGATACTATATTTCCTCTAGGCTGACCATTAAACAGGACATGGTACTTCACTGATGTAACACATCACATCATCCATTCGATCCAGAAGTCTGAGAATCCCATTTTCTTCACGACTGCACTGATAAAATCTCATTCTAACCGATCATGAGCTTTATTAATTTATGCCTTGATTGCCATTCTTCTATTCTGTCAACCAGGATCAGTACGCAGAGCATGAAACATCTCTTGTGCTTTTAGCACATTATCTGATATCTATCTTCCAGCAACAAAGAATGACTGGGTTTCAGATATTCTGTCTGGTAGCACTTTCATAATCCTTGGCATAAGACTTCCCATATTATCTTATAGCTCACATTGCAAAGAGTTATGGGCCGTAACTGGGACATTTCATTAGGCTTTTCTTTTTTCGGGATGAGACAGGTATTAGCATCATTAAGCCCATTGGCCATAATGCCCTCAAAAAGAAATTCATTAACCATACAGGTTAAGTCATCTTTCACAATGTCCCAGAACTTTTGGTAAAGGAGGGCTGTTAGACCATCAGGTCGAGGAGCCTTTTCTGGGTGCATCCCAAACAAGGCCAGCTTAACCTCCCCTACAGAAACAGGAGACATGAGATCCGTATTCAGACGGTCAGATATAGTTGTCATAACACTGGATAGCCCCTCCTCAATGAGATCTGGATTGGATGTTTTGAAGAGATCTCTAAAGTAATTAGTAGCAATGGTTACTAACTGTTCCTCATCCTCCACCAAATTGCCTGCAAAATCCAGAAGTCATGTAGTTTTATTCCTTGCTCGGCTCTGTTTGGTGATAGCATGAAAGAATTTGGTGTTCAAATCCTCTTCTCCGAGCCGGAAAACTCTACCTTTTTGCTTCCACAATCTTTCTTCGGCCTTAAGAGACTCAGTAACTTCTTTAAGGCTGACCCTATATCTTCTGTTGTGGCATCATCATCTGAGTAAAAGCTATCAACCTTTGATTTTAGATCTTCAACCAGTTTTGAAGCATTTAAATATATATATCTCTTCCATTGTCCTATAGATTTTTGCAGCTAACTATATGATCCATTAAATTTGCATTATGGGAGAGATCTGAGGAGTTCCAGCCATCTAAAATGACCTTCCTTATTTCATTACTATCCAACCATCGTTTATCAAACTTGAATTTTTTTTCCTATTCCTTATTGGTTTGGATAAAATATCTGCAAGTACCAGACGATGATCCGATCCCCACATTCGCAGGTACTGAACTTTGAAATGTGAAAATTTTTGATGCCAATCCTCATTCCCCAGCGCACGATCTAACCGACATCGAACGTAGCCATTTCGCCGTTTTCCAGCCCATGTCAGTTGGTTCCCGGTACATCGGAACTCAAGCATACCGCAATTCGATATCATCTGATTAAATGAAAGAAATGAGGTATCAAATCGGTGTTTTCCTCCTTCTTTCTCATAGTGTCCTGTTATTTCATTAAAGTCACCAATCATAAATCAAGGATCAATCTCTAGTTGTGGCAAAACGCGTAAGACGCTCCCATACTTGACCTTTTTTTTTCTAAAACATGATCCCCGTAAACGAATGTCATATAGACATTTATACCATTAATGACTGCTTTTACATCAATCATTTGATTATTTGAAAATAAAAAATCAACTTGAAATTCATCCATGAAAAACAAATCAAAATTACCACGTTGGCCATGAGGCTCAATGGTAAACTATTTATTAAAACCTAAGTCAGCCTGAATGTTTTGTAATAACAGCTTCCTGTTCTTCGTCTCAGAAAGGATCAAGAGTCATGGGTAATGCTTCAGATACATCTTCGTGAGGTGATGAACTGTGAGGTCGTTACGTATCCCTCGATAGTTCCAACTGAGTGTCTTCATTGATTAAGGTGGGGTGGATATTTGGCATCCACCATACCTTTCTGTTGAGTACCCGCACATGATGTAGCTTTCTTCGAACTCACTGTATTTGTTCCCCTTCTAGCCCGAGCAACATTTACTTTTGGTGCTTGCTTGGAGTTGATTCTCGGTGAAGCTCAATGCTAGTTCCCTTTCTGTGAACTCGGAAACAGGGACCTTGTAACACTCCTGGTAAGTGCTTTCTCATTCGCTTCCTTTTTCAGCACCGGTCTTCCCAGAGTTGTTGCTTGCTTCAATCATAAGAATTTGTTTCTCTTGTATATTCTGAATAGGATCATTCAACTTTGTGGCTTGCAAGATCGCAAGATCCTCTCGCAGCAGGTCATTTTCCTCCATTAATGCAAGCTCATTACCAGCAATAGAGTCTTCCATGTCTGCATCAGCTATGTCTTCTTCCTCATTATTGTTATCGTACTCATTAAGAGCATCAATTTTCAGAGCATTATATGAAGGAATGAGGTCGTTTGCTTAAACTTCCATATCAGATCCATGAGCTCTTGAGGCTTAGCCTGAAAGTGACATACTATCGATAGGAGACTGCTCACTAGCAATCCTTGACTTGGGTTCCGTAGTAACTCTAGACGGTTGATCACTTAGACGCCTAGAAGCCTCATCAGTAACGACTGAATGAAGCTTAGAAGCCTCAACAGGTGAGGCTGAAGCCATATCTCTAGGCTTTTGATCAGTTATCTTCAGTGGCCTGAGCTGTTGCTCCTTCCATAAATTTCCCATAACATCTTGATGCTTTCCTAAAGACGCCTGATTTCGAACATAGGAGTAAGGATTATAGCGAGACTCTCAAGGCTTGGCAGCTCGATTCGTGCGGCTTGAATGAGTGGAGCGCTGCACACGAGAGTAAGAACTTGTTCCTTCCTTGTGAGACCTATATGTGGCCTCATCTTTCACACGTAGGTTTCGTGTTGTTACTCTTGAGCCTGCATCTCTCAGTTCACCTCTACTGGTGTTAGATCTCACGCGATCAAAGATTGCCTCACGAGCTTCTGTCTGAGGTACCACATTGCTTTGTCTTATCAAACAGTCTTTGAACCTTATGTGTCATAAGAACAGATGTGGTACAATGCGTAAAAAGCTTTTCATATGGAGTTTGATGGTGATATCTTCCTTGTTTCACGTTTAGAGCTTCCTGGTGAATTTCAAAGGCTTATTGGAGTCAATCTCAACCTTGATCTTCCCCTCTGCAGCATTGATCATGTCCACTTTCCCAAGTTGATCACCAATAGCTTACAGGTTTTGGTGCGTGCAGAGATGAAGGGGAATGCCTTGGAGGTGGGTCCAAAACTGCACCATCGACGGATAGTGGTCATCTATCACTGGCTCCGAACGTACCAACACAAACATACAGGAAGTTGAGGTGGAAGGGGCCTTGGTTGAGAACAGAAGTACTCGTCATTATAAAAATTGAACAGAAAACCTTCTTTGCCCAAATAACAAGTATTGATCTTCTCTGACATACACAGTTTCTCTGGCAAAGCTACAATAAGTCTCTCCACATTCTGTTTTTAAGGTTTAAGATCTTCTCAATAAGAGACAAGATGTATTCCCTGATGAGATGTCGACAATTGTATCGGCTCTTTGTGACAGGATTATGTCACCGACATTTCATATCATCCTCGTACCAGTTTTATTGCTTTGGATAATTAAGATTTATATTTCTATTTCTTTGTCTTTTGGATAATTATCGATCTGTTACGATAAACATCCCAAGTACTTCTAGATTTGGCTTTCTATGTTTTATATAAAGCTATCGCTATGACAGCTGAATAATAATAAGAATAACAATTTATCATCTCTTCAATCTCTATTACTTTCTCTGCAAGCAACTTCATCTTCTACGATCTCAGATCCCTTCGAGCTGATCCTTCTACATCCGTGATCAACTTCTAGGACTGTGCATCCCCTTCCTTCTAATCCGTAAGCAGGATTACTAGTTTGGGACTTACGACAGGATCTACTGTCTCATTGGTATCAGAGCATTAAATCCTCCGGACCAACCATGGATACAAGATCAACCTCAGCTTTAAACGATATGAACAAGCAAATAGACGAGCTTCGTTCTTCGCAAACCCAACAAGCAGAAGAGATCCGCAAGGAACTCGGAGGCAAAATCACCGCACTTGAAGCACTCATAGAAAAATACTTCGCCAATATCTCACCGCCTCAACGCGACGGGAAACAAACCGAAGCAAGTTCGGAGGTTACCGACGGAACACCCCAAACTAAGGGTCCTCCAGACCGTCCCAACCCGGAGCAGGGCACATCCAAATCAAAAACCACCAGCAGCGACAACAACAACAACATGCCAACCCATCATGGACTCTCCGCACGTTTAACAAAAATTGGATTTCCAATGTTCGACGGCTCAGAACTCTGCGAGTGGATCTATCGGTGTGAACAGTTTTTCTCCATCGACAGTACCCCACCTGAACTAAAGGTCCGTCTTGCCTCTCTTCACATGACTGGCAAAGCTCTCCAATGGCATCACTCCTACATCGCCAATCGTTACAACCAGTTTCCACTTTGGCCGGAATATGTTGCCGCAATCTCTGACCGCTTTAGCGAGCTTTTTGATGATCCTTTATCAGAGCTTGTTAGCTTGAAACAAGGAAACGACTCTATCGACGTTTACCTGGATAAATTTGATTGCGCCATGACCAGGTTAACACTCGCTCCAGGTCACGCATTGAGTATTTTCTTGACAAACATGAATCAACACCTGGCCCTTCATGTACGCCAATTCAAAGTCAACTCTGTTCCTGAAGCTGCAAAAATAGCAAAACTTCACGAGTTATCCTTATCACATACACCTACAATGTTTTCTCGTCCTCCTTTCAATTCTACTCAACGATCAAACTCATCGCAATCAAACAAGAACCAGTCCACAACCGTCACGACTGCTCCCCAAAACAACAAACCAATCATCTCTAACACACCTCAGAAGCGGGTTTCTTTTGAAGAGATGCAAGAGAGGAAACGTAAGGGTTTGTGCATGTTTTGTGAAGCGCCGTTCACCCCGGGCCACCAACTTAAACATCGTCGCGGTGAGTTCTTATTTCTGGACGCCGACACAGAGTTCGACGAAGAAATTGCTTTAGAAGAACAGATTCGAGACAACTGTCGGCGGCGACCGCGGAGAATAAAACCCTACCATCTCTGTTCATGCTTTAAGCGGCACTCCGGCGTTTAACTGTATCGTCTAATGGGTCAGTACGGAAAGACGAAGCTACACATCTTGATCGACCCTGGCAGTACCCACAACTTCCTCGATATACAGATAGCAAAGGGACTAGGATGTCACTTGACACCAATCAAACCTATGTCCGTCGCGGCAGCAGCGGTGATCTGATCACCAAATACAAATGTAGTGATTTTGCTTGGAAGATGCAAGGTTACAGCTTCACTGTGGAGATACGAACCTTACCATTGGGATGTAGCGACCTTGTGCTGGGAGTTCAGTGGCTATCAACACTAGGACCAATCCTTTGGGACTTCCTGAACTTGCGCATGGAGATTACTTTTCAAGGGTTGAAACACGTCCTCCGAGGCTCTACACCAAACGGTACCAAGATAATCACAGGAAGCAACCTCAACAAACTAATGCTACAGGATCCTCAAATCGCACTACTACACCTTCGAGAAGTGGACAACACGTCAGCAACTGATAACTCACTTGATCCTGCAACCATCCTCTATCACATTGAAGCTAGCGGTGAAAATATGGATGATAATGGATCACTACAGCAATTGTTGAGCTCATACGCAGATATTTTTGAGGAACCATCAACTCTGCCACCGTATCGAGAAGGCTTCAACCACAAAATCCCTATGGAAACAGGCGCCAATCCTGTCAACTTGCGACCTTATAGGTACTCTTCACTACAAAAGGACTCAATCGATAAGATGATACAAGAGATGCTCACACAAGGCATCATTCAGTACAGCTCCAGTCCGTATGCGTCTCCCATAGTGCTCGTTAAAAAGAAAGACGGTTCTTGGAGATTATGTGTCGACTATAGAGGTTTAAATAAACAGACCGTCAAAGACAAGTATCCAATACCTCTCCTGGAAGACTTACTCGATGAGTTGGGAGGCTCCAAATTTTTCTCTAAATTGGATCTCCGTGCTGGGTTCCACCAACTCCGAATGTCACCTGACGAAGTGCACAAAACAGCATTTAAGACACACTCTGGCCATTACGAATACCTCGTTATGCCATTTGGTCTTACAAACGCACCGTGCACATTCCAAGGCCTCATGAACCACATCTTTGAGCCTATCCTGCGGAAGTTTCTCTTGGTTTTATTTGACGACATCCTTGTCTACAGCAAACGTTGGGAAGATCATCTCATTCACTTGGATACATTTTTCTCCATACTACGTCACGAGCAGCTTTATCTCAAGATGTCTAAGTGTACTTTTGGGGCAACGCGAATCGAGTATCTAGGCCACTTTATATCCAACGACGGCGTTAGCACAGATCCAACAAAAATCAAAGCAGTAGAAAATTGGCCTGCGCCAGTCAATCAGAAACAGATTCGCAGTTTCTTAGGTCTTGCCAACTACTACCAGCGTTTCATAAAAGGATACAGCGTTATTGCTCGACCTCTAACTCTCTTACTTCGTAAAGATGGATTTACTTGGGGACCAGAAACATCTGCAGCTTTCACTCAACTAAAAGAAGCGCTCACCTCTGCTCCTGTCCTGGCTCTACCGGATTTCTCAAAGACATTTATCGTCGAAACTGACGCCTACAACACTGGCATTGGAGCGGTTCTGATGCAGGACAACCACCCTATATGCTATATCAGCAGAGCTTTGGGAAATCGTCATCAAGGGTTGTCTGTTTACGAAAAAGAATTACTCGCAGTAGTTCATGCCGTACAGACATGGAACGCCTACTTAGCTCATACCAAGTTTGTGATTCGGACAGACCAGAAAAGTCTGAAATATTTGCTTGAGCAGAAGATTACGACACCTTTTCAGCACATGTGGTTGTCCAAACTTATGGGTTATACGTTCGAGATCCAATACAAACAAGGCAAAGAAAATACCGTCGCTGATGCACTCTCAAGGGTATCGGGATCGCAACTCCTCAGCCTCACGCTTTCTCAGATTCATCACGGCTTCTATGATGAACTAAAGCTTCTCTGGAATACTGATCCAACTCTCCGGAAAATAATTTCAGAGTTGCAGGCCAAGCCTTCGTCACATGCCTCTTACTGTTTCGTCAATGGCGAACTGCGTCGTCGCGGCAAGCTTGTCGTTGGTAATGATCCTTCTGTGAAACTCCATATCTTTAAATGGTTACATGACTCTGCAGTAGGAGGTCACTCCGGCCGCGACGCAACTCTGCATCGTATAAAAACACTGTTCTATTGGCCGAAGATGAGCCTGGAGGTACAGAATTATGTTCGCAATTGCTCTACTTGCCAACAGAATAAGTATGATCAAGCCGCCAAGCCAGGGCTCCTGCAACCGCTCCCTGTCCCTGCGGGTGTCTGGGAATCTATTGGCCTTGACTTCATAGAAAGTCTACCTCCTTCCAAGGGCAAACATTGTATTCTAGTGGTCATCGACAGATTGAGCAAAAACGCGCACTTTCTCGCGCTCTCTCACCCATATAATGCTCTCGATGTTGCAAAGGTTTACCTCGAACAGGTCTTTCGCCTTCACGGCATGCCTAAGGACATCACCAGCGATCGTAATACAACGTTTCTCAGTGAAGTCTGGAGAGAGATGTTTCGAGTACATGGAGTGGACTTGAATTATTCCACAGCTTATCATCCCCAGACCGATGGGCAAACTGAAGTCACTAACAAGACACTGGAAACATACCTTCGCTGTATGACTTCAGACTCGCCACATTCATGGAGTGAATGTTTTCCGCTTGCAGAATGGTGGTACAATACTACGTATCATTCAGCTATCCGCAGCACCCCGTTCGAAATCATCTATGGCCAACCTCCTCCAGTTCATCTTCCATATCTTCCCGATGAGAGTACTTCACCTACAATAGACAGAAGTTTGCAAAAAAGGGAAGAGTTGATCGATATGATGAAATTTCATCTTTTGCGAGCTCAGAACAGGATGAAACAATACGCAGACTCCGTCGTTCTGTTCGAGAATTCAAGATTGGTGAAACAATACGTCTACCTTAAATTGCAACCTTACAGACAACATTCACTCAAAGGACGCCACACCCCTCACAAGCTTTCTCCTTGGTTCTATGGACCTTTCGAGATACAAGATCGTGTTGGACCATTGGCGTATAAGCTTCTTCTCCCTGCTAGTGCCGCAATACACAACGTCTTCCATGTCAGCCAGCTCAAACTCTGTCTAAACCCGCCTACTTCACCACCACTCTTACCTCAGTATCTCACTGATGTTGGACAAGACAAGGCACCTGCAAAGATACTTGAGAAAAAGATGGTCAATCGCCACAACAGGGCTGTTACGAAAGTACTTGTTCAATGGAAAGGACAATCGCCTGATGATGCTACTTGGGAATTCTATCAAGATTTTGCTGCCAAGTACCCAGACTTTCATACTTGAGGGCAAGTATGTTCTCAACGGGGGAGTATTGTGACAGGATTATGTCACCGACATTTCATATCATCCTCGTACCAGTTTTATTGCTTTGGATAATTAAGATTTATATTTCTATTTCTTTGTCTTTTGGATAATTATCGATCTGTTACGATAAACATCCCAAGTACTTCTAGATTTGGCTTTCTATGTTTTATATAAAGCTATCGCTATGACAGCTGAATAATAATAAGAATAACAATTTATCATCTCTTCAATCTCTATTACTTTCTCTGCAAGCAACTTCATCTTCTACGATCTCAGATCCCTTCGAGCTGATCCTTCTACATCCGTGATCAACTTCTAGGACTGTGCATCCCCTTCCTTCTAATCCGTAAGCAGGATTACTAGTTTGGGACTTACGACAGGATCTACTGTCTCACTCTTCACCATCTTCCTTGAGAAGGATACCTTTACCCTTGCTTGATTTCATTGCTTTGAATTCTACCGTACAAAGGTACGCTAAATGGTTTGTTGGATCAATCGGGCAGGAGAAAGAGGGTGTCAGAACAGGTGAACAAACATACAAGAAGAGCGCCTTGTTACAGCATCTGGAGATAGCATAGAGAAGAAGAAATTGGGGACAAGAAAGTGCTGTGGTAGGTGTCCGTCACAAACAGACGTCAAAGATCGATCTGTTGTGGAGGCTATTCGATCATCAATAGATGAATCAAACAGAAGAAGGGAAGTCTGCAGTCTTTTTAAATAGTCGTCGCCATCAGAGAGCTAGGGCTTCTAATCAGTTTTTGATATGTTTAACGTCTATTTAGATTTGTATCACTCAAGTTTATTTGCTTTTAAATGAGTTTTTTATACTATCTAATGTTGGAATTGACTATTATGGCTTCGCAAGATATTCCAGCTTCAACTTCAATGACAGTATGCTACTTATTAGAGTTACTTATTATTAACTTTTGTTTTTATTGGATTGCAAAGTGTAAATAAGTTTAATATGTCTTGTTTTTTCAGAAAGTTACATGGATAAGTGAGATGGATAAGCGAGATGACACATACATTACTTCAATGTATAATTGTGGAGAAACTAGCAAGGGAGAAATGTATGTACGATGGAGGTGGATCTAGTGAGTTGTTTCTGTTCAACAACTAATTCTTTTTGAGATGGGAGAAGGGCCATATTTAAGGACAAATCTTCTTAAAGAAACAGGGGATGATGCAATCCTGATCAGTAATAAAAACAAAGATAAAAGAATTTGGTTTAGATCAAATGGAACAAAAGCTGCTGCACAGTCAAAGAGAGTGTTTAGTCACCTTATTGGGCTCATTTAGGAGGTTTTAGACAAAGAAAGTGATGCAATCCTTGTCGAATCAACCAAGAAAACAACCTGGATGAGTCAAACTTAGAAGAACTTGTGGATAAACCTGAGTGGATGCAACCCTGCGGATGCAATCTGTGGATGAACCTGAGTGGATTCCTTATTCCAATGTCTAGAAAGAAGATCCATTTGCCGTATCTATTGGGCCCATTACGTGATCAAGGTCTAAGAAGCTGATTGAAAAGATTGCTTACCTTGTTCAGAACCAAGAAAGTGAAGAAGAACTACTTGGCCAAACCACCTTCATTTATTTAGCTATCTCCTACAACAGTTAGTTTAGTTATGTCTTTGTTTGAGTTTATTTTTCTATGCTTAACATGCATCATTTGTTGTCTTTTCTATTTAAACTATGTTTCAGTTTTCATTCAAATGAATGATCATTTTATAAAAATCAATTTCATTTATATTTGATGATTCAATTGTTCTTATGAACATCCTGATTATGGAGGTGTGTAAACCCAAAGAAAATCAGCAACCTCTCCTGTTGACTGTCATATCAAGAGCAAGAGTGTGGTGAATCTGAGGCCATTCCACAATCTTAGTGTGAACTATCGATCCATCTATCTCTCCTTCAACTGTCACTCATCTATATATCCCAAAATCGGCTATTTATTATTATTTTTTATTCGATCTAACCAAAAATAGAGTAAAATATCCTAGGGAGAGTTTCATCAAGGATGAATATAATGTTTAGAATATTGAATATAATCCGAAATATGTTTCTATAGATAAATTACCAATTCTATATTTTTCTATTTGTGAATTTCCTTCTTTTTGAACAATATGAATTTTTACTTTTTGTATTAGGATTAGAGTTAGCTTAAAGATTAATAAAAATATTGACATTAATATCCAAGTCTTATATTCGGCAATTCCTAACTTCTCAATTAATTAGTATTTAACGTTCAATCATAATTACCCAGAGGCTATCAAAATCTACTTGCACATTCTATATTTCTAACAAGAAAGTAAGAGGTTTGAAAACCTAAAAACGGACCTTCAATGTTTCTCGATTTGCTGGTTGATCAACGACACCTTGTATAACCCCCTTGCTGGTCATTGTACCTTCGTCCCCCTGCAAATGTCACACAACACCCAAACATAGATTTACCTTGTTAAAAAACCTACAACATTGAACATATATAAGTTAACTAATGGTTCAGCTTCCTGCAATATCAAATAGGCACAAACAAATTAACAAATTACGTATTAAACAAGATCAGTCTATCAGGCATACTTGGATAACGATCACGTTACGATCGGGGGAAAACAAAAATTGTTCGAAGTCTTTACAGGTGGCCTTGTTATCATTCGGCGTTTGAGATTTCTTTTTCCAGCTACGAAACTCTTGCCAACACTCTATCATCACTTTCACTCCACCCCATTCTTCCTTCTCCTTGTCCAACAATGTAATGAACTTGGACAATAGTTCCGGCATCGCCTCGCCATGCTCGTGTTTGAATATAAATTCAACAAACTGCAACGCGGTATCATAAGAATTCTGGGGATTATCTTCATGACCTTTATGACACCTCATTTATCCCACTCTTTTATGGGACGAAGAAGAGATCATTCCTTCCCTCATATATAAAAGGGGAATTTTCTTCTGGTTGAGAATCGGAAGCCAATCTCCACTTTTCATTCCGTCCGTTGGACTAAAGTTAAAGATTCCCTTCGGGTCACTGATTTTTGGAATTATTTACTTAGCTACATAAATAGTTTACGAATTTTGAAGATATAGCACATTTTATTCTGTGGAGATTGGTGGAGCGTCAATATCGGCATAGAAATTAAAATTTAAGAAACTATAAATTAGAGGTCTAAAAATTAAGTAAAAAACTGTAACATCTTGAATTGTGATGTATGGAAAAACTTGAAATGATTGATTTGGTATTTGGCAACCTATATCATCAAAGTCGATTTACCTTTTCGGTCAATTGTTCTTTTATAACTCAAGAGTTACGCGTCTGGAACTGTATTATTAGAAGGATGGGTAACCTGTCGGGGAGTGATTTGCGATATCGTACGAGTGAGACTAAAGTATGGGGGAAGGTCATGCGGTGATTGCAGGGTCAGTAATCAATGATTTGAGCCTTCGGAAAAATTAACGGACCCACAGACCGAGTGAACGGGCGTGGATTGCACATTAGCCGTGGGCGGTCAGGGTATTACGAGTGGTATCAGAGCTGGTTAGCCATCTCGGTTCTGACCCGAGAGACATCTTGAGACTTGTCGTGGGGCGCAACGAGGAGTTGCGTTCTTTGAGTGGGGCTGAATTGTAACATCCCGAGTTGTAATATATGGAAAGATTTAAGAAGGTTTATTTGACTATTTATGTCATCAAAGTCGGCTTACCTCTTCGGTCAGCCATTCATTTAAAAATACGGAGTTAAGTGTGTTAGGGCTGAAATAGTAGAAAGATGGGTGACATGTCGGGAAGTAATTCGCGATTTCGTGTTGTGAGGCTAAAACATGGGGGAAGATCGTGTGTTTATTGATAGATTAATAATCAGTGATTTGAATGTTAGGAAAAATTAACGCACCATCCATCAGACGGAATGGGATCTACGGACCGAGTGAACGGATGTAGACAGCCCATTAATATCCAAGTCTTATATTCGGCAATTCCTAACTTCTCAATTAATTAGTATTTTCACAAATATCACATTCATTAATGTGCAAAAGATTATTTTGTCCTTACCTTCTCTCTCTCTCTCTCTCTCTCTCTCTCTCTCTCTCTTTCTCTCTCTCTCTCTCTCTCTCTCTCTCTCTCTCTCTCTCTCTCTCTCTCTCTCTCTCTCTCTCTCTCTCTCTCTCTCTCTCTCTCTCTCTCTCTCTCTCTCTCTGATTCACCGTCTTCGTCCAGATCCGTCATCTCCGTCCAGATTCGCCGTCTCTCTCTCACGCAAAGAAAAGAACCTTGTTCTAAATTGGGAAAACTGCCATTTCATGGTCAATGATGTGATCATTCTCAGACACAAAGTATCCGCTGCCAGCATATAAGTAGATCGAGCAAAAATAGAAGTGATGACTGGTCTACCAGCACCTACGACAGTAAAAGACGTGAGAAGTTTCCTCAGGCACGCTGGATTTTATAGGAGATTTATACAAGATTTCAGCAGAATCGCTAGACCTTTAACTGCCCTTCTCTGCAAAGACGTTAAGTTTGAATTCACACCAGAATGCATAAAGGCATTTGAGGAGATCGAGAAAGCCTTAATCTCTGCCCCGTCGTACAAGTTCCAAACTGGAGTCTTCCCTTTCAAATAATGTGTGATGCGAGTGACTTTGCTGTGGGTGCGGTTCTAGGTCAGCGAAGAGACAAAAAGCTTCACTCTGTCTACTACGCTAGTCAAACTCTGGACAATGCACAAAGGAATTATGCAACAATGGAAAAAAATGCTCGCCGTTGTTTATTCATTTGAAAAATTCCATCCATATTTGGCTGGTTCAAAAGTCGTCGTTCATACTGATCACGCTGCAATAAAATATCTCATGCAGAAAAGGACGCAAAACCAGGACTTATTCGGTGGATACTTCTACTCCAAGAATATGATATAGAGATTAAAGACAAAATAGGAGTAGAAAACAGAGTTGCATATCACCTTTCCCGAATAAGAGTAGAGGATGTCGTCCCCATTGATGATTTCTTATCGACAGAGAATGTCTTAAAGCTGACTTGTTGTTTGTTGGCCACGTATGTCTTACACCTGATGAACCATCGACCAACACCGATGATGGTACGTCAATCAACGTTCTAAATAGCCAAAGCTTCGCTACTAATCCAAGAACAGTTACCATAGATCTAAAAATCAGCGTCACCTGCGATCCCTTGAACTCTGAACCAGATTCTCCCGGAGGTAGAAGTTTAAGTCAGGGGGTGCATGCAATTGATGGAAAACTAAACGATAGACCTTGGTATGCAGATATAGTAAACTACCTAGCTGCCGACGTAGAATCAGAAGCGCTTCATGGGTATATAAAGAAGAAATTTCTGAAATCAGGAGATATCATTGGGATTAACCATACCTCTACAAGCACTGCTCCGACGGAATGTATAGACTATGTGTCGCGGAAGTTGAAGTTCCAGATATTTTATTTCACTGCCACGGATCTGACTATGCAGGACACTTTGCTACGTTTAAAACAGTATAAAAAATCCTTCAAGCAAGTTTCTGGTGGCCAACAATGTTTCGTGATGCTCACGCATGCATAGCACAATGTGACAGATGCCAACGAAGAGGAAAAATCAGCAAAAGACACGAAATGGAACAGAAATTTATCCTTGAAGTAGAAGTCGTTGACTGTTGGGGGATCGATTTCATGGATCCCTTCCCTTTCCCTCGTCCACGCATCTTGTGATTTGGTTGAGTTTCCTTTTGTGGATTAGTCTTTGCTTGCTGCCAACTCTTTTTTTTTTGAATTTTGGAAAACCATAAAAACTTTCCATTTATTTTAAGTAATCAGCCTTTCAAGTTTTTTTTTAAAAAATTTTTAGTCCTTTTGAATTTTATTACCGTTGGTACTTTGACATCTTTGTTGTTTTTGATTAAGTTCTTTTAGCCACACCAGCCGAATCATGGGAGACATTGGAGCTGATGGAGCTACTAACCCTCCAACTATGGAGCAGATCATGGCTGCCATGAGGGAAGAGATGAGGGCTGTAGTAGGAGAGCTTGGTCAGCACATCAACACTCGCCTGAACCGACTTGAACAGCCTCAAAGGAGAGCACCAATCCGCAACCAAAACCCAATTCCCGAAGAAGAAGATGGAGACAATGGAGACAATGAGAGCGTGCCAAGCTTAGATGATGACGACCCTCTCCAAAACCGCAATCCTAAGAGACAGGACCCTCTTAGGAACCACCGAGCTAGGGAGGTACATCATAGAGAACAAAACAGAGATATTAAGCTTGTTCCTCCAACCTTTGCAGGTAAGTCCAATCCGGAAGCTTACATGGACTGGGAGAAGCGCCTAGAGTATATCTTTGAGTGTTATGGCTATGGAACACAAGAAGGTGGCCTTAGCGGCAGCTCAACTCACCAAGAATGCTCTTGCATGGTGGGACAGAAACGTAGCTGAAAGAAGAAGGAACCGATTTGGAGCAGTCACAACTTGGACAGACATGAAATATCTCTTAAGGTTGAGGTATGTTCCTGATTATTATGGTAGAGACTTACAAAAACGTTTTCGGATGTTGTCTGAAGGTAATAGGTCAGTGGAGGAGTACTTTGAAGAGTTTAAGAAGCTGATGAACTCACTGGAGTTAGAAGAATCCGAGGAAGCATTGATGGCTCAGTTCATTGATGGATTGAAAAAACGCATCTCTAGGAAGGTAGAGAGAGCTCAATATAGTGGTTTACACGAACTAATGCATCTAGCTGTGCAGGTTGAGCAGCAGATCAAGCGCCAAACAGCCAACACTGGACGGTCTAGAGCCAATTAACCGTTGGCATATAATGTCAACAAACCAGCCGACAAACGTAAGGCTGTAGAGATTGACTCTTGGTTCAAAGGAAAGAGTAATGAACCAAACAAAGACCCTAGGTAAGATCAGGGTAAGAACAATAACCAAAGATCTCGAGATACTACTTGTTATAGATGTCAGGGTCGAGGCCACATGGCCAAGGAATGCCCAAACAAGAGGGTCATGACCATCACTACCATTGGAGACTATGAATCTCAAGATGAGGCCGACATGGAGGCTATGGATTCTGGAGAAGAAGTAGAGTTTCCTGACACTGGAGAGATGCTGGTTACTTGAAAAGTGTTGAGTGTAATGATCAATCCTGAGGAGAAAGCTCAAAGAGAGAATCTCTTCCACACTCGCTGCACCATCAAAGCTAAGGTATGTAACTTAGTTATAGATGGAGGATCTTGTACAAACGTGGCTAGCAAGTATATGGTGGACAGGTTAAATCATGAAACAACCAAGCACCCTCGGCCCTATAGGTTGGAATGGTTAGACAACAAGACTGATCTGAAAGTCACTGAGCAAGTCAAGATATCTATTAGTGGTGGAAAGTACCAGGATGAGGTCTTATGTGATGTGGCTCCAATGCAAGCCGGACACCTCCTATTAGGGAGACCCTGGCAGTTTGATAGAGCTACATTCCACAATGGACGCACCAACTACTATTCTTTCAAATTCAAAGACCGCAAGTTCAATCTAGCTCCTCTTAGCCCATCAGAAGTACATGAGCTACAAGCTAGAATGAGGACCAGGTAAGTAAGACTAAATTTATGATATCTCCTGGTTCAATTATTAAAACCTTTAGTGCCAAGGGCACTGTGATGCTAATGGTTTTAAAAGATTGTCTAAGTATAGGAGCTCAGATCTACAATTCCCAAAACCAGCTCAAGCTGTGCTAGACAAGTTTCAAGATGTGTTCCCGGAAGAGATACCTCCCAAAACCAGCTCAAGCTGTGCTAGACAAGTTTCAAGATGTGTTCCCGGAAGAGATACCAGCTGGGTTACCTCCAATCCGAGGAATAGAGCACCAGATTGACCTTGTTCCAGGTTCTGCCTTACCAAACAAACCAGCTTACCGAATGAATCCGGAGGAGACCAAGGAGTTGGAGAAGCAAGTACAAGACCTGATGGATAAAGGATACATACGAGAGAGTCTTAGTCCATGTGCTGTGCCAGTTCTCTTAGTCCCCAAGATGGATGGACCATGGAGGATGTGTGTAGATTGCCGCGCCATCAACAACATCACCATCAAATATAGGCATCCAATCCCACGCCTAGACGACATGCTTGATGAAGTAAGTGGTGCCACCATATTATCTAAGGTTTATTTGAGAAGTGGATACCATCAAGTCAGGATGCGTGAAGGGGATGAGTGGAAGACCGCCTTCAAGACCAAGCAAGGCCTATATGAATGGTTGGTCATGCCCTTTGGGTTAACCAATGCACCAAGCACATTCATGAGGCTCATGAACCAGGTTCTTAGATCATTCATAAGTAAATTTGTTGTTGTCTATTTTGATGATATACTTATTTACAGTAAGAGCTTAGATGATCACCTTGAACATTTAGAACTTGTTTTGCTCACTCTTTGGAAGGAAGGTCTATATGCCAACCTAAAGAAGTGCACATTTTGTACTGATCAGCTTGTTTTCTTAGGCTTTGTAGTGAGTAGACAGGGGCTACAGGTGGATGAGGAGAAGATCAAAGCCATTCAAGAGTGGCCAACTCCAACCACCATTTCACACGTTAGAAGCTTCCATGGTTTGGCCAGCTTCTACAGACGCTTTGTGAGAGATTTCAGCACCATAGCTGCCCCTTTAACTGCTGTGATCAAGAAGAATGTACCATTCAAATGGGGAGACACACAAGAGTTTTCATTCAACACCTTGAAGGCCAAGTTAACTCAAGCGCCAGTTCTAGCTCTACCAGATTTTGAGGAGATGTTTGAAGTAGAATGTGATGCTTCAGGAGTGGGTATAGGAGCTGTCTTGCACTAGAGGAAGAAACCAGTATCCTTCTTCAGTGAGAAACTAAGTGGAGCAACCCTCAACTACCCTACATATGACAAGGAGCTGTATGCCTTAGTTAGAGCTTTGGAGACATGGCAACACTACTTGCTTTCTAAGGAGTTCATCATCCACACTGACCATGAGACTCTCAATCACCTAAGGGGTCAGAAATCACTTAAGAGAAGACATGCTAAGTGGTTGGAGTTCATTGAGACATTTCCATATGTAATCAAGTACAAGAAGGGAAAGGAGAATGTGGTAGCTGATGCCTTGTCAAGGAGGCACGCCTTGATCACTACCATGGATGCAAAGGTGCTAGGGTTAGAGCACATTAAGGAGTTGTACAAAGAAGACCCGGAGCTGAAGAGGCATTCAAAGCTTGTGGAAAAGGAGCTTTCCATTCTTACCACTTACATGCAGGGTTCCTATTCAGAGACAAGCGACTTTGCATTCCTCAATGATCCATGAGAGACCTAATACTTCAAGAAGCACACGGTGGAGGTCTTATGGGTCACTTTGGCATAGACAAGACCTTGGCGATTGTTGCTGAACACTTCTACTGGCCGCACCTCAAAAGAGATGTTGAGAGACATTGTGCTAGATGTGTACCTTGTCACAAAGCCAAGTCCAGGTCACATCCTCATGGTCTCTACTTGCCTTTACCAATTCCTAATGCCCCTTGGGAGGATATTTTTATGGATTTTGTTTTAGTTTTACCTAAGATAAGGCACAAGGATTCAATCTTTGTAGTGGTGGACCGATTCTCAAAGATGACTCACTTCATACCATGTGACAAAACCAATGATGCCACCCAAACCGCAGACTTGTTCTTTATGGAGGTTGTTCATTTGCATGGCATACCAAGGACCATTGTGTCTGATAGAGACACCAAGATCTTGAGCCACTTCTGGAGGACCCTATGGAAAAAGCTAGGTACCAAGCTTCTTTTCTCCACAACTTTTCACCCTCAAACTGATAAACAAACAGAAGTGGTAAACCGTACTCTATCTACCTTACTTAGAGTAACTCTTGGTTGTAATTTGAACACTTGGTTAGATTGCATTCCCTTGACAGAATTTGCTTATAACCATGCTACTCATTCTGCTACTAAGATGTCTCCTTTTGAAGTTGTTTATCGATTTAATCCACTAACCCCTTTGGATCTTAAGCCAATTCCACAAGTTGAGCAAATTAACCAGAATGGTTTAAAGAGAGGAGAGGCCATCAAGAAGCTGCACCAGCAAGTCCGTGAGAATGTCATCCAAAGGACAGAGGAGTACAAGAGAACAGCTGATAAGAAACGCAAGAAGATGACTTTCCAACCAGGAGAATGGGTCTGGATACACATGAAACCTGAGAGATTCCCACAGAAGAGGAGTTCCAAGCTAGCTCCTACAGGAGTTCCAAGCTAGATCAATGACAATGCATACCGCCTAGAGCTGCAAGCTGAGTTTAACATCTCTCATACGTTCAATGTTGCTGATTTGTCTCCTTATCTTGCAGATGATCCAGTTTTGAGGCCAAAACCTTTTGAAGGGGGAGAGAATGATGAGGTCATCGACCAGAACCAAGCTCCCATAACCATTCCTAAGGTAACAGAAGGTCCAATGAGACGTTCCAAGGAGAGGAGGCTCAAAGAAGGGTTCATACTTGCAGTTTAAGCTATCCTAGATAACATGGACGAACCACCTACCATGCCCAAAGCTCAACTGACCAAAGAAGAGCAGAGCAACAAACCAAGTGATGACTTGAGCAATGCCTTTGCAACTCAATATCACTCAAGGTAAGCAAGCTTGTTCAACCGAAACTGATGACTGTCCAAGAGTTTACTTGGCAGCAGTGTTCTAAAATGCGCCAGACGCTCATTACGCGGGAGATGACTGTATAACGCCTAGCCGTATAGGCGGACGCCTAAACGGGGTATATATGGATATATAATTTTATACAAAATATAAATATAAAATTAATATACATACATTAGTTTTAAAAAAATGAAAATAAATATATTTAAAATACAATTTTTTTGTATAAGTATATAGTTTAACATATATATAGTCTTAAATTATAAAAATTAAAATTATTTTAAATATGTAAAGATGACAAATTTAAAATGATTTTGCAATAATTAAACTAATATCTACAATCATATAAACACATAAAATAAGTAAATTTAATATAAATAATAACATTAATGTAATATAATAATAATACTAATTTTTTTTTAGTATTCTTGTTCAAAATCCGTCTAGGCGTCCGCGTAGACCGCATAATGTCCGCCTAAGCGCTATTATGCGCCCGAATTATATAAATCCGCATAAAATACTGTATACTGTGAAAACGGTACGGTCGGCTACCGTATAGCGCCTAGACGCCGCCTAGGCGGGCGCCTAGACCGTATTTTAGAAAACTGCTTGGCAGGAACTGAATCTGAAGAAGAGACCTTACCAAGTGAAGATGAAGACCTTGAAAATTCAAGTACTGAAGAACTTGAAGAGAAAGACCAAGACAAGACTTCACCCAAGGGCGGTCCAAGCTACATCAACTTCATACCAAAGAGTACCAACCATGAACCAAGGGAAGTGTTTTCATTATTTTCAATCTGTGCAGGTAAGATGGGTCAGCCTAGTGGTTCCTAGAGCTCGCCCATCCAGAGACAACCAGAGTTCGAGGCCAAGATACTAGTCTAGGCTATTTTTCTTTTATTTATGCAACTTTCCTTTTTGGTCTTAAACCGGGGCATTGTTAGTTTGTTTCTCATTTTCTTTTCTTTTGAAACCTTAAGTCCTGTCGTTTTTGGAATCTTTTTCTTTTGCTTTGAGTCGACCATTAGGTTACTGGCTGAAGGACTATTAATAAAGTCCCATATGCAGCCTTTGTAACACACAATTTTTACCTAGATCAATATATGAGTCAGTTTGCCCCCTAAGCAAGCCGCCATCTCTCCTCCTCCTTGTGTTATTCAAGCAGCAAGAGTTCGAACTTTATCAAGGAAATCTCACCATCCTTGTGGTTGTTCTTCGTTCCATCATCAACCTCATCAACTGATCCAACAAGAGAGTGCGTTACAGCCAGCTTGTTAGATCCCAAAACACTTGATCTATCCGGTTAAGTGCCATTACCATCGACCATCCATTGTTCTCAAGAGAGTGCGTCAAAGCCAGCTTGAGGATCCATCTCCACCACCTTCCAAAGGCTCCATCCGATTCTTATATCCCCTACCAGTCGAGCTAGAGCACAAATCAGCCTGGGCAATAAAATTTTTAACTTTTGACCTGAAACCATGTGGGAACCGAAATTCACACTGTCGATTTTAATGAATAAAAACGGAGGAAAGCCAAGTTAACCCGACTTTCCCTGAAGGTACGGATTCTCTGCGACAGCACACGACAAGTAACCGAATAAATGCGGAAAAGGTTTTGTTAAGATTTGGGACTGGACCTTAAGAAAGGCTACCTACGTACCCCTTTCGAGGATCAAGTCGGACGTAGTTCAGTTTAGGTGTAATTGAACAAGAGATCAAACCGTCTGGGCGGGTTCGTCTAGTATGGCGTTTGTCATAGAAACAGGCATGTCGAAGATAGCGCCTAGGGTTTCTATGTCGCGAACTCTTAAGTAAAAGAATTGTCCGATCCTTCGAGAGAATGATTTAATGAACGAAGGCGGTGGCCAGGCGTTCTAGGGCCTGGTTAGGTCTAGTATGGCGTTTGTCATAGAAACAGGCATGTCGAAGATAGCGCCTAGGGTTTCTATGTCGCGAACTCTTAAGTAAAAGAATTGTCCGATCCTTCGAGAGAATGATTTAATGAACGAAGGCGGTGGCCAGGCGTTCTAGGGCCTGGTTAGGTCTAGTATGGCGTTTGTCATAGAAACAGGCATGTCGAAGATAGCGCCTAGGGTTTCTATGTCGCGAACTCTTAAGTAAAAGAATTGTCCGATCCTTCGAGAGAATGATTTAATGAACGAAGGCGGTGGCCAGGCGTTCTAGGGCCTGGTTAGGTCTAGTATGGCGTTTGTCATAGAAACAGGCATGTCGAAGATAGCATAGGGTTTTAAATATGTAAAGATGACAAATTTAAAATGATTTTGCAATAATTAAACTAATATCTACAATCATATAAACACATAAAATAAGTAAATTTAATATAATAATAACATTAATGTAATATAATAATAATACTAATTTTTTTTTAGTATTCTTGTTCAAAATCCGTCTAGGCGTCCGCGTAGACCGCATAATGTCCGCCTAAGAGCTATTATGCGCCCGAATTATATAAATCCGCATAAAATACTGTATACTGTGAAAACGGTACGGTCGGCTACCGTATAGCGCCTAGACGCCGCCTAAGTGGCGCTAGACCGTATTTTAGAAAACTGCTTGGCAGGAACTGAATCTGAAGAAGAGACCTTACCAAGTGAAGATGAAGACCTTGAAAATTCAAGTACTGAAGAACTTGAAGAGAAAGACCAAGACAAGACTTCACCCAAGGGCGGTCCAAGCTACATCAACTTCATACCAAAGAGTACCAACCATGAACCAAGGGAAGTGTTTTCATTATTTTCAATCTGTGCAGGTAAGATGGGTCAGCCTAGTGGTTCCTAGAGCTCGCCCATCCAGAGACAACTCAGAGTTCGAGGCCAAGATACTAGTCTAGGCTATTTTTCTTTTATTTATGCAACTTTCCTTTTGGTCTTAAACCGGGCATTGTTAGTTTGTTTCTCATTTTCTTTTCTTTTGAAACCTTAAGTCCTGTCGTTTTGGAATCTTTTTCTTTTGCTTTGAGTCGACCATTAGGTTACTGGCTGAAGGACTATTAATAAAGTCCCATATGCAGCCTTTGTAACACACAATTTTACCTAGATCAATATATGAGTCAGTTTGCCCCTAAGCAAGCCGCCATCTCTCCTCCTCCTTGTGTTATTCAAGCAGCAAGAGTTCGAACTTTATCAAGGAAATCTCACCATCCTTGTGGTTGTTCTTCGTTCCATCATCAACCTCATCAACTGATCCAACAAGAGAGTGCGTTACAGCCAGCTTGTTAGATCCCAAAACACTTGATCTATCGGTTAAGTGCCATTACCATCGACCATCCATTGTTCTCAAGAGAGTCGTCAAAGCCAGCTTGAGGATCCATCTCCACCACCTTCCAAAGGCTCCATCCGATTCTTATATCCCTACCAGTCGAGCTAGAGCACAAATCAGCCTGGGCAATAAAATTTTAACTTTTGACCTGAAACCATGTGGGAACCGAAATTCACACTGTCGATTTTAATGAATAAAAGCGGAGGAAAGCCAAGTTAACCCGACTTTCCCTGAAGGTGCAGTTCTCTGCGACAGCACCACGACAAGTAACCGAATAAATGCGGAAAAGGTTTTGTTAAGATTTGGGACTGGACCTTAAGAAAGGCTACCTCGTACCTTCGAGGATCAAGTCGGACGTAGTTCAGTTTAGGTGTAATTGAACAAGAGATCAAACCGTCTGGGCGGGTTCGTCTAGTATGGCGTTTGTCATAGAAACAGGCATGTCGAAGATAGCGCCTAGGGTTTCTATGTCGCGAACTCTTAAGTAAAAGAATTGTCCGATCCTTCCGAGAGGAGCGGAGATTTGTGAGCAGGCGGTGGCCAGGCGTTCTAGGGCCTGGTTAGGTCTAGTATGGCGTTTGTCATAGAAACAGGCATGTCGAAGATAGCGCCTAGGGTTTCTATGTCGCGAACTCTTAAGTAAAAGAATTGTCCGATCCTTCCGAGAGGAGCGGAGATTTGTGAGCAGGCGGTGGCCAGACGTTCTAGGGCCTGGTTCGTCTAGTATGAGCGTTGGTCATAGAAACGGGCATGTCGAAGGTAATGCCTAGGGTTTCTATGGCGGAGCTCTGAGTAAAAGTATAGTTAGATCCTTCGAGAGGAACAGGGTCTGCGGAGAAGATAAAACTAGAACAAGAGGCGGCCAGACGTTCTAAGTCCTGCCTCGCTGGCCTAACCGCCTAAGTTCTAAGTTCTCTAAGCTAGCAGGAGTTCTCTAAGTCTAGATTCTAGGATTTTCGGATCCTCCTCTCCTCTGCTCTTGCTCTCCTTATATACTCACTCCTAGGTCGGTTTGCCTTAAGATGATGGACCTCGCCTTTGGGCCCAAGCTTATCTCTTCAGAAGTATTCCATTTTCACGATCTTCGTAATTATCCTCGAAGTTTTCGGTGACTTGATGTTTATCCGATGTTCGGGAAATCGGATAAACCGTCATAGCCTGATTGGGCCTGAATTCTTAAAATCGTAAGTAGGTCTGTGGACTTATCTTAAGTCGTTGAACGTTTTATACGATTTCTCGGAAAGACTATTTTTCTCGTAAAATAAACCGTATAGCCTAAAGGATCGATGTTCAAGTTAATCGACCTTGTTTTATACGATATCTTCTACGAGAAATCCAATCCTTCTAGTTTTGTCGTAAAACATCGAGGACGATTCCAATCGAGTCGAAGGATGTTTATTCCGTAGCCGTGATCGTCCCAAGCTCACGATGATTGATCCAAACAAGTCAAGATGGGATCAGACCGAACACGATGGGACCGAGACCAGGACGAGGGCCGTCGACCCGCGCCAGGTCGGTGCCGCCGGCGCCAGGCGAGTGCCGCCGTCGCCAGGACGGGTGCCGCCGGCGCCAGGCCGGGTGCCGCCGGCGCCAGGCCGCCCGCTGCGGACGGTGCCGCCGGCGCCAGGCGAGTGCCGCCGGCGCCAGGCGGCCAGCGTGGCGAGTGCCGCCAGCGCCAGGCTGGTCAGCGTGGCGGGTGCCGCCGGCGCCAGGCGAGTGCCGCCGGCGCCAGGCCGCCCGCTGCGGACGGTGCCGCCGTCGCCAGGACGGGTGCCGCCGGCGCCAGGCCGGGTGCCGCCGGCGCCAGGCGAGTGCGCTGGCGCCAGGCTGAAGATCTCGGCGAGGGCTTCGATTTGATATCTTGATCGTTTTCTGGTTCCTCACGGTTTGAGAGAACGACCTCTTCGAAGTTTCGAGGCAGATTCTTTTGTGTTTAGGGTTTTTGTGGTGATCGAATCTTGATGTCCTTGGGCGAGCGGACCGATCTTTCCGGGGACTCTCGTCCGCGCACGCCCGTAGTCTTCCGATCTCACAGAGAGTGGATATTCTAATTTGAGAAAATCTCGTATAACTTCTTTTCAAATTATCCGAGACTTTTTGTTTCAAGAAATACTTTATAGAGACTTTCAGTCATTGATTCTGTTGTGACCGATTTTGACACCAACAGTTAGCCCCCCAGCTCGTTAGAACCTTCGTGATGTTCTTGGGAGCGATAAGACATGTCAGGTAAGATAGGCGGAATTAATGGTTGAAAGGCTCCGTTGAAAGTGGTAAGATTGGGGCTGCGCCTTCGAAGGCTGCCTACGCACTTGTTGTAGGGATCAAGCCTTCCGTAGTTCGTTTTGGAGTTTAAGACCCTTGTGATCTGTTTTCCGGCGAGACTTATATGGTCTGGTTATGTGTCATGAGAGACTTTCGAGCATGATGCTGTTGATGTATTTGTTTTTCGATTATTTATGAACTTCAGTTTTTTCGAAGTATGAGAAAGAGGGTGTGAGTTGTCGTCTCATTCCTAGTTCCCTGATGATCACCGTACCTATTGTTTGCATAAAGCGCAGATTTTCCGCGGTTTACTGATTCTGCGAAAAGTTAGGTGAAGCGAATAGGCTTAAGTGAAGAGACAAATTTTGGATCTCGTGATACCATACTATGTCTGTGAGATGTCAAGATCCAGCGTGGCTGGGTTTAGGCAAGACCTAGGTTTACTCTTGGACTGAGGCTTTGCGATGACAAATCGGCTTCGTTTTGCCTGTTTGCGATTTTAACCTGACTCGCACCGCTTAAAATCCGCTAATAGTTGTCGGCTTATATGATTTGTCCGGCGTGAGTCGAGCTACTTCCTTTACGAAGAGCTAAACCAAAATTTGGATTTCTTGTATAGCGCGCTATTATTATCCTTGTCGGATGCAAGAGAGCCAACCCCTTGAAGGGCGGCTATTTGTCTGTTTAGGACGTTAGAGTTCGTTTGTTGTGATCAGCAACAACGAAATGATGCCAGTTTAGAGGCATGTTACCGTTTAGAGGTGTGTTTGTATGTTTTGAGTTCTAGAGACGAGGATTTCGTCTGGAACGTTTTTGAGGAAAAGAATGTCCTTCGAGCGTTAGCGACGTCTCGCAGTGCTGAAGGTCGAGTTTCCTTGTGCCGCATTTCGTGGTTGAAATGTTCGCGGGCTTTGGAGATGTTTTGCGAATGTTCGCAGCCAGAAACTGTTGTTTCGGTTTAGACGCAGGACCAAGAGGTCGCGTAAGTTCGACCCAGGGAGAAGCGTCTACATTCACAGTGCTTCGTGAAGTGTTGGCCTTCCGGGATTTGTTTGTATATATTAAGGATGACTCGTATAACTCTTGGAGCCTTGTCACGAGTGTTTCTTTTCATGCCGTGTTTACGGGGCGTATAGAACTTAATCGATTGACGATAAGTTTAAATCTTCCGTTAACCATATGGTTGTTAGGACTGAGTTTTGGTATGGAGAGTTTATCGTATGATTTCCGATTCTGGGTTATACGACAAATTGCTTGCGTAATAGTCACTTGGCGTTCTATGAACAAATCGTGGATTGTTGTTTTAGCCGTTAAGTGATTGAGCGGTGGTCGCTCAGTAGCTTTGGATTGGCATGGAGGCTAGATTCAGCCGTATCGCCAAGGAAGTTGTTGGTAAACGATCAGACCATGACCCTTATTAAGGTCATGTTAGTTTACGATTGTCCAAAATGGGGATGCCGAATTCAGGTCCGGGCTTTACGGAAATCGTAGTTGGCCGGCGGCCAAAAGCGTTGCCGAGATAGACATGCCAAGCATAGCGGAGTTTTCTGAGTTATGGCTGATGGCTTTAGAAACGATCTTCCACTTTAGGTCTCAGTTATCGATGAATGGTTCGTGATAAATTTTTTGTTGCATGAAAATCGCTTCATTTTATCCGAGGGGACAAAGTTTAAGGGATCAACGCAGGACACGCGGCGGGTTCGTCTGCGTGATTATTTCCTGCTCGGATGTAACCGCGGGGAGTGAAAGCAGGAGCCAGAAACCTTGTGGAGCAACCCGTTGGACCCATTATGTTTATTTTACGAAAGTTGCTTTGTATGAATTGACTTGACCATACAGAGGTTTTTTCGTAAAAGTGATGTAAGAGGGGGTTTTCGCAAAGGTAACCGGAGAGTGTTTCTCACAAATTACTTGCGATATTCGCGACCATGGATTATGTTTTCCTCATTCACTTTTGCGTACTGCGAAATCGTTTTGCATGAGACCGATCATGTTTTTTCCATAGGCTGTTTTGTTTTAAAATGTCTTGTTATACGAAAGTAATGGATGACCGGTTTCATGGAGATAGAAAATCGCAGATTGTTAAAGTAGCGATGTTTCCGCGGATTACACGGGAGATATTTCCGCTATGATTTCGACCTTTGACGAAAGCTGCTTCGAACTACTCGTGGAGTTTTACAGAAGGTTATTTCGTTATTTTCGTAGTTCACCGTCGTGCTATTAGTCTGGCGTCGGTACGTTTTTAGTCGCGAGTTCGCGGCGAGAGGTGACATAGAGTTTTCAGGACTATGTTTGTAACGGTTGGCTATGCCGCTAGCGCTTTTAAGATCTAATCTTATTGCTGCGAGTTTGCTTTGTCAAAAACGTTGTCTTGATGCTGAAGCAAAAGTTTTCAAGATGGGATTATACGGATATAGTATACGCATCTACTTCCCTTTTCTTTTACTTAAAGAAAAGGGTTAGCCGTTCTTCGAAGGCTTATTATGCGTTTTTCTTTCTTGTAGGAAGCGGATGAGTAGGCTTTTAGAGCGGCGTGGCGATCGTTTCTCGGTTTTCGAGACTAGATCGGTTTGCATGTTCTGCCTGACAATCAAGGAACGATGGAACAAGACTGGAAATTTTGCCTAAGACTTAGCTTGCTAGACTATCCACCTAGGTCCTAAGTTCCCTAAATTCTACGGCAGTTTTTCAAGACGCTGCTCTGTCCTACAAAGAATTAAAACCTTTACATAAATTTTCGAAAATAGTCTTTTGAAGGTTTCGCATTTCGGCGAATCCCATTTCCTCATATAGTCGAGATGATTGGTGTTTAGAATAACCGTGATCGTACCAAACTCACAAAGATTGATCCAAACAAGCCAAGATGGGATCGGACCGAGCACGATGGGACCGAGACTAGGGCGAGGGCCGTCGACCGGCGCCAGGCGAGTGCCGCCGGCGCCAGGCGGCCAGCGTGGCAGTGCCGCCGGCGCCAGGCGGCCAGCGTGGCGAGTGCCGCCGGCGCCAGGCGGCCAGCGTGGCGAGTGCCGCCGGCGCCAGGCGAGGTGCCGCCGGCGCCAGGTCGGTGCCGCCGGCGCCAGGCGGCCAGCGTGGCGAGTGCCGCCCGGCATCAGGCGGCCAGCGTGGCGGAGTGCCGCCGGCGCCAGGCGAGTGCGCCCGGCGCCAGGCGGCCAGCGTGGCAGTGCCGCCGGCGCCAGGCGAGTGCCGCCGGCGCCAGGCCGGTGCCGCCGGCGCCAGGCGGCCAGCGTGGCAGTGCCGCCGGCTCCAGGCGAGTGCCGCCGGCGCCAGGCGAGTGCCGCCGGCGCCAGGCGAGTGCCGCCGGCGCCAGGCGAGTGCCGCCGGCGCCAGGCTGAAGATCTTGGCGAGGGCCGATTTGATATCTTGATCGTTTTCTGGTTCCTCACGGTTTGAGAGAGCGACCTCTTCTAAGTTTGAGGCAGATTCTTTTGTGTTTAGGGTTTTGTGGTGATCGAATCTTGATGTCCTTGGCGGCGGACCGATCTTTCGGGGACTCTCGTCGCGCGCCCGTAGTCTTCGATCTCACAGAGAGTGGATATTCTAATTTGAGAAAATCTCGTATAACTTCTTTTCAAATTATCCGAGACTTTTTGTTTCAAGAAATACTTTCTAGAGACTTTCAGTCATTGATTCCGTTGTGACCGATTTTGACACCAACAAACCAGCTGCTGAAAGGAGACTCATTCAACTTAACGAGCTGGATGAGATCAGACACCTCGCCTATGAAAATTGAAGTTATATAAAGAATGAACGAAGGCCTATCATGATAAGAAAATCGTTTCAAGGCATTTCAAACCAAACGATCAAGTACTATTGTATAACTCCCGACGTATGCTGTTTCCCGGAAAACTCCAATCTCGCTGGTAAGGTCCCTTCACAGTTAAGGAAGTCAAACCTTATGGAGCTATTACTCTGATCAGCAATGAAGGAGATGAATTCACAGTTAATGGACAAAAGGTGAAACACTATTGGGCTAAAGCGGTTATACCGGATGGTAAAACTATGCGGTTGAGCCTTCCAATCGTAAATTGATTTCTTTCAAAAGTCAAGCTAAAGACTTAAAATAAGCGCTGAATGGGAGGCAACCCATTTTAGGTTTAAAATTTAACTACTATTTTAGATTAAAAAAACCCAAAAAATCGATCGACGTCTCAATCGATGGTGAAAACCAAACTCGAGCCTATTTAAGTCAACACTTAGTCGATTTTCACCCAAAACCCGAAAATACTCCGAAACCTCCACCCCTCGTTTTCTCTCTTGTTTCTCAACCGATTTCGATGATTTTTGACCTTAATCCACTCGATTTTCACTCGTCTATCTGTTTAGTTCACTCAACCAACCGATATAAAGGTATAAGCTCTAAATTTTCTAATTTTGAGATGTTCTAGGGTTGTTGTAGGAGATGAACTAGAACCGGGATTTAGGCACGATTTAAAACAATTTAGGTTGATGAAATGATAGAATAGGGATTACAGATCGATACATATGATTATTCCGCTTGCTGGATCAAATTGAAAAGTTTGGGTTTTGCAGGTTTCGCGAACGACCATCGATCGACAAAACATCAATGATTTTGATCAATGTGAGCAGTCACAAACGATCGACATTGACATCACTTTGTCAATCGATATCAGTTACTGTATTTTCACTCTCGCTAATTCTTCATTCTTCTTGTGATCTTTGATTGCACATGGAAGAAAGGAGGACAAAGAGGCGCTTTGATCATGCTGGGAGCTCTAGTGCAACACCACCACCCACCCGCCAGTTCATGATCACAACCCCTTGGCCTTGAGAGAACGGGGCAGCCCGCACTGAGACATGGGAGAACTTTGATGACCCTCACACGGGTCAAGAGCAGAGACTGCACCCACCGCACTTGAGCCCACGCGCTTCGTCGACTGGGGGACAGTTAGGCAGCTGGGGCTCGAAGTGGACTTACAGGAGATGATGCGAGAGCTGGGCTTGGGTACAATGTTCACCCACTCATACAACCTCTTCCCGGCGCTTCTCATACAGTTCATGGCCACAGTGTAGGTTTATTACGTGAACGATACGGTGAAAAGGATGAACGAGGGCACTCTGTCTTTCTTCATTCTCGGCATCCGATACATGATCCCTCTCCTTACGCTCTGCGAGATCTACGGGTTTGAGAATCCTGAGCGTTCACGCTGTGTCGTTCCTTCTTTTCCTGGGTAGTAACAGTTCTGGGGACACATAGCTGCTGGTTACTTCGACTCAGGCACAGCCACTAATATTGACATCCGTCACCCGACCCTGCGCTACTTCATCAAGGCGCTTACCAACACGCTGTTGTGCAGGATGGAACCAAACAAGGTTCGGGTGCAGGAGCTTGCATTGCTGTACTTCTCGGTCTAGAGCCTAGTTAACATGGACGGTGTGCAGGAGCTGGCAGATGACCAGTGGCCCAACCTCAGGGCTATCTTTGCTGATCATCTGGTCAGGATGAAGAAGGAGCCATTCTAGGGGACGGGAGTGAATAAGGAGACAGAGTGGAGAGCCTGCTTACACCGATCTTCAGGCATGTCGGGATTCCTTTGCAGGATGCCAGAGTAGTTAGGCATCACCTCTACATGGAAACTGTGCACCTTACGAGCACTCAGTGGCTCAAGGACGGCTGTTTCTGGAGCTTCAAAGATGGAGGAGCTACACCCTTGCTACAGCTTCCCCAGAGGACAGCTACAGACTTTAGACAGGAGCTCGCCCAAATCGAGTTCCATCAAGACCCTCTGCTCCTCCGCAACCCGGCCAACATGTCTCGCCAGCGAGCCGGGTTTCGAGTCGCCAGAGCACCTCACACGCCACCAGAGGTGCCGCTTCCCTACTTCCCACCCATCCTGGACATTCCGATGCGCGATCAGGGTGACTTCCAGCGTGCCGTAGTGGATGCTCTTCAGGCCATTAGGTTAGAGTATCACAATGCCGCTGCACAGGCAGAGGGAGTGTGCAAGCGAGAGAACTGACAGCAGCAGGAACCTCACACCAGAGACGTGACGACTCAGAGGAAGAGACCGACGACACCGCTGACGAGGACTACTTATGTTCTCTGGGGAAGCTACTTATGTTTTATTTTGGTTTATCAGACTTTAGGATTTATGCTCGTATTTATTTTATTTTTATGCATGCTATGACTTGAGACTATTTATTTTCTGATCTTGACGTGTGTTTAAATTGTCTAACAGAGCTAACCTAGATGACAGATGACTCATATGTGATGAGTTAGACCATGTTGACACTGTAGTTTAGATGCATAAATTTTCTGTCTCATCGTCATCAATCGACACCAAGGTCACTATGGCGATCGACGGTTGAGACAGAAAGGTACGAAACATTTCCTCTAATTTTCTAGCTTATATCTATTACTTATGATTTATTTCCTAAACCAATCTTAGACCAAATAACCAATCTTCAACATTTTTTTGGGAACCGAAATTCACACCGTCAATTTCTGATATGTAAGATTGCGGAGGAAAGCCAAGTAAACCCGACTTTCCATGAAGGTCCGGATTTTCTGCGTTGCCACACGAAATCGATAAAGTAAACAGAAGACAAAAAATGGGAATTGAAATATTTGCCCGAAGGCGTTTTATTAGATAAAAGAAACGAGTACAATCCGAAAGACAAAGAGATTTGCGATTTAAAGAAAAAGATAGAGTCGCAGACAGCCAAACGTCCTAAGCCTTGCTCCGCTAGTCTAACCACCTAAGCCCTAGTTTTTCTAAGCTAGCAGGATGCTCTAAGTCTAATTCTCGGATTTTCGGGATGCCCTTCTCCTCTGCTCTTGCTCTCCTTATATACCCACTTCTAGTCGGTTTGCCTTAGGGTGATGGGCCTGCCTTTGGGCCCAAGCTTATCTCTTGAGGAAATGTTCCATTTTCGTCGATCTTCGTAATCATCCTCGAGTTTTCCGCTATCCTTCGGCGACTTGATGTTTATCCGATGTTTCGGAAAATCGGATAAACCGTCATAGCCTGATTGGGACTGAATTCGAAAATCGTAGTAAGTCGTGGACTTGTCTTAAGTCGTTAAGCGTTTTATCGATTTCTTCCACAAAAATCCAATCCTTCCAGTTTCTATCGTAAAACATCGAGGATGATTCCAACCGAATCGAAGATGTTTATTCCGTAGCCTTGATTGTACCAAACTCACGAGGGTTGATCCAACAAGCTAAGATGGGATCAGACCGAGCACAAAGGGACCGAGACCAGACGAGGGCCGTGGACCGGCGCCAGACCAGGGTGCCGCCGGCGCCAGGCCGCCCGCTGCGGATTCGGTGCCGCCGGGCGCCAGGCCGCCCGCGGACGGTGCCGCCGGCGCCAGGTCGGTGCCGCCGGCGCCAGGCCGCCCGCTGCGGACGGTGCCGCCGGCGCCAGGCCGGTGCCGCCGGGCGCCAGGTCGGTGCCGCCGGCGCCAGGCCGGTGCCGCCGGGCGCCAGGCCAGGTGCCGCCGGGCGCCAGGTCGGTGCCGCCGGCGCCAGGCCGGTGCCGCCGGGCGCCAGGTTGGTGCCGCCGGGCGCCAGGTCGGTGCCGCCGGGCGCCAGGCCGGTGCCGCCGGGCGCCAGGTCGGTGCCGCCGGCGCCAGGCCGGTGCCGCCGGGCGCCAGGTCGCCCGCTGCGGACGGTGCCGCCGGCGCCAGGCCAGGTGCCGCCGGGCGCCAGGTCGGTGCCGCCGGCGCCAGGTCGGTGCCGCCGGCGCCAGGTCGGTGCCGCCGGCGCCAGGCCGGTGCCGCCGCACCAGGCCGCCTTTGCCGCTCGTGGGTTTTCCGCTGCTCGATCTTTCCCGTTAGGAGAGGTGAGCCGTATTCCAATTCTGGATCCTTGTTTGGATGAAGATCCGCCGACGCGGAGGACCCAAGTTGAGTTTGGTTCCTCGTTAGTCATGTTTCTAGTGGGTAACTCTACCAAGAAATCCGCAAGTACTTGGGACTTTGCACACGCCTTGGGAGATATTCGACGTCGTATTCACTCAGTTCGATTGCCCATTTTGCGAGCCTACCGGATTGACTCGGACTATGCAGGATTATCCGCAGCGGGAACGTGGTGAGAACTACTATAGTGTGAGACTGGAAGTATGGTCTTAGTTTTCTTGCCGAGGTTATAACGGCGAATGCTAATTTTTCCATTAGGGGTATCGAAGCTCGCGATCCAGTAACGCCTTGCTTACGTAAAAGATTGGTTTTGTTCGCCGCTTCTTCTCGTGATCAAGACGCCACTGACCGCCGCTATGAAACCGCGATATAGAGGAAAAGAGGTTCACCTTCCACCGGTTTCGCGAGGACTGGTGGAGTGGCCAGGTAATGTTTCAATTGTTGGAAAGCTTTTTCACATTGCTCCGACCATTCGAACTTCTTGTTTCCCTTCAATGTCTAGTAAAACGGTAGGCACTTATCCGTGGAGCGCGAGATGAAGGTTCAAAGCCGCGACTCTTCCGGTTAGCCTCTGGACTTCTCGCTTGGTTCTCCGGAGGCCATCTCTATCAGTCGTCGATTTGTTTAGGGTTGGCCTCGATTCGCGATCGTTACGAGGTATCGAGGAATTCTCCGATGCCACCGCGAATCTACATTTTGCGGGTTGAGTTTCATGTTATGCTGGTTGAGTCGTGCAAATCATTCCTCTAGGTGGGCTATATGATCGTGTTCTTCAAGAGATTTTACGAGCATATCATCGATGTATACTTCCATAGTTATTCCGAGATGCTCGGCAAACATTTTGTTGACGAGTCGCTGATATGTTTCACCTGCGTTTTTAAGGCCGAAAGGAATAACCTTGTAGCAATGCGTTCAGCGGTCTGTGATGAATGCAGTTTTTCGCGTCGCCGGATTCATCATGATCTGATTGTATCCGGAAAAAGCGTCCATGAATGACAGAAGCTTGTTTCCCGCGGTTGCTTCGACCAGTCGGTCGATGTGTGGGAGCGGGAAGCAATCCTTTGGACAGGCTTTATTCAGATCCGTGAAATCGACACAGACTCGCCACTTGCCGTTTTTCTTTTTTACCACGACAGGGTTGGCAAGCCAGTCCGGATACCTGACTTCTGTTATCGACCCTACTTTGAGGAGTCTTTCGACTTCCTCATAGACTCTTGATGGCAGCTCAGGTCCCAGCTTTCGTCTCTTTTGTTTTACGGGTTTGTGAGTTGGGTCAATGTTAAGTTAAGTGACATGTTACGCTAATGTCGATTCGGCATATCCTCCGCAGCCCACGCCGAACGCATTGAGGTTCTTTTTGAGGCATGCGATGAGCTCTGCTTTCATTGGTTAGCGGAGGTTAGCTCGATCTCGACACACCGTTCCGGGAAAGAATTGTCGAGACAGATTGAGACCACCGGTTCGCAGGTTGGTTCACGCTTCCCTTCAGGGCCTCAGCTCTTTGGGACTGCCAGAAGGTTTCCGGCGAGTCGTGAATCGTTTGCTTTTTCCGAGAGGTTTCGATTTCAGAGTTTTCCGTTTTAGTTCGGTAGCGAGGTAGATCTGCGCTGCTCGTGACTACCATGTATTGTCTCGACCCGAAGGCGTTGGGAACTTGAGGCATAGGTGGAATGTTGATGGGATCGCTCTCATGAAGTTTAGCCAGGAGTTCCAACTATCGCATTGTAGGATATTGGACCATTGATCACCAGGAATTCCGTGTTTTGGCGGCGCTCGGCTTTGACTAGGAGGTTAGTTGAGCCGAGGGTCATAATTTCTCGAGAGTCGAATACTGGGCTGGGGTCATCTGTAAGGATGCTTAGATCAGCGCCCATCCTCTCGAGGGTGCTTTTGTAGATAATATTGGCGAGCATCGGTGTCGACTAATACCCTTGCTACGTCTATATCCTGGATCGTGAGTTCTATTACGAGGAGATCGTTGTGAGTTTGACCGTGCGGGCGTTGCTCGATCCTCGAAAGATCACGATGTTGCGGGCTGGCGAAGAAGTCATACTGAACCCGATCGTCGGTGGTTTCGAGTTAGAGAATCCGTCCCCTCCTTAGCCAAACTGTGGGAACCGAAATTCACACCGTCAATTTCGATAAGTAAGATTGCGAGGAGGAAGCCAAGTAAACCGACTTTCCTTGAAGGTCCGGATTTTCTGCGTTGCCACCACGAAATCGATAAAGTAAACAGAAGACACAAAATGGGAATTGAAATATTTGCCGAGGCGTTTTATTAGATAAAAAAGCGAGTACAAGGATTCTCCGAAGAAGAAAGATTGCGATTTAAAGAAAAAAGATAGAAGTCGCGAGGCAGCCAAGCGTCCTAAGCCTTGCTCCGCTAGTCTAACCACCTAAGCCCTAGTTTTTCTAAGCTAGCAGGATGCTCTAAGTCTAATTCAGTTTTTGGGGGATGCCCTTCTCCTCTGCTCTTGCTCGATTCGCGATACGCTACGAGGTATCCGAGGAATTCTCCGATGCCACCGCTAATCTACATTTTGCCGGTTGAGTTTCATGTTATGCTGGTTGAGTCGTGCAAATCATTCCTCTAGTGGGCTATATGATCGTGTTCTTCAAGAGATTTTACGAGCATATCATCGATGTATACTTCCATAGTTATTCGAGATGCTCGGCAAACATTTTGTTGACGAGTCGCTGATATGTTTCACCTGCGCTTTAAGACCGAAAGGAATAACCTTGTAGCAATGCGTTCAGCGGTCTGTGATGAATGCAGTTTTTCGCGTCGCCGGATTCATCATGATCTGATTGTATCCGAAAAGCGCCCATGAATGACAGAAGCTTGTTTCCAGCGGTTGCTTCGACCAGTCGGTCGATGTGTGGAGCTGGAAGCAATCCTTTGGACAGGCTTTATTCAGATCCGTGAAATCGACACAGACTCGCCACTTGCCGTTTTTCTTTTTTACCACGACAGGGTTGGCAAGCCAGTCCGATACCTGACTTCTGTTATCGACTCTACTTTGAGGAGTCTTTCGACTTCCTCATAGACTGCGGTGGCACGCTCAGGTCCCAGCTTTCGTCTCTTTTGTTTTACGGGTTTGTGAGTTGGGTCAATGTTAAGTTCGTGACATGTTACGCTAATGTCGATTCGGCATATCCTCCGCAGCCCACGCCGAACGCATTCGAGGTTCTTTTGAGGCATGCGATGAGCTCTGCTTTCATTGGTTCGCGGAGGTTAGCTCCGATCTCGACACACCGTTCCGGGAAAGAATTGTCGAGACAGATTGAGACCACCGTTCGCAGGTTGGTTCACGCTTCCCTTCCAGGGCCTCAGCTCTTTGGGACTGCCAGAAGGTTTCCGCGAAGTCGTGAATCGCTTGCTTTTTCCGAGAGGTTTCGATTTCAGAGTTTTTCCGCTTTAGTTCGGTAGCGAGGTAGATCTGCGCTGCTCGCGGACTACCATGTATTGTCTCGACTCGAAGGCGCTGGGAACTTGAGGCATAGGTGGAATGTTGATGGATCGCCTCATGAAGTTTAGCCAGGAGTTCCAACTATCGCATTGTAGGATATTGGACCATTGATCACCAGGAATTCGTGTTTTGGCGACGCCCCGCTTTGACTAGGAGGTTAGTTGAGCCGAGGGTCATAATTTCTCCCGAGTCCTAATACTGGGCTGGGGTCATCTGTAAGGATGCTTAGATCAACGCCATCCTCTCGAGGGTGCTTTTGTAGATAATATTGGCCGAAAGCATCCGTGTCGACTAATACCCTTGCTACGCCTATATCCTGGATCGTGAGTTCTATTACGAGGAGATCGTTGTGAGGTTTGACCGCATCGGGCCGCTGCTCGATCCTCGAAAGATACGATGTTGCGGGCTGACGAAGAAGTCATACTGAACTCGACGATCGGTGGTTTTCGAAGTTAGAGAATCCGTCCCCCTCCTTCTAGCCAAACTGTGGGAACCGAAATTCACACCGCCAATTTCTGATAAGTAAGATTATGGAGGAAAGCCAAGTAAACCCGACTTTCCTTGAAGGTCCGGATTTTCTGCGCTGCCACACCTAAATCGATAAAGTAAACAGAAGACACAAAATGGGAATTGAAATATTTGCCCGGCGCTTTTATTAGATAAAAGAAACGAGTACAAGGATTCTCCGAAAGACAAAGAGATTTGCGATTTAAAGAAAAGATAGAGTCGCAGGCAGCCAAACGCCCTAAGCCTTGCTCGCTAGTCTAACCACCTAAGCCCTAGTTTTTCTAAGCTAGCAGGATGCTCTAAGTCTAATTCTCGGATTTTCGGATGCCCTTCTCCTCTGCTCTTGCTCTCCTTATAAACCCACTTCTAGGTCGGTTTGCCTTAGGGTGATGGGCCTCACTTTGGGCCCAAGCTTATCTCTTCAGGAAATGTTCCATTTTCGCTGATCTTCGTAATCATCCTCGAAGTTTTCGCTATCCTTCGGCGACTTGATGTTTATCCGATGTTTCGGAAATCGGATAAACCGCCATAGCCTGATTGGGACTGAATTCTGAAAATCGTAGTAAGTCTCGTGGACTTGTCTTAAGTCGTTAACGCTTTATACGATTTCTTCCACGAAATCGAATCCTTCCAGTTTCTATCGTAAAACATCGAGGATGATTCCAACCGAATCGAAGATGTTTATTCCAGAGCCTTGATTGTACCAAACTCACGAGGGTTGATCCAACAAGCTAAGATGGGATCAGACCGAGCACAACGGACCGAGACCAGGACGAGGGCCGTGGACCGCCGCCAGACCAGGGTGCCGCCGGGCGCCAGGCCAGTGCCGCCGGCGCCAGGCCGGTGCCGCCGGCGCCAGGCCGGGTGCCGCCGGTGCCAGGCCGGGTGCCGCCGGTGCCAGGCGAGTGCCGCCGGCGCCAGGCCGGTGCCGCCGGCGCCAGGCCGCCCGCCCTGGTGCCGCCGGGCGCCAGGCCGGTGCCGCCGGGCGCCAGGCCGCCCGCCCTGGTGCCGCCGGGCGCCAGGTCGGTCCGCTGGCGCCAGGTCGGGTGCCGCTTGAGCCAGGCCGCCCGCCCTGGTGCCGCCGGGCGCCAGGTCGGTCCGCTGGCGCCAGGTCGGTCCGCTGGCGCCAGGCCGGTGCCGCCGGGCGCCAGGTCGGTCCGCTGGCGCCAGGCCGGTGCCGCCGGGCGCCAGGCCGCCCGCCCTGGTGCCGCCGGGCGCCAGGCCGCCCGCCCTGGTGCCGCCGGGCGCCAGGCCGCCTTTGTTGTTCGTGGGTTTTCCGTTGCTCGATCTTTCCCCGCTAGTCGCTCGTGGCAGGAAATCTTCGAAGTTTGGAAGGATCTTTGGCCGTAGATTTCGCCACTTGCCGCTTTTTCTTTTTACCACGACAGGGTTGGCAAGCCAGTCCGATACCTGACTTCTGTTATCGACTTACTTTGAGGAGTCTTTCGACTTCCTCATTGATCGCGGTGGCACGCCAGATCCCAGCTTTCGCCTCTTTGTTTTACGGTTTGTGAGTTGGGTCAATGTTAAGTTCGTGACATGTTACGCTTAATGTCGATTCCGGCATATCCTCCGCAGCCCACGCGAACGCATTCGAGGTTCTTTTGAGGCATGCGATGAGCTCGCTTTCATTGGTTCGCGGAGGTTAGCTCGATCTCGACACACCGTTCGGGAAAGAATCGTCGAGACAGATTGAGACCACCGGTTCGCAGGTTGGTTCACGCCTTCCAGGGCCTCAGCTCTTTGGGACTGCCAGAAGGTTTCCGCGAAGTCGCGGAATCGCTTGCTTTTTCCTCGAGAGGTTTCGATTTCAGAGTTTTTCCGCTTTAGTTCGGTAGCGAGGTAGATCTGCGCTGCTCGTGACTACCATGTATTGTCTCGACCCGAAGGCGTTGGGAACTTGAGGCATAGGTGGAATGTTGATAAAAACAGACACAAAATGGGAATTGAAATATTTGCCGAAGGCATTTTATTAGATAAAAGAAACGAGTACAAGGATTCTCCAAAGACAAAGAGATTTGCGATTTAAAGAAAAAGATAGAGTCGCAGGCAGCCAAACGTCCTAAGCCTTGCTCCGCTAGTCTAACCACCTAAGCCCTAGTTTTTCTAAGCTAGCAGGATGCTCTAAGTCTAATTCTCGGATTTTCGGATGCCCTTCTCCTCTGCTCTTGCTCTCCTTATATACCCACTTCTAGGTCGGTTTGCCTTAGGTGATGGGCCTCGCCTTTGGGCCCAAGCTTATCTCTTCAGGAAATGTTCCATTTTCGATCTTCGTAATCATCCTCGAAGTTTTCCGCAATCCTTCGGCGACTTGATGTTTATCCGATGTTTCGAAATCGGATAAACCGCCATAGCCTGATTGGGACTGAATTCTGAAAATCGTAGTAAGTCCGTGGACTTGTCTTAAGTCTTTAAACGCTTTATACGATTTCTTCCACGAGAAATCGAATCCTTCCAGTTTCTATCGTAAAACATCGAGGATGATTCCAACCGAATCGAAAGATGTTTATTCCGTAGCCTTGATTGTACCAAACTCACGAGGGTTGATCCAACAAGCTAAGATGGGATCAGACCGAGCACAACGGACCGGAGACCAGGACGAGGGCCGTGGACCGCCAGACCAGGGTGCCGCCGGCGCCAGGCCAGCCCGCTGCGGACGGTGCCGCCGGTGCCAGGCCGGTGCCGCCGGTGCCAGGCCGCCCGTGACGGTGCCGCCGGGCGCCAGGCCGGTGCCGCCGGGCGCCAGGTCGGTCCGCTGGCGCCAGGCCGCCCGCCCTGGTGCCGCCGGCGCCAGGCCGGTGCCGCCGGCGCCAGGCCGGTGCCGCCGGGCGCCAGGCCAGTGCCGCCGGCGCCAGGCGAGTGCCGCCGGCGCCAGGTCGGGTGCCGCTTGAGCCAGGCCGCCCGCCCTGGTGCCGCCGGGCGCCAGGCCGGTGCCGCCGGGCGCCAGGTCGGTCCGCTGGCGCCAGGTCGGTCCGCTGGCGCCAGGTCGGGTGCCGCCGGGCGCCAGGTCGGTCCGCTGGCGCCAGGTCGGTCCGCTGGCGCCAGGCCGCCCGCCCTGGTGCCGCCGGGCGCCAGGCCGCCTTGTTGTTCGTGGGTTTTCCGTTGCTCGATCTTTCCCCGCTAGTCGCTCGTGGCAGGAAATCTTCGAAGTTTGGAAGGATCTTTGGTCGTAGATTTCGCCACTTGCCGTTTTCTTTTTACCACGACAGGTTGGCAAGCCAGTCCGATACCTGACTTCTGTTATCGACTTACTTTGAGGAGTCTTTCGACTTCCTCATTGATCGCGGTGGCACGCTTCAGATCCCAGCTTTCGCCTCTTTGTTTTACGGGTTTGTGAGTTGGGTCAATGTTAAGTTCGTGACATGTTACGCTTAATGTCGATTCCGGCATATCCTCCGCAGCCCACGCGAACGCATCGAGGTTCTTTTGAGGCATGCGATGAGCTCGCCATTGGTTCGCTGGAGGTTAGCCCGATCTCGACACACCGTTCGGGAAAGAATCGTCGAGACAGATTGAGACCACCGGTTCGCAGGTTGGTTCACGCTTCCCTTCCAGGGCCTCAGCTCTTTGGGACTGCCAGAAGGTTTCCGCGAAGTCGCGGAATCGCTTGCTTTTTCCTCGAGAGGTTTCGATTTCAGAGTTTTTCCGCTTTAGTTCGGTAGCGAGGTAGATCTGCGCTGCCCGCGGACTACCATGTATTGTCTCGACTCGAAGGCGCTGGGAACTTGAGGCATAGGTGGAATGTTGATGGGATCGCTCTCATGAAGTTTAGCCAGGAGTTCCAACTATCGCATTGTAGGATGTTGGACCATTGATCACCAGGAATTCGTGTTTTTGGCGACGCCCCGCTTTGACTAGGAGGTTAGTTGAGCCGAGGGTCATAATTTCTCCCGAGTCCGAATACTGGGCTGGGGTCATCTGTAAGGATGCTTAGATCAACGCCATCCTCTCGAGGGTGCTTTTGTAGATAATATTGGCCGAGCATCCGTGTCGACTAATACCCTTGCTACGCCTATATCCTGGATCGTGAGTTCTATTACGAGGAGATCGTTGTGAGGTTTGACCGCATCGGCCGCTGTTCGATCCTCGAAGATACGATGTTGCGGGCTGACGAAGAAGTCATACTGAACTTCGATCGATCGGTGGTTTTCGAAGTTAGAGAATCCGCCCCCTCCTTCTAGCCAACCAGGGAACCGAAATTCACACCGCCAATTTCTGATAAGTAAGATTATGGAGGAAAGCCAAGTAAACCCGACTTTCCTTGAAGGTCCGGATTTTCTGCGTTGCCACACGAAATCGATAAAGTAAACAGAAGACAAAAAATGGGAATTGAAATATTTGCCCGAAGGCATTTTATTAGATAAAAGAAACGAGTACAAGGATTCTCCGAAAGACAAAGAGATTTGCGATTTAAAGAAAAAGATAGAGTCGCAGGCAGCCAAACGTCCTAAGCCTTGCTCCGCTAGTCTAACCACCTAAGCCCTAGTTTTTCTAAGCTAGCAGGATGCTCTAAGTCTAATTCTCGGATTTTCGGGATGCCCTTCTCCTCTGCTCTTGCTCTCCTTATATACCCACTTCTAGGTCGGTTTGCCTTAGGGTGATGGGCCTCGCCTTTGGGCCCAAGCTTATCTCTTCAGGAAATGTTCCATTTTCGTTGATCTTCGTAATCATCCTCGAGTTTTCCGCAATCCTTCGGCGACTTGATGTTTATCTGATGTTTCGGGAAATCGGATAAACCGTCATAGCCTGATTGGGACTGAATTCTGGAAAATCGTAAGTAAGTCTGTGGACTTGTCTTAAGTCTTTAAACGTTTTATACGATTTCTTCCACGAGAAATCCAATCCTTCCAGTTTCTATCGTAAAACATCGAGGATGATTCCAACCGAATCGAAAGATGTTTATTCCGTAGCCTTGATTGTACCAAACTCACGAGGGTTGATCCGAACAAGCTAAGATGGGATCAGACCGAGCACAACGGACGAGACCAGGGCGAGGGCCGTGGACCGGCGCCAGACAAAGTGCGCCCGGCATAGATCAGCCAGCGTGGCAGTGCCGCCCGGCGCCAGGCGAAGTGCTGCGGTGCCAGGCGGCCAGCGTGGCGAGTGCCGCCCGGCGCCAGGTCGGGTGCCGCCTGAGCCTGGCGGCCAGCGTCCAGCGTGCCGCCCGGCATGGGCGAGTGCCGCCCGGCACGGGCGGCCTGCGTCCAGCGTGCCGCCCGGCGCCAGGTCGGTGCCGCCGGCGCCAGGTCGGGTGCCGCCTGAGCCTGGCGGCCAGCGTCCAGCGTGCCGCCCGGCATGGGCGAGTGCCGCCCGGCATCAGGCTGGCTCGTGTCCGTGTGACGCCGGGCGCCAGGCGGACCAGCGTGGCAGTGCCGCCCGGCGCCAGGCCGGTGCCGCCGGGCGCCAGATCAGCCCGCTGCGGACGGTGCCGCCGCCAGGCGGCCAGCGTCCAGCGTGCCGCCCGGCGCCAGGCGGCCAGCGTCCAGCGTGCCGCCCGGCGCCAGGCCGTCTTGCTGTTAAGTGGGTTTTCCGTTGCTCGATCTTTCCCCGCTAGTCGTTCGTGCGGGAAATCTTCGAAGTTTGGAAGGATCTTTGGCCGTAGATTTGAGATAACCGTTTTGACCCCAACAATTTTCCCTCTTTTCTATTTTAAGATTGGAGAAAGAGATCTGAACTTCATAACTGAAGATCTTGAACTCCCTTGATTTCTTATTCCATTTTGTTTGCTTTTATACTCTTATTTCATATTAAAGTTTTCTTCAGACCATAATAATTGTTTGGGTCAAAATCGGTCAGCGAAATCGTCACCGAAAGTCCTCGAAGAAAGACCAAGTGGCGATCAAAACCAAAAGCGGATCATCACTCGATGAACTCACAAGAAGGCATGAGCGGACCGTGAGCCGGGGATCAACGAAGGCAAGCAGGCACCGGTGGGCGCGGAGACCGCGGGGCGAGTGACGAGCTTGCCCTGTCCGTCTGGCGCCCGGCAGCAAGGGTCCTGGTTCCCATCTATGCAATCGTCTCGTGATCTCGAACAGCGGCACCATCTTGGTCCCTTAAACCCATGTCGGATTGTCCGCAAACTATAAATGATTCTTCCATAAAGCCTTCGATTGTTTAAGCGTTCATATTTTAAGCGTCTAAAGTTGAAGGCACATTACTCAAACCCTTGAAGCGGTTATCTCAAATCTACGGCTAAAGATCCTTCCAAAACTCAAAGATTTCCCTCACGAGCGACTAACGGAAAAAGATCGAACAAGCTAAGATGGGATCAGACCGAGCACAACGGGACGAGACCAGGGCGAGGGCCGTGGACCGGCGCCAGACAAAGTGCGCCCGGCATAGATCAGCCAGCGTGGCGGGTGCCGCCGGCGCCAGGCGAAGTGCTGCGGTGCCAGGCGGCCAGCGTGGCGGGTGCCGCCGGCGCCAGGCCGGTGCCGCCGGGCGCCAGGCCGGCCAGCGTCCAGCGTGCGCCCGGCATGGGCGAGTGCCGCCCGGCACGGGCGGCCTGCGTCCAGCGTGCCGCCCGGCATGAGCGAGGTGCCGCCGGCGCCAGGTCGGGTGCCGCCTGAGCCTGGCGGCCAGCGTCCAGCGTGCCGCCGGCGCCAGGTCGGTGCCGCCGGGCGCCAGGCTGGCTCGTGTCCGATGTGCGCCCGGCGCCAGGCGGCCAGCGTGGCGGGTGCCGCCGGCGCCAGGCCGGTGCCGCCGGGCGCCAGGCCGGTGCCGCCGGCGCCAGGCGGCCAGCGTCCAGCGTGCGCCCGGCGCCAGGCCGGCCAGCGTCCAGCGTGCCGCCGGCGCCAGGCCGTCTTGCTGTTAAGTGGGTTTTCCGTTGCTCGATCTTTCCCCGCTAGTCGTTGATGCGGGAAATCTTCGAGTTTGGAAGGATCTTTGGCCGTAGATTTGAGATAACCGTTTTGACCCCAACAATTTTCCCTCTTTTTCTATTTTAAGATTGGAGAAAGAGATCTGAACTTCATAACTGAGAAGATCTTGAACTCCCTTGATTTCTTATTCCATTTTGTTTGCTTTTTATACTCTTATTTCATATTAAAGTTTTCTTCAGACCATAATAATTGTTTGGGTCAAAATCGGTCAGCGAAATCGTCACCGAAAGTCCTCGAAGAAAGACCAAGTGGCGATCAAAACCAAAAGCGGATCATCACTTTCGATGAACTCACAAGAAGGCATGAGCGGACCGTGAGCCGGGGATCAACGAAGGCAAGCAGGCACCGGTGGACGAGGACACGGACGGCGGCAGGCTTGCCCTGTCCCGTCTGGCGCCCGGCAGCAAGGGTCCTGGTTCCCATCTATGCAATCGTCTCGTGATCTCGGGCAACGGCACCATCTTGGTCCCTTAAACCCATGTCCGGATTGTCCGCAAACTATAAATGATTCTTCCGCAAAGCCTTCTCGATTGTTTAAACGTTCATATTTTAAACGTCTAAAGTTCGAAGGCACATTACTCAAACCCTTGAAAACGGTTATCTCGAAATCTACGGCTAAAGATCCTTCCAAAACTCAAAGATTTCCCTCACGAGCGACTAGCGGGAAAAGATCGAACAAGCGGAAAACCCACGGACGGCAAGGCGGCCTGGCGCCGGCGGCAGCGTCCGCAGCGGGCGGCCTGGCGCCGGCGGCCTGCGTCCAGCGTGCCGCCGGCGCCAGGCGGCCAGCGTGGCGGGTGCCGCCGGCGCCAGGCGGCCAGCGTCCAGCGTGCCGCCGGCGCCAGGCGGCCAGCGTCCAGCGTGCCGCCGGCGCCAGGCGGCCAGCGTCCAGCGTGCCGCCGGCGCCAGGCCGGTGCCGCCGGCGCCAGGCGGCCAGCGTCCAGCGTGCCGCCGGCGCCAGGCGGCCAGCGTGGCGGGTGCCGCCGGCGCCAGGTCGGTGCCGCCGGGCGCCAGGCCGCCTTGCTGTTCGTGGGTTTTCCGTTGTTCGATCTTTCCCCGCTAGTCGTTGATGCGGGAAATCTTCGAGTTTGTTACGATCACGGTTATTCTAAACACCAAACATCTCGAGTAAGCGAGGTGGGTTTCCTTCAGAATTACTGAAACCTTCAACGACTATTCTTTGAAAAACCGTAAAAGCGTCTAAGCGGCCTGGCGTGGCCAAAGCGGCCCACTACGATTTTCGAAAGGAAGGATAACTATGACGGTTTATCCTTATCCTCACATAAGAGATAAATGTCAAGTTTCCAGAAGATAAATGTCAAGTTTGAGAAGATAAATGTCAAGTTTTCGAAGATAAATGTCAAGTTTCCGATAAACACGAAGATGGGCCGAAAATGAAAAAAGCCGATTCAGCCAGCGAGAAGATAGACTGTCTTAAGAAGAGTATATAAGGAGCTTTGGGCAAAGCAAATCATCACAAAACTTCGAGCACTTAGAGCAACTTAGGCATTATTTTCCGTTTTACTAGCGAGCTGCGACTCAGCGAGGTTAGAACTTAGATTGCTAGACTAGCGAACTTGCCGACAGCTCTTGTAGCGAGGCTCTTACCTGTTGTTCCGCTCCAGCGGATTCGGAAATAAGATCTTTTGCTCCATTCTTTGTTCTTACGATTTTATTTCGTTTTCATATTTTAAGCGTCTAAAGTTGAAGGCACATTACTCAAACCCTTGAAAGCGGTTATCTCGAAATCTACGGCTAAAGATCCTTCCAAAACTCAAAGATTTCCCTCACGAGCGACTAACGGAAAAGATCGAACAAGCGGAAAACCCACGGACGGCAAGGCGGCCTGGCGCCGGCGGCAGCGTCCGCAGCGGACCGGCCTGGCGCCCGGCAGCAAGGGTCCTGGTTCCCATCTATGCAATCGCTTCGCGGATTCGGCAACGGCACCATCTTGGTCCCTTAAACCCATGTCCGGATTGTCCGCGAAACTATAAATGATTCTTCCGCAAAGCCTTCTCGATTGTTTAAACGCTCATATTTTAAACGCCTAAAGTTCGGCACATTACTCAAACCCTTGAAAACGGTTATCTCAAATCTACGGCTAAAGATCCTTCCAAAACTCAAAGATTTCTCACGAACGACTAACGGAAAAGATCGAACAAGCGGAAAACCCACGGACGGCAAGGCGGCCTGGCGCCCGGCGTAAGCCAGCGCCCGGTCGGCGGCCCTCGTCCTGGTCTCGGTTCCATCGTGCTTCGGTCTGATCCGATCTTGGCTTGTTTGGATCAATCTTCGTGAGTTTGTTACGATCACGGTTATTCTAAACACCAAACATCTCGAGTAAGCGAGGTGGGTTTCCTTCAGAATTACTGAAACCTTCAAGCGACTATTCTTTGAAAAACCGTAAAAGCGTCTAAGCGGCCTGGCGTGGCCAAAGCGGCCCACTACGATTTTCGAAAGGAAGGATAACTATGGCGGTTTATCCTTATCCTCACATAAGAGATAAATGTCAAGTTTCCAGAAGATAAATGTCAAGTTTGAGAAGATAAATGTCAAGTTTCGAAGATAAATGTCAAGTTTCCGATAAACACGAAGATGGGCCGAAAATGAAAAAAGCCGATTCAGCCCGCGAGAAGATAGACTGTCTTAAGAAGAGTATATAAGGAGAGCTTTGGGCAAGAAGCAAATCATCACAAAAAACTTCCAGAGCACTTAGAGCAACTTAGGCATTATTTTCCGTTTTACTAGCGAGCTGCGACTCAGCGAGGTTAGAACTTAGATTGCTAGACTAGCGAACTTGCCGACAGCTCTTGTAGCGAGGCTCTTACCTGTTGTTCACGCCAAACGCGGATTCGAAATAAGATCTTTTGCTCCATTCTTTGTTCTTACGATTTTATTTCGTTTTCATATTTTCTTTGTCGTACTGATTGTGTGGGTAATGCCCAGCAGATATCCGGACCTTCAGGGAAGGCTTGGTTCACTTGGCTTTCCTCCAAATCAACTTAATTTGACAGTCGCGGTTCCCACAGTTTGGCTAGAAGGAGGGTTACGGATCTATCTATCTACTTAACTACTGCGGCTTCGATCATTTCTACTGGCGTCACCAAAGATCAGCCAGCTAGGCGGAACACCCGTCGGCGTAGCGTTGAAGACTCCAGCTGGAGATCGTCCGCAGTCACTGCTGATGCAAACACTGAGGCACTCAGGCAGATGAAGGAACTGTTTACCTCCGCCCAGGCACGGGCGGAACAACAGGGCAAGCTGATAACCTCCCTCGCAAAACAGGTCGACACCTTAACTGCGAGGGCAAGTTGCCGCTGATCCACCAAGGCACGCCAGCGGCAGAAGACTTCGACTTTGGATCTCGAAGCCGCGAGAAAAGATGCCCGAAGAGCCCACTCAGGAAAGCGGCTCGAAGGACAGCAAGCGACCTCGCCAGAACCTTCCACTCCGCTATGGGAAACAAGGAAAGCGACGTCAAGCGCATCGATCTAGATATCAGCGACCAATCGGATCCTTCCGATGAAGACGCTGACATCCACCCTAGAAGGACCCGAAGCCAGTCCGCTCGGCAGACGGTATCCTTCGAAAGGCCCATGATAGAAGAAGAAGAAGAACTCTACTGGATGGAGCAGGAAGAACTCGCGGAGGATCAAACTCGGATCCATCAAAACCAGAGGCGACAAAATCGGAGGAACGCCGGTAGCAATAGCGAGATCCATGATCTCCGCGAATCTCTTAAGAAGACCGTGGCCGAAGTGAAAGCGGTGAAATCGCAAATCCATCAGGCGACCAGTTCCGCCCCCGAGATCGATAGACTTCTCGAGGAAGCACGGAAAATGCCGTTCACCGCTCAGATCACGGAAACACGCATCTCAGACCCAGAGAAAATCAAAATCCCGGTCTATGACGGTACGACGGATCCTAAGTCGCACCTGCAGTCTTTCCAGATCGCAATAGGTAGGTGCAAAATCCCGGAGCGCGAACGAGACGCGGGTCATTGTCTTCTCTTCGTCGAGCACCTCAAGGGCGCTGCACTCGAATGGTTCTCCCGGCTCAAAAGGAACTCCATCGGAAGCTTCCGCCAACTGGCCTCGGCGTTCCTCAAACAATACTCCATGTTCATGGATAGAGAGACGTCTGACGTTGACCTATGGAGTCTAGCTCAGAAGGAGGGCGAGCCGCTCCGCGACTTCATGCGAAGGTTCAAACTGGTGATGGCCAGAGTAACGGGCATCAGCGACAATGTCGCAATCGATGCCCTGAGGAAGACTCTCTGGTATAACTCGAAGTTCCGAAAGTGGATACTACTGGAAAAGCCGCGGACAATCCAGGATACCCTCCACAAAGCAACAGACTTCATCATCATGGAGGAAGAGATGAAGCTTCTACCGTAAGCACGACCACAGAAAACGCCCTCAAAGAAACCTCTCAGAACGACAAAACGCCCATCAATGGCGAAGACGCCTGGCGCAGCATAACTACGCCATCAACTCGCAGCAAGGCAAAACTCTGAAACACCTGACCAGGAACCAGTACAAGGATAATTCCACCGCGAAGTTCCACGAAACCGAGGTCACTCCACTGCTAACTTCTTCAGTTCGGCGCTCGCTCGCCGCAGCTCCTCACCGCTTAACTATCAAAGGTCAAGAGTATAAAGGACCTGCTCCTGACTCTGACCGCCTAAAGACCAACAAAACTGTCTCCGAGGACCGCTAATCAAAACCAATCGGTGAAAACGTGGAAGATAAATGTCAAGTTTTCCAAGATAAATGTCAAGTTTCCGATAAACACTAAGATGGACGAAAATGGAAAAGCCCGATTCAGAACGAGTAGATAGACCGCCTTAAGAAGAGTATATAAGGAGAGCTTTGGCGAGAAGCAAATCATCACAAAAACTTCCGAGCACTTAGAAACTTAGGCATTATTTTCCGCTTTACTAATGCAGCGACTAACTAGGTTAGAACTTAGGTTGCTAGACTAGCTTAACTTGCCGACAGCTCTTGTAGCCGAGGCTCTTACCTGTTGTTCACGCCAAACGCGGATTCGAAATAAGATCTTTTGCTCCATTCTTTGTTCTACGATTTTATTTCGCTTTCATATTTTCTTTGTCGTACTGATTGTGTCGTGTGCGGCCCAGCAGATATCCGGGACCTTCAGGGAAGGCTTGGTTCACTTGGCTTTCCTCCAAATCAACATAATTTGACATTGCGAATTTTGGTTCCCACAATAATCATGTCTCTTATGAATATATCTGAGTAGTCTATTTGTTAGATTTAGGTTTTCAAAGGCTGATTTATGTATTGCTAATCACTAAATTGTTGTTAGGATGTTTTTAAATAGTTCTACATCTAGTTGTTCTTACTACTAAGACAAGGATTGATCACCCTTGACTTAGATCTTAGGATTAAATTGGCACAAGCGAAAGCTTGGTCTATTACCTGAAACTTAACTAGTATATCTAATTTAACAGACACCTACAAAAGTTGGTCTAGGAAATTAGAGAACCTATCAAACCGCTCCTAAAGCTCGCTAGAAGAAACATCAATCGATGCAACGATAGTTGTATCGATCGACGTTTTGAAAGGTGTATGGATCGATATTCATCTAGAATAATCGATCGACACTTTCTCATGATCAACAGATGAGAATTGAGATATGAGATCTAGATGTAAGACAATCTAAACAAATAAAAGCTGATAGATTGTGCTCAAGTTTGAGTTCGAGAACAATGTTTATATCGATCGACGTTTTGAAAGGTGTATGGATCGATATTCATCAAGAATAATCGATCGACACTTTCTCATGATCAACATACGAGAATTGACATATGAGATCTAGACGTAAGACAATCTAAACAAATAAAAGCTGATAGATTGTGCTCAAATTTGAATTCGAGAACAACTAATGTTTATAATCCCAGATAACTCAAAAAGATTGTATACTTGTCATACCTGAGATTATACCTGAATCTAGCTATTCCCCTCTTTTGTCAACATACTCAATTCAACCAACTGAACAACTACCTTGTTCACCCAAAGCTTCACTTCATTTACTGCTTAAAACTTGCTTATCTAGCTTTATTTCAAAGACTATAAATCTAGTGTGTAATCCTAGAGTCTCTGTGGATTCGATTCCTAAGTACTAAAACTGAACCTCTTATTTGAGAGAGTAATTCAGTTCTTAGGGTAATTTGAGTGATATCACTTTCAAAAATTTTTGTTAATTATACCAAATACTCCAGTGTGAAACAATAAGTTATAAAATAAACAAATGGAGGCTTTTATTTTATTTTTTGAACGCAATAATTTTAACTCAGACAAAACTAAATGTTTTTATTACAAAAAAAACTCGAAATAAAACCAATTCATAAATATAAACGAAACTAAAAGAAATTATTTTATATTAGATTAAAATTCAGTCAAATAATTATAAATTTAAAAAACGCGTATAAACATCTAAGTTAGAATAACTATTCCCTTTCTAGAACAAAATTTAAAAATTTTAGGGTTTAAGGTTTAAGACATAAATTTAAGTGTATTGGTAAATGTAAAACCACAAACTTTTCTTTGACTGGCCCAACGTTAGTTACATTGGCAGACGTGTTAACTATGCTTATATGTGCAGTTAGCCGATACGACGACTTTTTATCTTAGGCTAATTAAAAAAATCCAAAACCCTAAAATCATTTTCCCCCATATCGATTTAGGGATTCTCTTGAGACAAAGAACCCTAAATCGTGATTTACAACACAAGATCCTTTAATATAGCCGGTAAAATCTTTGTTTACTTCCTATTGTAGGCCCAGAGATAGTCCCATTTTGGATCAAGGATTAGTCATAAAAATCTCTGCTTGATAATCCCAAACCTTGTTGAAATATTCTTCGTGGCTTGCTTTTCTTTCTTTCTTTCAAAATATTTGTCTTCGCACAGCCACAAGCTTTCATACTCGCAAACATCCTATATTCTCTCTGGACCTCAGCAGCCATTTCATGCTTAGTGATTTTCGGATTCAACGTCAGCCTCTCAGCGAACAACATTGCTATATACAACACTTCAAAAAATTTGAGTGTCCTGCTATCTCACACTCGTTCTTACTCACATAACATTTGATCATCAACTTCTGTTTCCCCTTCTCATAAGAACAGTAAACCCTCCAGGGACACACACTCTATTTATCACCAATTCACACCTAACTTCAAAGAACTGGACCGATAAAGCTTGATGTTAAGCCTGGTTTTCAATGTATACCTGAGGAGGGTGTGCTTGAATTCTTCAGAAGTGGAGAAAGTTTTACCAAAACCAAGAAATGCCTCTGGATCCACATCTTCTCTGTAGGCTAAACTAGGAATTGACTGTTCTTCATATTCATCATCTGATGATAGAGGATCGAGAATATTTTCATCATCCCATACGTCCCCAGTGTCTTCATCACTCTCATAATCATCCTTCCTCGCTTCTTCTCCGAAGAAGACAGTCAAATAACAACATTCTTCTCGATGCCACCATGACTGTCTGCTTCGTCAATCTGAACTTCATCGACTTCATCAGCTTTGTCGTCACCGAAGATACTGCAGTAATCCTTGCTGATTTCCTCTTCTTCTTCCCTGTCTACTGCATCTAATTTACTCTTTTTCTTTTTTACCTCCTGCGCCACTAATTCCAAGTTTGTTTTTTATCCAGTTAACTAGGTGGACTGCCCACACATGTGCGGGCATTAGTATGATTCATATGTTGTATGTATATATATCATTAATATCTAATCAGATTATTATATGCGTAAAGATATGTGTAATCACACTTGCTCTCTCTCTCTCTCTCTCTCTCTCTCTCTCTCTCTCTCTCTCTCTCTCTCTCTCTCTCTCTCTCTCTCTCTCTCTCTCTCTCTCTCTCTCTCTCTCTCTCTCTCTCTCTCTCTCTCTCTCTCTCTCTCTCTCTCTCTCTCTCTCTCTCTCTCTCTCTCTCTCTCTCTCTCTCTCTCTCTCTCTCTCTCTTCAACATAGTTTTATTTTAAGCATTATAAAGTATTCAAATAAAACATAAACCTAAATTAAAAATTATAGAGAACCTATATTTACAAATACATTACAGACCCGTGTCTCTAAACATAAGGGTCACTGTTGAGTAGAGATTGCCTAAACTCATCAACCTCCGGCAAATTCGGATTGAACCCGAAGTCAGATAATCCACCCTCGGTCTCAGCCATAGATCATCATTAAAATAACTTGTACAAGTGAGTTTAGGAAACATTTTTCTCAAATTACACATTTAAAACAAAAACAAATATAATATACTTACTTATAAGCCTCCAAATTCTCCACATCTTCAAGACAACGATCACCTCTCCATGACCCCTCCTCTTTTCAAACCCATTCCAGAAGGCCCAAACATAATCCCCAGTTGCCACACACTTTATCTGAATCTCACTATTATCCATTAAACAATGTGTGTTAATTACACTGATCATATTTTACTTTGTACTTACATGTAAACATTTTATCTGACTCTCATTATTATCAATTAAACAATGTGTGTAAATTAGACTAATGTAAACATTTTTCTGTGATCATATTTTGCTTTGTACTTACATGTTGTCCCGAATGAAAAAACCACCTTTGGCCTTGCAGGATTATCAAAATGGAATTCAGTGTTGAAGACCACTCCCATTGTATCTACAAGTTAAGTGATTTCGATTTTATAGATTATATCTACACAATCTATGGGATAGTCTCTTGGTCTGATGTGAGAGATTTGATGGATGCACTTGAATTCCATGTAATGACGATTGTTAAGAGGATTGATGATGCGGCTCCAGCAAAAGGCGTAGCAGTTAGTGTGAATGGAGAGTTTGTTGCCTTAAAACCTGGAAAGACATGGTCAGCTTCTACCCGAAATATTTCCACCCACTTTCCCTCTTGTTTCTCTAGCCCTCTATATCTATCTTCACTTCCTACATAAATGTTCATCTCCACTTTGGTTCCCTGGAAAAATTAAAGTTAAGTATCAATTTTTTAGTTTGATTTATTTAATTTTATTTGATAAGTAAGAGATGGTTATTATACATTTACATCTTCATCCGCTATGATATAACTCCAGTTGGATCCAATACTGGAAACATAGGAAGCGAATGAGTGGATCATGAGTATTTTAACTCTGAAATGCCATGAAGTAGTTCTCTTGTTATATAAAACTTCAGCAAGCTTAGTGTAGTGTGACATATTTTTAGGAAATGGAGAGATTACGTGTGGTTTCTTTGTAATTTGGTGCTTTTTGTAGCTTTTATTTTTCACAGATATGCCATTAGATTGAGCCAACTGCATATATGTAAAGGAAGATAAGGAGACGATTTTGGAGTTTAGTTTTAGTGACAGAAGAAAGATTCAAGTGTAATGATGATTATCTTTAAGAGAAGTGACTGATGAGTGAGAAGTTTGTGTTTCTTTGAGGCATCCATCAAATCACAATTAAATTAAAAGGTTTATTACCTTCTCCAAATAAATTGATGTTATATATCTTAGCCTAATAACCATTTATTTTTATCCATTCGTTACAATTTAGGAGAACACATGGAGAACTTGAATTTGGCTTCTCTCCCTAATTCCATCCTTCATCAGATTATCTCCAGGATAGCAAAAAACAGTATTCGTGACTTTGGTAGTGCAAGAGTTGATTTTTTTGGGTTTAATGAAATTGGCAGAGAAGATTACTTTTACAGATCTGCAAATCTCATTTTCATGAATGAATGGATAGAAGAGGTCAATGCTATTAGAACATTCAGGCTTAGGTGCTACCATTTGGGTAATCTAGAGGCCATCTACTTGCAAAGTATATATGAGTTCTTCATGCTACATTTTAGTTCATAAAGGAAGGAAAAAAAATACATCTTGCTGGTGAAAGAGGATGCTTGCTGGCCAAATATATAGATGGTATGATGAACTTGGCATTTAGCATTGATGATAGAGGATTGGTTCACAACTATCCTAGTTTTGTACGTAAACATATTGATCGGATGTCTCACATTATCACTGCTCGGGAAGTCTCAGGCCATTGGGATTACGATAAACCTGGGATGTTTTTGTCTGTATTCGAAAAATAGATGACAACGTCTCATGCGCTTGCTGGTGCTCTAGAATTGAAGAACCATTGTTTTTAGTCTCCATAGATGGATCAAGAACAAAGTGGTTATGTAATCATTGTTTGTGGCAATCTGCAGCTTGGAGCTTTTGCAGTGAAATACATTTGACTGCTCGTGAGTGACCAATTGGAGATTAGTTGTGTGTTGTGATGTAACTTTTCTCTACTCTTACTATTTTTTAAAACCACATTGTAATTATTTATTTTAATAGTAATTACTAATATTTGGGTAATATCTAAATATTATGTATCAGTGACACATTGTCACCATCCAATAGAGTTAAGTTTTTTTGCATAAATAAAATAATATAATTCATTATTTAGACTAAAAGATTAACAAAGGACATTATCTAAGAAAATTACATTAAGTTAGATAATTCAAAAATTAAATTTATGAATAATTTATTAACCTCTTTCTACTGATGTATTTTCTTGTTACTGAAAAAAAACAATATATATATATATATATATATATATATATATATATATATATATATATAACATATAACATAATTAAACTTAACAACAATGCTTAGTGTGAATAATTAACCTTCAATGAATTTGATTTTCTTGATAGTTGTAGAAATGATAAACTGAATAGTAAAAGGTATGTAACCGTCTATCTCTTCGTCTACATGTTTAGGTGAAGACAAAAATCTTAAATCTCAACCCAACTTCCTTCTAGTAGATAAAACTCGTACCGACGAATGAATTTCCCATTCTTGCTTGAATTTCAGGCCCCTTAAGAAAAATCAATCATTTATATTTAGTTAATAAAAGAGAAGTTTAGATTACTTTGAATTACATGTACCTTTTCGTCGATCAACACTATATCAAGTGTTTCACCCTGGTGAATAATATATTCTTTACATATACTTTTATCTTAACACGAATAATCCAATCTGTTTGTGTTGAATTAAAATCTTCTAAATTTTCGATAGACATATTACTAAAATATGAAATTTATACTCGATATGTGGTTTCTATGGTTTTTATATAGAAAATTTCTGAGAGGATGCGATTGAATAATTAGGTTAAAACTAAGTTGCTGAATATCAATGTAGATATTCATTTGACACTATAGTATCATTAACGTATATTCCTTTTTGATTTTAAGTAAACTAAAGTTCCTTTATTATAATCTATTTGGTAACAAAATATTGTAATATTGTAGGAAAACAAAATAAATACCTGATTTGGAACCCTATATTGGAAATGGTAAAATATATAGGAGGGTAATATTAAATTATAGATGAGGTTCGTTTATAGACAGTGGGATATCCATTGAATTTTCTCAATCGGGTGAAAATCAAATAATAAGAAGATTTGCTTTCTAACGTCTCTGATATACCTTTCTATATCTATTAAAAACAGAATATAAAAGAGTTGTACTGAACATCAAATATTACCTATCACAATATAATTTTTGTAAACAATAGATTGCCTTAAAAACGTTTGACGTTTTGCTATATTCAATGCCATAATAAAGGTTGGAATTTTAAACAAACAAAAAAATAAGGTTGGAAATATTAAAAAAATAATAGTCTCGGCTATACTCCATCATGATTTGAAAGGCTGCACCAATTACAAATAAATAATTTAATTAATATAATACATGATTTTTGTTTTAAATTTTTATTTGGAAAACTGGGAAGTTTTGTTCGTTAGTTGTGCTTGCATTTTAGATACATATTTAGAATTTCGAGAAAATATTTAGATATATATTCTTACTGTATAGTTTCAATTTACTTGGATATCATTCATAAGAAAATAATTTAAATAAATACAAATAAATAATACATGGAAATAATAGAAACAATTATTAGAAACTATATAATATTCAATTGATAATATTATATTTAATTTTGTATAGTATTTATATTGTTGCTTAACATTGTCAACAAAAATTGGTGAGAAAGTATTCTTAATGTATCAACATTACACACCTAGGGACTAATAAAAAGCCATCATCATTGAGTTTGAAGGTATAATAAAGGCTATTGATGTACACATTTCAATCAAATGATAGAAGAGAAATCGTATATGCTTGGGGAAACGTAAGCCTATATTGGATAAAAGTATTTAATCTAAAAATATGAAAATGATAATCTATCTAATATAATTTTTTAAAAGTGTGAATCATAAACTCACACTAAACCAGGAAATTTTTATATTTTCACTCTACGATCAATGTCATTATAAAATAACCCTAAATTCAAACGTGACTCGCTGAAGAAGCCGAGTCCGGTTCGGTGTAAAACCCGGATTTGTAAAAAACCGGTAAACCGGCTGAAAACCGGTAAAACCGGTGACCCGGGTCAATTTTAAAACCCGGTTAGTAAAATTTAAATATTTTATAATTAGTGTTCAACTATCACTATTTAATTGATTTTTTTATTTTCTGAAGAAACAATGTGAAAATATATTTTTTTACTTTCATATACTATCTTTATTTTACGATATTCATAAAATTTGAGATTTAGTTGTAAAAATAAATAAATATGATAATTTTAATTGTAAATCATAGTACGATTTTATCAATTTTAGTTTACATAGTATTCACTATTCAGTTTTATTTACTACATATACAGTTAGATTTATGTTTATTGTTTATATTTAATTATAGAAAAGAATAGAGAATTTATAATATGTAGGAGTAAAGTTCATAGATAGAAAACCCGGTTCGACCGGTTAAACCGGTCCAACAAGTCAACCAGTAGCTACACCGAGTTGGTATCCGGTCCGGTTTTCAAAACATTGGATAAGATAATAAGTACTTTTCAGGTAGTTAACGACCGGCAAAATAACCAGAATAAGAGTTTTTAAGAAAATAAATAAAGCACAAAATTAAAATCCAGATTAGTCGATTTAGATCATTGAGGGTTTAGTCATACATGCTTGGCTCCCCAAGCTTGTAGCAATCGATCACTGGGACCTTCAAATCGGCTTCCTTTGCTTCAGCAAGGCGTAGTTCAGATTCAAGTTTCTCCTTTTCAGACCTGATTTCAGCTTCTTTAATAAGGTGGTCACGCAACTCGAGTTTCGCAGCCAGGGAATTCACATCAAACTCTGCTTTATGATATACATCTATAGCGTCAATTTGTTCCCTTATTATCATCAGAATAGCCCTGTAACTGTCTTGAGTTTCCATCCTTGCGTTTTTATAACCTTCTTCATAGCTTGAGTCACGGTCTTCTTCCAATGGACGTTTCAATTTGAAATCACGGTTGTCTGCAATTTTACATTGTTCATAAAAGAAAATAAGATTAAAAGAGATTATTAATCTGCTATATGAAGAAAAATCGATTACACGAAAGAGTACATAAAAGACGCTTATAATGATAGCTATTTATATTAAAGACATCTTTAAATAAATAAATAAAAAACTAAATCATGAGGTAGATCATCTAATACCTTAAATATATTATATTACGGTTTTCTATCTATTATACAACATACATCACAAATTCATACATGCATATTATATTAGAAGAAAAAAAAGAAAAACTCATCGAATAGATGATGAAGAGAAGACAAAGCAAATGAAAGCAAATTAGGTTTTTCAGATAAATTAGCTTGTTTCGGTTTTTATAATTAAAATGATTCAAGAGTTATGTCGTTTTGGTTTGAGTGACCCGACTCTTGGGTTAGTAAAGTTTGGGACTTGTTTTGGACTTTAAAATATATTAAATATTGATGCAAATCAGTATGTTATATATGAATATCATATTTTTATTTATTATACATACGAAATCATAAAAAATCATATTATTACGAAATCATACTATTATTTATAAATTATTTTACGAATACATTCAGAGATCTTATCATATATCCAGAATATAAGTCACTAAGAAGTCAAAAAAGTTTAATTAGTCAAGTTATTAAAGAAGTGGAAACTATTCTTAACTTTGATTTAAGAATGATTTATCAACCTCTTTTGACTAATATTATTTATTCTCACTGCAAAAGATTTAGAAATGAACATAAAATGGAATTACATAATAAAAAACTGAAATCCTTGAATGATAGAGAAATAATTTATTATAAAGAAGTCGGAATTACATAACTTGATTTGCAAGAAACAATTATTAGAGATAAATAGATATTGATGATGATATATGTTTGATTGTAAAAGGTACAATTAATAGAGAAGAAAATTGTTGGTTTTAAAAGCAATAAAAAAGGTAAGATACGATAAAAGTAATATGGTCGATTTTTCCATTTAAAATATTAATATTATTTTTTAGTTGTATTGTATTTAGTAAACTATTTGTACACGAAACTGACACAGGTTGTGAATAATAGTAAAGGCCCCCTGATAGTAAATATTTTGTAAACATCAAATAATTAAATTCATTAATTAGTCTAAAACGTTGACAAATAACATGAATTAAGTAAATCACATATACTTACATATTTCTTAAAATTAATTTACTGTTGATTTAGTAATTTGATATAGATTTAAATGTAAGTTAAGTGTATAAGCAGTGTGATTTTACAATGGAATATTTAATGGGTTGTATTGAACATCAAATCTTACCTACCAAAATCTGTATCTAAATTTCTTATAATTATTTAGAAATATTCATATATCTTCTATTTACTTGGATATATTCATAACCTACTGATGTAGGTAAATCTTCCCAAAAATCCAAAAAAAAAATCACATAGATGGCAGAAACATTTTTAAGAAACTATGTCGAGCATAAATGATATCGATGGCGACAATACTATAAATGTTATTGCTTGCAAGAAAAGTAAAAGAGATGAATCTTAAACGTAATTTGTTTTGTGGTAATATATGACAAGAGGATTTAATTACGTGATAGTAAAGTATAATGTTATACTTTTATTCCGAAGAAAATTATGCCAAAAATTCCTAAAATAAAAAAAAAGTAAATATAGCAAAATTAAAATTAAAGAAACACATAGATTGTTCACATAAAATATAAAACTGGATTCTTTTTCTTTTCTTCGATCCTGTCAAACAAAAAAAATGTTAGCATATATTAAGAAATTATTATATATGGATTGAAAATATTTACGAACATTCTTTTGAACATAGTAACTGGTTCTATTAATGGATTAAACATAATCTCAGAGCATCCGAGAATGTTGGTAATCTCTCTATATCCACCTATATATAGTTAAAAAATATGGACCATATATATCATACAAATCAGTATCGTAAAATATTAGAATAAACATATGACATATTAAGTTCTAACCGTCAAGAACGTCAATCTTCCAGAAACGTAGCACGCAACTTACTACGTCATCCACATAAGAAGACCATAATGCATGGACATCTTCAGCCATTTTCCCATATACAACACAAGTGACTCGCTGGAAGCTAAAGTTAGAATTGAATAACATATAATTATATAGGAATCATATAATATGATAAACATAACTATAATAACTTTGGATTAATAGTATGATGTACACTTACTTGATATTCGTTAAGGTTAAGGATATAGTATTGACAGGTTTGAGAAATTCATTTCCATCTTTCTGGTTAAATACCCACTCTAGATCTCCAAATAATATAATAACACCTAATATGTCTAATATAAAGTTGAAGAGAAGTTAGTTTAAAATGGTAATCAACTTTAAAATAATAAATTAACAAAAAAAGAATTAAAAAAAAGAATTCTAACAGAGTGAAAATATGTGATGAACTAATCCCATCTCTAACTCATCATATTTTACGAATGAAAAAAAGTCTCGGGTGTGTATTCTGGAAATATGAATTCAACACGTGTGGACTTCGAAAAATAAATATGATACGTGATGAGTGACCCTGATAATCCCGATAGAATGGACTACCTTGAAATTTGATAATCTAGCCCAGAAATGCTTATTAAGCATAGAATATAATCTACAAATTAAAGAATTCTTCATAGTTGCTTGAATCGTATGCCCATGTAAGAAATTAAGAAAATCTTATAGATTGCAAATATACAGATATTTAGATTTAGTCTAACATATATCGATACTAAATTTAATCACAACTTAAGAAGGAAGCATTTCATATATAAACTAAATAAAGGAAATACTTTAAATATCCACTTTAATGTGTTGAAGTTCAACAGTTGAACCTACACAATATGCTGAAATAGGAAATTAGAATAATTTATAAATGATCATTTAGAGTTCTTTAAATATTGTAACTCTACATATACTTTTAATGTGTGGAAGCTACACAATATGCTGAAATAGAAAATTCGAATAATTTATAAATGATTTTTATTTCAAATGAATGAAGTATTTCATATATAAACCAAATAAAGGAAATATTTTAAATATCCACTTTAATGTGTTGTACCTAAACAATACACTGAAATAGGAAATCCGAATAATTTATAAATGATCTGAAGAATTATATATAATAGTTGCAATGCATACAAATATTGAGTTGTACAAAATTAAAATGACTATCACTTATTTTAAAACATATAGAGTCTTAACTAGTCGATAACAAAAAATTTGATTACAATCATCATACAAATTTTATATCAGTAGGCGATAACAGGGAATATATGAAACAGTTATAAAACATAAGAATTAAAGCAAATTATTATTAAATATAAAAATATTAATGGAAATAAAAAGTTTGGTAGACACAAACTGGAACTGCATATAAAAAATTTAAATATTATTAAAAATCGTAATGCTTTCCACATTTGTGACAAATTCCTTTAATATTCTTATCAGTAGCACCTGTGTTTTTGAACTGTGTGCTTGTGTTGGCTTTTAACTTCCCTTGTCCAATGGATGACATTTGATTTTCCATGAGGTTCTTATTTATATCTTCAAACTTTATCCTGCTGAGTATATCATCCAATGACGTCAACCTACATCAGATACGCTTTAAATAGGTTCTGAAATTCACCCATCTCGCAGGAAGCTTCTCGATCAAACAGTTTACAATAAAAGTATTGCAAAGAGAAATTTCCTCTAAATTCAAATAGACGCAGATTGAAAGGAATTTCTCAATTTGTTGAACAATAGGTTTAGAATCAACCATTTCAAAGTGTATTAGTTTTGCAGTTGCAAAATGTTGACGCCTCAGAACATCTGCTTTGTGATTCTTCTTCATGGATAACCACAAAGCCTTAGAGGATTTTCCTGTGAATTCAATCCATAAAAGGGATCGATTAATCGGCCCAATATTAACTCTGTACACATACAATCACCATGGATCCATGCATCTTCAGTTGCTAAATTGAGGACATCAGTATTAGCAACATGATTGACGGATTTTTCATTAGTAAGGTACTTATCCAACTTCAAATACGTTAAATATATTTCTATCTCTTGTTTCCAAACATCGAAATTCTTTCCGCCAAACTTATTTGGCAGCATTGGATCCGAAAGAGTACACAATTCATAGTTCACTGCCTTGTGATCTGTTTATCCATCGACGTTGTTAAGATTCATCTAATGGGAAATAGAAAAAAAGTATCATCAAACGGATATAATAAAAATCCAAAGGAGTAAACAAATAAATAAGATAGAAGAAGAATAGTATACTGGTAGACGTTTGAGGGCTGTTTTTTTTTACGAAAGAGATTTCAACTGTATATATAGGGGACGTAAACTTCCTTTAGAAGTTTCAACAAATGTAAAAAAAAACTTTCAATAAAAGATACATGTAAAAGAAGATCAAATTAAAATAATATCTTATAATATCTTATAATCTATGTGTAAATTGCAAAACTATTATTATTGGAAACAATATCAAAGCAGAATTTCAAAAAATTCGTGTTCACCAAACAACCAAAATCACTAATAAACTAAACGACGTAATATCGTCTAATCAGAGGATATACAAAACCGAGAGAGGTTTGATTAGAGGATATACAAACCAAGATTAAAGCAAAACCAAGATTAAAGCAAAACCAAGAATGATCTAAAAGCGAGAAATTAAGCAAAACCAAATAACCAGAGAGTAGATTAAAGAGAAACCGAGATTGATTTAAAAGTTTGATTAATGAAGGTTTAAGAAAGATAACCAAAACGTAATAAGAAAACGGATTAGTGATGGTTTAGCGAAAAACCACATCAGAAACACTCTAATCAGCATTGTGAAATAGCAAGTCAATCAAATTATAATGTTTTCCCTTAACCTTCATTAACTCTAATTGTCAAAAAAAACACATATCAGCATTGTAAGATAGTCTAATCATTTTAAATTAGTGAACCAATCAGATTATAACGTTTTCACTTAAGTGTATTTTCAAATAACAGTATGATGTCTAGATTTTAGAATTGTTTTTTTCCTTAATTATATACCGATACAAGATTTCAAATATAGTTTTTATCTAGAATTTTTCAATATGTTATAAATGATTATTAGTCATCAGGACACTTGTCGTTTGGTGTCATGTAGTGGACACTTGTCCCCTCGTCTTCAAATGTCTTGCTGCATCATCATCCAGATGTCAGTATTAATGTTTTGTATTTTTCCTAATATGCTGGCTATAAATTGTCCCTTTTCACGTTTGTTTTTGTAACACAACAACATAATAAAAAGAGAAAGTAAAGATCACTCTCAACTCATCTCTCTCACGTGATTCCACTCAAACACAAAAGAATATATATATATATATAAATAAAGCAAAAGTAATCTTTCATTTCACCATCTTTTTCACAAACACGTTATCAGCACGACGATCTCTACTATATCAATCTTTTTTATACCAAGCTAGATAATACCAGCGAGATAAGATTTGATTAATGTTTTTCAGTAATTCTAATTATTTAAATTTTATTATTATTCTGTAGTGAATGGCTAGACCTTCTCCGTTTATTTTTCGGGATAATAGGCGTTGCCATTCCCGACTGGTCGTTATGGTAGGCTATGCCTTCACGATCAGAAAAACATGTGGTAGGCTTTGCTTCCGTGATTAATAAAAAGAAAAGGTCAACATGGAAGACCCTGTCTCCTCGGACCTTGATGTCTTGCATATTTTCATTGTTTTAGCTTTCCATTTTGTGCATTTTATCCCTTCTAGATTAGGCATTAGGCATATTTAGGTTCATTTTGCATTCATAAGTCTTTATCAGGTCTTGGAGTGTACTTTGGAGAATTTGAAGGTGTTTGGGGGTACTTTATTACAAAAAGGAAGGGTGAAAGATAGACATGGACGATGGCCATAAAGAAGTCTTTCTGTGCTAAGATTTGGTCGGAACATGGCATTTTGAGTTAGCTTTCCATTGGGAGTGGTTTCAAACCATTTGAAGCCATATTGGAGGAGTTATGATTATTTGAGTGCAGGCATGTCAGTACACCCGGGTCAGCACACTCGGCTTGACCAGCCCGCACAGAACGAAGGGATGATGCTGGACGATGAAGCACCCGGACGGACGTACGCGACCTCGATAGCCCGCACGGCCTGACCGCAGGAACAGACAGCACGTACGCGGCTTGGAGCACCCGGATGAAGCTACCCGCGTGCGAGCCTACCCGGACGTCCACACCCGAGGAAGACGACCCGCACGTCCCGACAATGGAGAACGCCCAGGATCAGGACGCGGCCGATCACACCCGACCTCCTTCGCCGCTGCATTCACTCCACTCAACCCCAGTACACTCGAGCAGGGCGACACCGGCCTTGGCACACGCTGCCTGAAGCACCGCGACGGCCTGCACACCCGACCGAAGGACGCTGCCTGAAGTACCGCGACGGCCTGCACACCGACTGGAAGGACGCTGCCTGAAGCACCGCGACGGCCTGCTTGCTGCTGGACACGGACAGTACGCGGCCTAGAGCACCCGGGGAGGACAACCCGAGCAGTCGGACGAGCCGGATGAGCATCCTCATACGCGGGTGGCCATACCCGGCCTGGTGGAAGCCTATCCGACCAGGGTATCCGAGCTTCTTCCTTTTGGAGCATTTTGATTGGCTTAGACCATTAATCTTCTAAGGGCTTTTTAGTCATTTTACTTTTATGTGTTTAGGGATTTTAAGCCTACTATAAATACTCTCATTAACCCAAGTTTGGGACTTATGTTATTTATGATCTAAGAACAAAAACCTTTTGAGTAAAGCTTCATCTTTGATTTATTATCTCATCTCATCTTGTGTTCTTGATTGTCTATTTCATCTCGTTTCTTTCTCTATATGTTTAAGCTTGAATCTCTCATGGGTTTAAGAGTAAGCATGTGGATTAGTGAGTAGATCCATCTAAGATCCATGGGTTAGGGTGATTATGGTGATTAAGTGAAGATCCAAGGTGCTTAGGGTTGATTTATCCTCTTCTTGCATTGATTTGGTGTTCTTAAAGCTATATTTGAGTTGGCCTCTCAAACATAGAGCTATAGGCATTTCATGCCCGAAAGGTGTTCTATGAAATGCCTGAACCAACTCATCTATGCTTTTAGCTTGCTTTGCCTAAGGGATTAGTTGTCAAAGAGGCTAGAATTGCTAATAGACTCATTCTCCATGTTTGCTTTGATCATTACAGCCAAAGGGATTTGGTGTACTTGGGTGATCATTGCAAAAGAGCATTCGTCTAGGGATAGAGCTTGCTTAGTTTTGTTGTCTAGGCATAAAGAGTTAGATTGATTGAAAAAGTTAGCATCTTGGATTGAATCTTAATCATTTGATATCAGGTCCATACACCCATGGGTCTCATTCTCCTTATAAGAAAGAAAGTTTTACTTTTTGTTGCATTTTACTTATTGTCTTAGTTTAATCATCATTCTCTTTAATGATTGCATTTAGATTAAGCATAGACTTGCATTCTCTCTGTTTCATGGTCACTTAGGACTGGTTCGACAATCTTATATACTACATCATTTCATTAGGACCTTAGAAAAGTCCTTTCATCAGACCTTGAAATAAGAAAAGATCAACATGGTAGACACTGTCTCCTCCGATCTTGAAAATAAGAAAAAGTCAACATGGTAGACAATGTCTTCTCGGACTTTGAAAAATGATCAATATGGTAGTCTTTGATTCCTCGGATCATGTGGTAAGCCAAGCCTCCAATTTTATTTATGCTCTTTAAATTTCTGCAATTTACTTTATGCATTTAATTATTGCCTTTACTTTATGCCTTAAATTTCTGCATTTAAATTATGTATTTTAATTCCCGTCTTTATTATATTTTATATTACTATTCTATGATACATTTATCATGTCAAATTTGACAAAGCTCGAAATTAATGCCCTGGATATTACGGGAAATAATTATATGACCTGGGCAGTGGGTGCAAAAATGCACATGAAAGGAAACAGAATTTTGGAAACCATCGATAGCTCAAAAACGGTGTCGGATGAGAAAAAGGCTAAAGCCATGATATTTTTATGACACCACATACATGATAGTTTAAAAGATGAATATATTACGAAAGAGGATCCTTTTGACCTCTGGAATTCATTAAAAGAGAGGTTCGATCACCAGAAGTATGTGATCTTACCAAAAGCTAAACACAAGTGGATCCATCTCCGGTTCCAGGATTACAAAAGAGTAAGTGAGTATAATTCTGCTATGTTCGGAATTACATCGAGGATGATGTTATGTGGAGAGAAAATAAGTGATTATGATATGATCGAGAAAACTCTCTCTACGTTCCATCCTGAAAACGTAGTCCTGCAGTAACAATACTGTATGAATGAATTTACCCGTTACTTGGAGTTGATGCAAATCCTCCTTGTAGCGGAACAGAATAATCAACTTGTGTTGTTAAACAATCAGGCTCGTCCCACTGGAACTGTACCATTTCCCGAAGCGAATGTTGCATCAAGTAATAATAATTGGAGAGGATGAGGACGTGGACGTTGTCGAAATCATGGTCGTGAAAGAGGACGAGGAAAAAGATTCCGTTCGTAAGATGAAAAGAATAATAAGGACTTCCACGGATATGAAAGGAGCCGAGATGATAAAAGGCAAACATAAAAGGTTTGCTACAGATGTGGCGTGAAAGATCATTGGATACGTAGCTGTCATACGCTAGAACACTTAGCCGATCTGTATAGAGAATCCCAAAAGGGAAAAGAGAAAGGAGGTGAAACGAACTTCATCTCTGATGAACCCGAGCCATCTTTTCATGGTTTAAATGATGATACTCATCTCGACGTATCAGATTTTCTGGTTGAACCATAAAATATCAATGAGTGATAGAATCGATGTGATGTAGTTTTTATTGTATTATAGTATCTATATCTTTGGTTGCAAAATAGATGTTATGTTTTCATGTTTTATGTCTAATATTAACTAGATTTTGACCCGCGTTTGGAAAACGCGGGATTGTTTTTGAAAGTAAATACTTTTTAATTGATATAAGATAATGTATAGGTTTGAATACATATATTTGGAACCGAGAACTGTACCATACCAAAAAAAATCAAAATTGAACTAAATTTCATAAATAACCCAGCAAATTATATATTTCTAGAGCAAAAAATTGAAACTGAACCTAGAGCCAAATGGATACCTGAATTTTTAAAATATAAATTATATACTTACAAATAGTAATTATATCTAATTTATAAATAACCAAATATCCTAAAATACTATATATAAACCGAATTACTGAATATTTTTATTCAAAACTAGGGCCGACCCGCGCTACGCGCGGGATCTACTTTGTTAAATGTTTGAGTTGATTTTGTTTTAGTGGATTGGTTATGTATTATATTTGAACAAATATTTTCATGAATTATTTACTTATATATGATTTTTAAATATTGAGAATCAAAAATAGTTGACTAAATTGCATAATACCATGCATATTTATGATTTTTTGAATAAAACAATAAATTTTTTATTAAGAGAGGAATTGTTTTTTTACATGCTCTTATTCACTTATTATAGACTTATTGTGTATCGTTATTCATTCGGACTTTACAACTATTTACTTAATCTTCACTGTTACATCTCTTGCTTACTTTTTCTTAAAAAAAACTACACCTATTTATTGTTATTGGTGTTTATTGTAACTATATATTTTTGACTGTTTCCAAAATAATACAAAAACAATATGAAACCAAAAATCTGGTAACAAAAAGGTTTCATAACCACAACATAAAAATCTTTCAAAAGTAACTTGTTTCCTTCATATGTTCTAACCACTCTCCAGTTCTTGAAAGCATCTTTTAACTCAGAGGTAGTATGTAATTTACACAAAAGTATTAGTAAGCAAATAAATAGTTTGGGAATCATCTTTGTTGTCTCACATATGAAATTATCCATCTCTTTAAAGATCAATGAGTATAAAAACCACATCCATAGATTCAAATTGTCATATAAATTAGGCTTGTCTTTATACCTGGTCAGAACAAAGGCATTGCATGGCTCATCTATCTTTCTTTAAGCCATTTCATATGATGTCCTTGAATCTTCTCCACACTTGAAGAAATATTTATTTTGCTGTAATTTCGGTATTTTTGACTGTGTTTGAACTTTGTTTGTTTCTTTGTTAACATGACGTGCAGACACTCTTGGGGGATTAAGCAACACTTGAGACGGACTTTTAAAATGATCTCTTCATGATTTTCTTAAATTGGTATGTTTCACAAAAAAAGATTATAACACCTAAAACAACTGTTTATAATGAAAAATATAAAAGTAAAAAATCCAAGTTAAAATGTAGAGAAAATATATATAACCACCAATCAAATTATATATGCATGTTAGGACTGGATTTAATATTTGGTGGACCCTATTCAAATATTAATTGAAGCTTAAACTTTTTATGATTATTTTTGTTGGACCTTTCAATATGAAGAAAAATTGTATAAATCAATAATTTTTTGATAGTTCTTTTTATTCAAATTCATTTTGTTGTGGTTAACTAAATTTACTAATACGGTTACTAATATTTTTTTAATGAGGTTGTGTGTTATTTTAGTTTTGGCGATGTAAAGTTATTAATATAGTTTTCTTTTAATTTTAGTTCATCTATTTTTTTTTCTCATACGTATATCATGTCAGATTAGATATTTATTGATTTTGGTTTGTTAAAACCAAAATGAATTACTCTATTTTTGTTCTTATGTTTTATCATGTTAATTTCTCTACTTGAGTTTTTGATCTAAATAAAGAAGTATGTTTTGATAAAATTTACACTTTTTGTGCTATGAGGTTCTATGTTGTTTAATTTTGGCTATGTAGAGTTGTTGTTCTATTTGTTTTATTTTAGATCATGTTTTTTTTCTTATTTGTTTAGTATTAGATCGTTTTATATTACGCTCTCTTTCAAACCGTACTAAAATTTTTTATTTTCATATCACTTGTAGATTTATGTTCCGAGATCTTCTTTTTGAATTCATTACATAACCTCTTAAAAATATTCTACGATTTAATGTAGAATAATCTAAGATCTTTTTTTTTATATCATAAAGTAAACTGTTAATCTTATAATATTGTTTTTATATATTGTTCTACTTTGTTTATGTAACTGTTATTTTTGAAATATTTTTTTGTAACTATTTTTGAAATAATTTTTTGATTATCTACTAATTTTTAGTTTGTTTTTGTATCAATATCTTGTTAGTCATTTAACCTGAAATTATTGATCAAAAGGTAAAACATGGGAATAACTTCTTTTATATATTTGTCGATTTTGGTTTTATAAAACATTTAAAAAAATCGTAAATGAACTCTTGTTTATTGTTTTTATGAATTTTTCTAATTTGGAATTTTCTTATATTTTCTCATGTTAATTTTTCTATTTGAGTTTGATGACATAAAAAAGAGATATGTCTTTTTAATGATATTTACACTTTTTGTGTAATAAGGATTTATTCTATTTTATTTTTGGCAATGTAGAATTGATGATCTATTTGTTTTATTTTAAGTTATCAAGTTTTTTTTCTTATGTGTTTTTTGTTAGGTTATTTTATAATGTGTCTCTTACTCAGATTGTGCTATAAGTATTTATGTTCAAAGATTTTTTTTTAAGCTCATGATGTATTTTAAAATATTAGATGTTTATTTAGATAGAATACCCTAATATATTTTATCTATATCATAAAAAACTTATTTTTTATGTTTCTTGTTTTTATTTATGTATTACTTTCCTATAACTATTTTTTCTGTTTTTAATTATCTTTTAGTTTTAATTGTGATTTTATATTAATATTTTGTTAATTTGTTTAATCTTAAGTTTTGATTAAAAGGAAAAAAGAAAACAATTTTTTTCTTTTTGATATATTTGCTGATTTTGGTTTGATAAAAATTTAAAGACGATTCCGTAAATGAATCTCTCTATTTTTGTTATTATGAATTTCCTAATTTGGTATGTTATCATTTTCTCATGTTAATTTCTATACTTGAGTTTGTGACCTAAAAGAAGTGAACAATTTGGTTATAAGGCATTAGCTCCACGATATTAATCAAAGCTTTGATATTATAGATTACAGACTTCATTATGTAACACATGGCTGCGAGGATAAAAATTAAGTAACTAACGAAAAATGATATTACACGTTTATCGACACGTAAGGTCTTTACATTGATCTCAACCATAGAACTGGCACATTGAGATACTATTGTTTTATCTTTACCACTGTGTGTCATCCTTTCAAACCACTGAACTAAAAAAAACATCAATTACAATTAGCTACATGAGCTGCAACGAAGCCTGAACAACGCTAGTAACTATTCCTATTGAATATTGCCAAGAGTTGTTGAAAGATGTGAATCCACGAAGCAGTTTGCGCGAGCACATAGAACAGGAGATACAGCACCACCATCAATTGGTTGGGTCAATATCAGCCACCTCAGGTTTGCAAATGAACTCCACATCCTAGGGTAACATAAGTGAAATACATTAGTTATATACTATAAGCTGAGAACAATGAAACAAAATTCATTTGAGAGTCTTGACAATTTAAAATCTTATTCAAACTGCAGCATTTATAATATAATTTTAAGTAAAAGGAAAGATAAACAAAAAAGAAAATTTCAGGGGTTTGAGGGTGCAGCAGTGAGGGTTTGAGGGTGGAGCAGTGGCTTGTGCGCAACATGAGATTTTTAAAATATGGTCAATTACTAAACATGTTTTGGACATGTTATGCAAGCGTATGTGACCAAACTCAGCTTGATGGAGTCTTCGAAGTAGACCTTATTAAGTTGACGTACATGTGGGGTTGAATTGAGAACATAGCTATTAAGCTCCTGGAGCGTGACTGACTCAAGTTCCTTAACACCACCATACTTGGAAGTAGTTGAAGAGGAACCAGCCTCACCTCCACAAAACCTGCATCACGTTTGACCAAATTATTTGTAACCAAAGAAAAGTACCGAACATATTTATGGACAAATCAAGTCTAATCACCAAGATTCATTATTCATTAATTAACTCAAGAAGAACATTCTCGGAGCAGTTTAATTCCAACTAATCAAAAGTCCTTCCTATCACAGTCACTAAACTTGTTTTTGAAAATAAGAAGACCAACCTGAAGTAAGAACTGACTCATCAAATACTAAAAGGAAACTAAACACATTGTTTGGATCTGTTGAAGAAAGTCAAAAGCTTTAACTAATGACGAACCTTTTGTAGCTCAGATACGATCTCATTAGTGTCTTGAAGCTCAGATTCATAACATGAATAACATTTGCACCTAAGAATCCTCCTTTGAATTCGACCATGTTTTGTTACCAGCACCAGGAATGCTTCCCCCACCGCCACGACCGGGATTAACCCGAAGGGAAACTCCATCTCCAGGAGGTTGCCAGAGATCCGGTGGGTCTCCTTGAGAGCACAAAAGAGCAGACTTTACAACTTCCACCTACTCCGCAACAAAATTCGTAGGCTTGAGAGAAACGATCTTGTTACGGTGGTGGTTGCAGCGAGGAGTCACGGCGTGGAGACGGTTGAAGATGAAGTATCAAGAAATTCAATCAGCAAAGATCTCTGCTTTTAAGTGAAGCGTTAATCAAAAACCCTAGAAAGTGAACTGCAAGTGAAGGGCAAGCATAAGGGAGGTTATCAAAGGGAGGAACCTGACACTTGATCGGAGTTGTAGAGAATCAGAATCATTATGAGATATAAGAGATAAGAAGACAAGATGAGCTTTTGGAGAGGAAACTTACATCTATTTATACACCGCCCCTCACATCTAATCAGCTCATTAAAGACACATCATGGGAGAATATATCAACGGGATTAAAGACGATTCATAACGCATACCGTTACAGAAACTGGATCGTCACCGCCTCGAAGAGAAACGATGAACACGAAGTTGCTCATCACAACTGATTTGGGTTTCCGTCTACTTAGGTGTCGCTAGGCTGCAATTGAAGCACGTATGAAAGACAAAGCCCAAGTAAAGTCCAGAGACGATAGACAAAAAAAGAAACGCACCGTTTCATTAACGGGGACACGTGGCGGCCGCTGGAAGAACGAATTTGTGTCTTTGGATGCATATGTATGATACCAGAGAGAAGAAAGTGACTTTATAATAATGATATCGATAAAGATAATAATCAACACAAATAATGCTTATAAGTTATAACTATTTAGACAATAAAACATAATTCTATTATTACTCCTAACCAACAAAAATAGAATCAAACCTTCTGTAAAACTATCACCAAAATTTGAAAGAAAGTAGTACAGTGAAAATGACACGTGAGAAATGGTGCAAATTATATGTTTCAATTATACAGAATTTGAAAATTCATAATAATCTAACGAGGTTAGCTTAAGCAAACCAAATGAATTATATCGAAGAATTTTGTAATGGTAATGGTTTAGTTAAACCTTACATGACTTCAAATCTAAAAATTAAACTCTAAACAAGTATATGAAGTGAATCATAGTATCAAGAATTTCATACGGAATTAAAGTAATATTTCAAAATCATAATATAGAATTGGAAAGACAACTGAACTAGATCAGACCAAAATTGTATAGCCAAACTATATGGCGCATAAACTCTATATGTAACTTAAACACTAAATAATACCAAATCATATATATTTGTTTATAATATGCATCAAACTTTATAATATGATTTCAAATCAAATGATGGAGATCATAATCTGGCGATTTTTAATTAGGATGATGGAGATCATAATCTAGCAATTTTTAATTAGGAAAACCACATAAATTTAACATGAATTGAGATGGAATTAGAGATAATTAAAAATTGTTTAGTCGAACTAATTTCACGTCAACCATGTCAATAATTTTTGAGAGGCTAATCATTTTTCTATTGTGTTATACTAAGTAATAACCCGCGCTACGCGGCAGATCTTTCTTATAGTGTAAATTTTTAGGGGGATGTATTCAACTAAGAGTTTGAGGTGATTTGTCTTAAAATGACAAATCCACTGTTATTCAAACGTAGATTTTAAAAATTACTTTAAAATCCGATGTTATTGAATTTGTCATTTCATAAAACACTTTAAAATCCATCGTTATTCAAACGTAGATTTTAAAATTACTTTAAAATCCGATGTTATTGAATTTGTCATTTCATAAAACACTTTAAAATCCACTGTTATTGAAAAAAATTTAAGTTGAAGATTTATGTATTTTTAGAGTGTTTCAGAGGAGATTCTAAGTTATAAAAATAAAAATTCAAATCCCATGATTTTAGATGAGATTCTAGAGTTATTTAATAAAAATCACACCAAATCTCAAAATTCTTCTACAATCATCTAAAACTCACTAAAAATCAAATCACTTCAAATTTCAGATTCAATATACTATCTGATTTTTTTGATTTGATAAAGTTAAAATAAATGTTTTATATGAAATATAAAAATATTTGATTTGGTAATAAGAGAATATAAATCTAAAAATTGATCAAATCAAAGCTTAAATAAAGAGTAAATAAGTGTTCCATAACATCGAGTGTTTTATTATTTTACATAGGTCTCAACTCTCATATTTAGTCCAGTTTGATTATAAACGAAAACCTTTAATTATAAAATAATGTTACTATTAATTTTTGTGTATATTTTTGTTTTTCACGTTAAATATCACTTTAATTTCTGAATTTATTCCACGTATATTAGGGAAAATTTCATAAATACACTTTGTGTAGTACCACAATTCAACAATACGATCAATAGAAGGACATTTTCACAAATACACTTTTCATTAATGTGTAAAAGACAAAATTAACCCTACCTTATCTCTAAGATATCACCGACTTTTCTCTCCGTCGTGACCTTCTTCTCTCTGTCGAGATCCATCGTCTCTCTCCTTCAAATCCATCCTCGTCGTCGTCATCGAAAGTCATCGTTGTCGTCGTCATCGAAAGTCATCATCGTCGTCGTCGTCGAAAGTCATCATCGCCGCCGCCGCCATCGAAAGTCATCGTCATCGTTCGTTGAGATCTCCGACGAGCTAACACACGGATTCTCTCTCACACGATCGCCGACGACGAAGCTATTCATCGGAAATGTCGACTCCAAATTCACAAATTGTAAGTTTCTAATCTCTGTAATTTGTTGACTATAGGTTTAGACTTCTAATTGGAAAGGTTAGATCTAAGAAAAATAGTTTCTGTGATGAACATCCTTGATTTTTACAAATTTGCTTTTATCCAAAAGGCAAACAAGGTTGATTTGGAGTTCAAGTTGAGATTAAGATTTTAGAATAGCGAACACTGCATTTTTTACAGAATTATAATCTCTTATAAATCTGGATTTCTGGATATTTGAAAAGTACAACTCGACGATTTATAAGTCTTTATAAAGAAGAACGATTTAGCAGTAGAGGAGTAGTGTTTATTACTTCTAGTGTTGAGATGTAGTGTCTATTACTTGCAGTGTTGAGATTAAGATTTTGGAATATCGAACACTGCATTTTTACTGAATTATAATCCCTTATAAATCTGGATTTCGGATATTTGAAAAGTACAACTCGACGATTTATAAGTCTTTATAAAGAAGAACGATTTAGCAGTAGAGGAGTAGTGTTTATTACTTCTAGTGTTGAGATGTAGTGTCTATTACTTGCAGTGTTGAGATTAAGATTTTGGAATATCGAACACTGCATTTTTTACTGAATTATAATCCCTTATAAATGATCTGACGACAGGTTGGTCCAAGGTTCTGTTTAAACCCGATTAAGATCTTTGGAGGAAGCTTTGGAGGTGCAACCCTTTACGAGAACCCATTCTACGTATCTCCAAACCAGGTTCTGAGTTCTATATGCAACTTTATGAGATCACATTTGCTGATGTACCTGTAATGATATGGTTTTCTGGGTGTCGAAGTCTTGATTTGTTTTCAATTTTGTTCTTCAGATCCGAGCATTGGAGAAAAGAAACAAAGCAGGGAAATTTGCAAAGAAGATTAAAGCAAAAACTAGGAGAAAGATGCATGAGCTTTTATAAATTTATAATGGTTTGTATAATAATTTATAAGGATTTATAAGAGTATGTAAATAATTTATAAGGGTTTATAAAAATAATTTATAAAGTTTATACACCAATATAAATGATTATAAGACAATTTATAAGGGTATGTAAAATTTCTAAAGCGGTGAAGCCTTGCTTGCTGTCCACATGTGCCTCAGATTCTGCCACATGTTGGGATCAGAAACAGTTATCTCGAAATCTACGGCTAAAGATCCTTCCAAACTCAAAGATTTCCCGCGCGAACGGCCAACGGGGGAAAGATCGGGCGACGGAGAACCCACGGGCGTGAAGAGAACCGCCGGCGTGAGATGGGGAGCGACTGGCGCCGGCCGCAAGCCCGGTGTGGCGCGTCCTGATAAGTCATGGATTTTACCCACTTTCAACCATGATTTTTATATGTTTTTGGAAACAAAAGGACACTTTTAGTGTCTTTTATGAGCTCTTACAGGTTCAGGTACTCTTTGGTGAAATATGATCATTTTGGAGCAAAAATGGATACTTTGAGGAGGATTGTATTGGAGCTAAATCGACCGATGCTCACCAGGACGCATCGACCAACGAGACACTATGCTAATCGATCGATAGAAGATTATGAAATCGATCGACATGAAAGGCCTCCAAGAATTAATGACGAGTTTAATGAGCTAGACATCTCATTAGGGTTTTACTTCTACCAAATGAGTCCCTGGCCGCCTGTTAGGCTATATTAAGAGAGTTTTGTATTATTTTAAAGGCAAGACTTTCCTAGAGAACTTTTAGACCTGATTTTGAGAGAAGCTTCTTGCTACCTTGGAGAGAGAGCTTAGGAGTGGAGAGATAGATCCAAACTGCATACAGAGAAGATCTTGAACTCCCTTATTTTTCTCTACTCTTTTACTGTTTCTCTTATTATTCTATTTTAAAGTATTATTCAAACCATCATGATTTTGTCTTCCATGAATATGTTTGAGTAGTTTCTCTTGTTAGATTTGGGCTTCTCATTAAGGCTAAGCATGCATTGCAATTGATTTAATGCTAGGGTGTTTAAAATATAGTTCGTCATTCTAGTTGTTCTTAATGCTAAGTATAGGATTGATCACCCTTATCTTAGATCTTAGGATTAATTTGGATAAGTGAAAACTTAGCAAATCCCTGAAACCTAAAGCTGGTATGTTCCAACTTACCTTGAGAGCACGAGAGTAGCCTCTTTGTAAGATTGGAGAACCAATTCAAATCCGATCTTAAAGCTCACTAGAAACGATATCGATCGATAGAGCAATCCGCCTATCGAGCGATACCGCGAAAGGTGTATCGATCGATATTCGATTAGAATAGTCGATCGACACTTTCTATTCTCATCGAACGATAGTTGGTGATTTAAGATCTAGTTGAAGATAATCAATCATTGATTTAACCTTAAAGTTTGAGTTCAGAACTATGAATACTAAAAACCTTAGATACCCTGCATGCTAGCTATGCCTGAGAAATAGCCTAAATCTAACTTTCTTTCCTCTTGATTAAAACCTAATCCATTCAATCAAGCAACTACTTGCTTACCCCTTTATTTATTGCTTTAAACCTATTTGTCTAGCTTTATTTCAAAGACTAAAAAATCTATTGTGTAATCCTAGAGTCTCTGTGGATTCGATCCCTAAGTACTACAGCTGAACCTCTTATTTGAGAGAGTAAAGTCACTCCTTAGGGTAATTTGAGTGATATCAAATTTGGCGCCGTTGCCGGGGACTCTTTCTTATTACCATTAGATTTAGTTCAGAATATAGTCTAGACCTTATTTTCGTATTTACTAAAATCTTTTCCTCTTATTGTGCTTTTACAGGTACCTAAGAATGGAGAAGGCAAATTTCGGCAGTCCATTGATCGACACTGACACTACAAAATCGAGCGATATGATGAGCGAGGAATCGACCGACATACCGCCCCTAACATCGATCGATGCCAAGCAGCCGGAAGCAGGTAAGTGTTCTCTTGCCCAATCTGCTAATGAGGAAGTAGTCCTAGGCCAACCAACCACCAACACAAATTCTGAAATTGCTGATGAGCAGAGGGATAAAATCCCTGTTCACTCTAATTCATCTCCCTCTGAAGATGAGGAATCAGAATTGATCTTGCAAAACTACTTAGACCCCATGAAGACCTATTCCAATAGGTCAGCCATCAAAGGACCAGAAGTTGATACCATAAAATCAAAACTCTACCTTGATTTTATTCTTCTGGTATGATTCCGTGGATCTACTTTGGAACACCCCCACGAGCACATCGAATATCTAGAAGATCTAGTTTCGGATGACTACAATCGCTGTAAACTTTTTTCTTTTTCCCTTGAGGGAAAAGCCAGAAAGTGGTTGAATCAAATTCCAGCGGGCTCTCTAACTTGCTGGGAAGACATCAGAAACGCTTTCATAAATCAATTTTTCGATGACGCTCGCTACTGGGATGTGCGAGAAAAGTTATCTTACTTTGCTCAAGGTCCACATGAATCGTTTAAAAACGCTTGGATCAGATTTGAAGGCTATCAACGTGATTGCATTCACCATGGTTACTCAGAACCACAGCTCTTAAACTTCTTTTACGGAGGCGTCAGCCTTCATTACTAAATCACGCTGGATAGCGCAAGTGAAGGAAACTTTAGCACTAGGAATCCTAGTAAAGCAAAGCGTTTGATCAGAAATATAGCTTTGGGAAAATCTTATGAGATCAGTGATAGGAAGAATAGAGCCCCATCCAGGGACACACTCCAATTGGCTGAAATCAGGCAGTCATTAGACTCTCTTCACTCAATCATGAAGGAAAAGAAACTTAGGCAAACTCTTCCAAGCGAGAGTAGTTGTTCTGAAAGACAACTATTTTCTGTGAAAGATAATACCTATCAAGTTTACAACCCGGACGAGGATAGTTTCACCCAAAACTATGATGCCCTAACCAGATCCCATCAAAGAAAAACTGACTCCAGGATAAATCAAGCTTTCACGGGAAATCAGAAAATAGAAAGCGACATGGACACAAAACTAAACATTGTTCATCGTGAGCTATTTAAGAAATTAGATGCTCTAAGTGAACAAGTCAAACGATTAGAAGGTAATGTCGCCGAAAACGTAATCGCTATCAAGAGAGAGGCAGGACGTCTTCCTGGACGAACTGACATGAACCCAAGACGTCAAGTTAGTGCTGTACTCTTGAGAAGTGGGAAGAAGCTTGTTCCGAAAGTTAAGGAAAAATCTTCTTCAGAAAATTTTTCTGGAGAAGAGATCAAACCCACCCCTAACCCTGTGCTATTCCATGCCAGTAGAACGGAACCTTCACCAAGCAAAAGCAGAGATAAAAACAGTCAAGGCACCGACGAGGTTGTTATTGACATTCCGGACGATGAAGAAGATTCGGCGGATGAGGTTAATATCGACCGATATGATGAAACCAATATCGATCGACACCAATCCCCTAAGCCGAAAAGTGATTCAGCACCAGCTGGACCTACTATTTAAAGGGTTTATAACCCGATTCCCCCTTTTTCTCCACGAAAGTTCGACCCTAAGCGTGAATTGGACAGAGAAGTTTGTAAGAAAGCAATCGAGAGGATCAGAGTTGAGATGCCATTAAGTGATGCAGTCAAGATTTCACCAATGCTAAAAAGGTACGTTAAAGACATGGTAACTAAAGGTTTCCACGTCGGAGAACGTAGTATCATGATGATTTCCGAGGAAGTCAGTGCTATAATTCAAGGCGAAATCCTGATCAAGCAACCAGACCCTGGCAGTTTTGTTCTTAGTTGCACCATCCAAGATAAACAATTCCCAAGAGCCCTCTGTGATCTCGGGTCTAGCGTGAATTTGATGCCGCACTCTGTTGCAACATCCCTTGGATATGCGGAGTTTACCCCAGCAAATATCCAACTAGTTCTCGCTGATCGATCCGTCCGAGTCCCGGAAGGAGCACATGAGGATGTGCCCGTAATCATCAACGGCTGCACAGTACCAACGGACTTCGTAGTACTTCATTACAAGAACGAACCCAGAGACCCCATTATCTTGGGAAGACCATTTCTTGCGACCGCAAATGCGATAATCGACGTCAAGGAAGGACGCATCTGCCTGAACATTGGAAACATTCCAATGCGATTCGATATGGAAAAGGTAATGACACGCCCCTTGATAGATAGATCATCTTCCTATGTCGATGATATTGACGAGCTTACACAAAAATCTTTTGAAGATTCATTCCTTGAAAACCAAATCGAGGACGTGCTCGTGGTTGCGCAGGGAGAAGTTTTCAGCATAGACAACCATACGGAGGATTATGCACATTTAATGGACGCAAGAAATGACGATGCCAGCAATGGTGAAGATGACTCCGAGATGAATATTGATCGATATTTTAAAAACGCTGTCGATCGACAACCATTCTCGAGAGACGATCTAAGCAAGGAAAATGCACCAAAGGTGGAATTGAAACCACTTCCTGCTGGACTCGAATATGCCTACCTTTTTGACAACACTTATCCAGTTATCGTAAATGCAAATCTTACGAACAGTGAGCTCGCTTTATTGCTGAATAAACTGCGAAAACACAGGAAAGCAATCGGATACTCTCTTGAAGATATTCCAGGAATTTCCTCCAATCTGTGTATGCATCGGATTCATCTTGAAGATGAATCAAAATCATCAATAGAACATCAGAGGCGACTCAACCCCAACCTGAAAGAAGTTGTTAAAAAGGAGATTATCAAACTTCTCGATGCCGGTGTAATCTATCCAATCTCAGATAGTAATTGGGTGAGCCCAGTTCACGTGGTGCCTAAGAAAGGAGGCATCACTGTGGTCAAGAACGACAAAGACGAACTTATTCCAAAAAGAACTGTAACTGGACACCGTATGTGCATCGATTACAGGAAACTAAACTCCGCAACGCGGAAAGACCATTTTCCTTTACCTTTCATCGATCAAATGTTGGAAAGACTAGCTAATCATCAGTACTATTGTTTTCTCGACGGATATTCCGAATTTTTCCAAATTGCAATTCATCCGGATGACCAAGAAAAGACAACCTTCACATGCCCTTACGGAACATTCGCTTACCGTCGGATGCCATTTGGCCTGTGTAACGCCCCTGCCACTTTCCAGCGCTGTATGATGTCTATCTTCACTGATATGATAGAAGATTTTATGGAATTCTTTATGGACGATTTTTCAGTCTATGGATCTGATTTCAAAAGTTGTCTCGACAACCTCTGTAAAGTTCTAGCCAGATGCGAGGAAAAGAACCTTGTTCTCAATTGGGAAAAATGCCATCTTATGGTTAATGATGGGATTGTTCTTGGACACAAAGTATTTGCTGCTGGAATTGAAGTAGATCGAGCAAAGATAGAAGTAATGACTGGTTTACCTCCACCAACTAACGTAAAGGATATAAGGAGTTTCCTTGGGCATGCTGGATTCTACCGAAGGTTTATAGAAGATTTCAGCAAAATTGCCATCGACTGATTACTCCTCCGCAAGGATGTTAAATTCAATTTATTTCAGAATGTCAGCAGGCCTTTGATAAAATCAAAAGTCTTTGATAACTCCCCGTCGCAAGCACCGATTGGAGTCTTCCTTTCGAAATTATGTGCGATGCAAGTGATTTCAAGAGGAGCAGTGTTAGAGCAGCGTAAAGATAATAAACTTCATGTTATTTACTACGCGAGCGAACTCTGGGCGATGCTCGAGAAATTACGGCACAACGGAAAGGAATTACTTGCTGTCGGTAATGCCGAAATTCTGAAACTACCTTGTTGGCTCAAAAGTCATTGTGCACACCGATCACGCAGCAATAAAATACCTTATGCAAAAACCAAACTAAACTTTGTAAATACCTGAACGGTTCCTAAATTTATAAAATCAAAACACCAAAAACCAAAATACTCAAACCGAAACCAAATACTGAGGACTAATAGTGCATCTACATTTTAAATGGTACAAAGGAAGCATTCTATTTTTACAAATGATTTAATTCCTATTAATGGGGTACATATGTAGTTTATAGATGAATTATGATATATACAATGTTTTATATATTCGATCCGGACCTGTGGTTGAATCAATAAACACGGTGGTCATATATATACCGGACTTGCTTATGTTCTTCATGTAGCATTATATTAGAGGTTCTACCAACCGATCTGTTTCTACAAAATTCAGATTTAACGAAAATCTATTAATTAGAAATCCAATATAACTAAAAATCTGCATTAACCCGCGAACTGATACTGCTTAATTCAACAAAAATCTAGAAAAATCAATAATATTTTTAAAATTTGATTAAATAGGGCAATGAAAGTTATAATTATTGTTTAAAAACGTATATATCCTTTGAAACTATAATGGCATATTTTTAATATTTTACATAGAATTAAGGTTAGTATTAAAGTGTAATATAGAAAATTATAAATTGTTTTAATTGGTTTTATTGATACACAACAACATATGTTGTTTTGATACTATGTATTTACGATTCAGTTGCTTGATTATTGGGGTTTGTATATATTAAAAAGAAATATCGTGTGTGCATATATTTTTTGAAGTATTAGTCTGTTTGGTTGTTGATAAGATATTTAACTGTAGAATATTTGGTCTGTTATGTCAAATATGTCAAAAGAGGTCATGATACAGAGATATTTTGAATCTCAGTGGTTGGTTTCGTGGAAAATAGAAGCTATCATTTAAGAAATGATTTGATTCATAGATAATCTATGTTTATATTTGATTCCCTCTGCTCGGTAACAATATTAACTAATAGTAACATATTGTTTTAGAGAAAGGAGTAAAAATCAGGTAAATATATGGGATTGAATAACGTAATGTTACAAATATATAATATATAAGGTAAGACCAGAAAATGATAAGTCTAATGAAATGGTGCAGCAATCTTGTCTAAGTAGATTTTTTAAGAATGTTTCTCTTTTAATAATATAGATGCATGTTTATTAATATTTTAAATTCAGAAAGAATGTCAGATTTTGAGACTTTGGATGGAGATATGTGTTTGGCAAATAGTGCGTCAACGCACACGATAATTAAAGATAAGAAATATTTCTCCAGTCTCAAAATAAAAGATTACGTTTGAAGCGTAAGTATAATATCTGATAGTGCAAAGATTATAATGGGCTAAATTTCCAATGCCAGGGGGAACGATATTTGAAATAGATAATGCATTGTAGAAACTTGTTGAGTTTTAAGGATATTCGGAGAAATGGATATCATATTGAGACTATGAGTAAAGATGGCATTGAATTTCTTTGCATTATGTCCGAAAGGAAACATATATTGGAAGAGTTAAAAATGTTATCCTCTCGACTATATTGTACAAATATAAATATGACTGAGTCCTATGCCGTGGTAAACATGAAGTTTACTGATACGTTTAAAATCTGGCATGAGAGGCTAGGACATCCTGGTTCAGTCATGATGAGAAGATATTGCAAAATTCGAGTGGCCATCCGTTGAAAAACGGAAAATTTTTGCAAACGGGCGAGTTTACATGTAATGCATATTCTCAAGGAAAACTTATACATCGGCCATCACCAGCAAAAGTATGCAATGAATCACCAATATTTTTAGAAAGAATACATGGTGATATATGTGGGCCGATCCACCCACCGTGCGGGCCGTTAAGTATTTTATGGTATTGATTGACACATCTACTAAATGGTCAAGTGTGTGTCTTCTGACAACACGAAATACGGCTTTCGCAAAGTTCATTGCCCATATAATAAAGCTGAGAACGCAGTTCTCAGAGTATGCTATTAAGAAAGTAAGTCTTGATAATGCTGGTGAATTTACATCGCAAGCCTTTGATGATTATTGTATGTCAATGGGAATTGATGTGGAGCATCCAGTTTCCCATGTTCATACACAGAATGGCATGGCCGAGTCATTGATAAAACGGTTGGAGTTAATTGCAAGACCGTTAGTATTGAGAACAAAGCTCCCAATTTCTATATGGGGCCATGCTATATTGCATACGGCTGCACTGATTCGGTTAAGACCGAGTGCATATCATGAGTATTCCCCATTACAATTGGCATCTGGGCAAGAGCCCGATGTATCCCATGTCCGTGTCTTTGGATGTGCAGTCTATGTTCCGATAGCTCCGCCACAAAGAACAAAAAAGGTCCCACAAAGGAGATGGGAATATATGTGGGTTATACATCACCATGTATAATAAGATATCTGGAACCAGTAACTGGTGATATGTTTACGGCAATATTTGCCGATTGCCATTTTAATGAGGATGAATTTCCAGCGTTAGGCGGAGGAATTAGAGAAATTCCTAAAGAGATTACATGGTGTACACAGTCATTGTTACACGTTGATCCCCCTGCGAACAAAGAGAGATGGAAGTTCAGAAAATTGTGCATTTGCATAATTTGGCAAACCAGTTACAAGATGCGTTCACAGATACGAAAAGGATGACGAAATCATATATACCCGCTGAAAATTTTCCATCAAGAGTTGTTGTTCGTACAGAACAAACTGATGGAAACAAAATGAATTAACCTAGGTGTTGGACCCAAAAACGACCACGGGTTTAACGGGCCGAAAAGCCTATCTACGCAGCCAGGCCGAGCTCAACCCGAGAGAGGTCGAACGCAAACCTTTAGATATAACGAAGGATGGGCCGAAAATAAGAGCCAAGTTCAGCAAGGCCCAATTCAAGAAGATCCTTGACTCGGTCTCAACGAGCTCGAGGAGTAAGGGGGAGTTCCGAAGATCGTGGGAACAAGTGAAGACATTGCTGAAGTCAAACCACTATAAGAAAGAAGCTAAGCCAAGAGAGAAGGACACGTGAAAAACCATAGAGAGAGAACTAATTGTGTTCCGACCTCAATGAGCTCGCTTTAGATCTATCCTTCATTCGATCTCTTTTGTAGTTCTCGATCTCATTCCTTTATTCTAATCAACCTTCACAAATCAATAAAAGTCTATTTTCGTCAACTCGAGTCTGTTTAAATCGTTGTTTTCTAAGGATATTGTTACCTACATCCTTTTTCTCCCTAGTTTAACATCTCAAACACTATCAAATACTTAGTGTAAATTTTAGGATCTACATTTTGGCACCGACTGTGGGGAGAAAAAACAATTAACATCCTTGCTAAGAGTCCGGTCAAAGGTTCCTAAGCACGACAATGGATCCTATTCAAAACCAATCGAAACACGTTAATAGCAAGACAACCGACATCGAGCTCTTCCGATCGGAATCGAAAGACTCAACGTCGCTGGGGGAACTCATCTACACCGGTCTTCCCGCTAAAAGAAGGAACGATAATCAGGTCGGAAAGGAACCTTCCCCCAGAAAACGACTCAACTCGACACGATCGCCAGACAAATATGATTACATTCCGAGCGACTCAAAAGGAGTAGCTCGCAATAGTAAGGGCATAACCTTCTACGAACACGAGACAGTCAAGCTCGACACACCGCATGATGATGCCCTAGTCATTGCACTAAACCTAGGGGGAACCCTCTTCTCGAATATCCTTATTGACACCGGGGGAGCAACAAACATCCTCTCGAGAGAAACGTTCGAATCAATTAAAACCCCAATCCCTCGGTACTCATGAAAGGACATCCTTCACCAGCCTCGACGGTTGCACGATACAATCCCTAAGAATTATTTCTCTAGGAGTAAAAGCCTGCAACCTCAAACTCGAAACCAAATTTGCAGTGGTCGAACATTTCATTCCATTTGATGCCATTCTAGGACATTCCTGGTTACACAAAATGAGGGCCGTCCCTTCAAATTACCATCAATGACTGAAGTTTATATCCCCGACTGGTGAAAAGACCATTCACGGAAGCCAGAAACAATATCGAGCCTGTTATATGAACAAGTTCAGAAGAGCACATCCTCATAACCAAATGAAGAGGAAGGGAATCAATTCCCCTTCAAAGATCCCGAGACGGAGTTATCAACCGTCACACCCTTGGACGAACGATTCTTAGATAAAAGTGTTTACATCGGGAACAATGTACCCCAAGAAATTAAGAACGATCTCATAGTATTCTTGAAAGAAAACATCCAAACCTTTGCATGGCGGAGACATGCCTGGAATCAATATCAAAGTTGCCTCGCACGACCTAAACGTTGACCCGACCTTAAAACGATAAAACAAAAACAAAGAAAGATCGGGCCCGAACGAGCCAAAGCCATAAACGACAAACTCGACAAGCAACTAAAGATTGGCTCTATCCGGGAAGTGCAGTACCCCAACAGGTTAGCAAATCATGTCGTCGTCAACAAGAAAAACGGGAATGGAGGGTGTGCATAGACTTCACGGATCTCAACAAAGCATGTCCAATAGACAGTTTTCCATTGCCACACATCGATCGACTGGTTGAAGCCACAGCGGGACACGAACAACTCTCACTCATGGATGCCTTCTTTGGATACAATCAAATCCTGATGAACCCCGAAGATCAAGAAAAGACAAGTTTCATCACGGAAAGGGGGACATACTGCTACAAAGTAATGCCCTTCGGACTAAAGAATGCAGGAGAAACCTACCAATGATTGGTAAACAAAATGTTCTCCAAACAGCTCGGCAAAATGATGGAAGTATACATAGACGATATGCTTGTAAAATCGTCAAAAGCCACCGATCACGTTATACAACTTCGAATGTTTCACCATTCTTAACAAGTTTGGAATGAAGTTAAACCCAACGAAACGTAAGTTCGGCTACATCAGGAGAATTTCTCTGGTACCTTGTAACCAAAAGGGGGATCAAGGCCAACCTGAATCAAATCACAGCTCGCTTCGATATGCCCCCACCAAGGTCGGTCCGAGAAGTACAGAGACTCACGCAGAAAGATAACAGACCTAAACCGCTTCATCTCGAGGTCGACGGATAGATGCCTTCCATTCTACAAACTCCTGAAACGGAACAAAAAGTTCTAATGGAATGAAGAGTGTGACCTTCCTTTTAAAGAATTTAAAGCGTATATAAGCGAACCACCTATACTTTCGAAACCCATCGAAGGAGAAACCCTATACCTGTATGTCGCAACCTCAGAATGCGCCGTGAGCGGGGTAATGATCCACGAAGAAGGTAATGAACAGAAACCGATTTAAGATGTAAGAAGATTTCTGATCAACGCAGAGACGAGATACCCCGTGATTGAAAAACTCGCATTAGCAGTCATCACGGCAGCTCGAAAAATGAGACCGTATTTCCAGTCACACACCGTAATAGTAATGACGTCACAGCCATTACAAAATATCCTCCACAGCCCCAGTCAGTCGGGACGGTTGGCAAAGTGGGCGATGATATCTTGCATATTTACATGTTTTTAGCATCCATATCTCATGCATTTTGATCATATAAGTTAGGCATTAGGCATCTTTAGGTCCATTTTGCATTCATTTGTCTTTATCAGGTGTTGGAGTATGCTTTGGTGTGATTTGAGGTGTTTGGAAGCCTTATGGCCCAAAAAGAGGTGAAGAATCAAGTTTGGCCATGAAAAGAGAAGTCAATCCATGATCTGGTCAAGACAAAAATGAGCATGGACTGATGCCTTAGAGATGTCTTCTGATGCTAATATTTTGTGGAGACACAGAAAATTGAGTTAGGTTTCCAATGGAAGTGGTTTAAAGTCATTTGAAGCTGTATTGGAGGAGTTATGATTAGTTCACTTGAAGCATATCAAGCAGGCCGGGTAGATCAGTCCGGGTTCGAGCACCCGGTCGGAACGCTGGACGACCAGGCTGGGGAGGCAGGACCGGGTAGGCTGGTCCGGGATGAGCTACCCGGTTGGGAGAAGCTTGAGATGGACAAGGCAGGACCGGGTAGGCTGGTCCGGGATGAGCTACCCGGTCGGGACGGCTGGACGGCCAGAACAAGACTGGTCCGGGTTGGATGGACCGGGTTGGGTCATTTCCTCAACCCCTGACAAAATTTCAAGCTCTTTTCCTATTGGTTGAAGCCTAATTGACCCTAGGGACCTTTTAGTATTTTTCTATGATGATTTTAGGGCTTCTAAGCCTTGTATAAATACTCTTATATCTCCCAAATTAGGAGTATCTCATTTTCTCTCAAGACTTTGCCTCATATTGTAAAAGCTTGAATCTTTTTATCATTTTAAGGAAGTTCTTCATCTTATATCTTGTTTCTCTTGATCATTAACATGATTAGCCTTAAATCTCACATACATTTAAGGTTTCTCATGAAGATTAGAGAGTAGACACACTTTGGATTCATGGGCTAGGGTGATTAGGAAGATCTAGGGTGTTTGGTGTTAGATCTACTTGTTCCCTTGCTTGTTGAGGGTTCTTAATGCTATTTTGGTCTTGATCATATCAAAATAGATCTATAGGCATTTCCGCCCGGAAGGTGTTCGATGAAATGTCTGAACCAACTCATCTACGCTTTTAGCTTGCTTTACCTAAGGGATTAGTTGTTAAAGGAGCTAAGATTGCTATTAGAATTGTTCTCCATGCTTGCTTTAGTCATTATAGTCAAAGGGATTTGATGTATTGGGTGATCATTGCAAAAGAGCATTTATCTAGGGATAGAATTTGCTTAGTTTTGTTATTTAGGCATAAGGAGAGTGTTTGATTGATTGCTTGCCACCCTTAGATTGGATCTTAATCACCTAAAATCAAGTCCCTAGTCCCATGGATCCTACCTTAAAATTTGATTGAGTTCTTGCACTTATTTCTTGATTGGATTTGAGATCACCTTGTTTATATTTTTAGGATCTTAGCTTGTTACCTTCATCCATCTTCTTGTTTGCTTAGATTAAGGAAGCTTGTGTATTCTTGGTGCTATAAGTCTCTAGTTCTCTGTGGGTTCGACAATCTTTTATACTACATTGATTTGATCTTGGACCCTTGAAAAGTCCTCTATCCAATTTGGCGCCATTGCCAAGTTCTAGTTTGACTTTGACATTGGGATTTAGTCACTTGCTTGAGACTAAGTCTTGTTACCTTTATCTAGTTACTAACTCCCTTTCAAGTGGTTGTTCTTTTGCAAGGTACATTCACAAGAGAGGAAGATCATGTCTCTTGACTTGGAATCAATGTTCAAGGCTATTTTAGAGGGCCAAGAAAGAATGATATCAAAAAGCTCCACTTATTGTGACAGAGCTTATGAGCCAACCACCCAATTGGAGTACCAACCACATGGAAACCTTGGTCACGAAAGCCAATATGGATATGGTGAGAGATACCAACCTTGGGCTTTAGAGTATGAAGAACAAGAAGTCAAATCCTCTCAAGCCTCCAATGAAGAACACATCACCAACATGCTTGAGAAGTTGTTGGAGAATCAAGAAAGAGGAAGGTTTGAGATACAAAGTCAAATGAGCTCTCTTTCCACCAATGTAGATGCTCATGGCAAGACTCTTAGCTCAAGGATGGATGAAACTATAACACATGTGAAGTCTATCAACAACATACTGTCTCACATCACTGAAGATCGAAAAGAAAGCATCATTCCCCTTTACAACACCAACACTTGTGAAGAATGTTCCATGGATATGGAAATTGATGTTGAAGAGGACATGCACCTCAAGGATGGATTTCAACAAGAAGCTGAAAACTCTATACATGAGCTTGACTTGCTCCTTGGATGCATGGTAGATGAAAATCTTGGGCAAAGATATGAAGAGCAAGTTGAACCAGCACCATTCAAGAGTAATTCAACAAGAAGCAAGGATGAAGAAATAAGCTTGGTTGGAAGAATCTTTGAAGATCTTTGTGAAGATGGTTTGGTTGTTGAATGCATAGAGGAGATAAGAGAGATCTCATTGGTTATGGATGAGTTCTCAATCAAGGAGGAAACACATGTGAAGTTTACTTCCAAGGAAGGAACAAGGGGTGAAGAGTCTATGAAGAATCAAGTTATTCACATTGAAGAATCCTCAAAGATATGCACCAAGAAGACTCTCCTATGGACAAGTCCTTTGCCTACCATTTTGGTATACTCTCTACCAAGGAGGTCACTGTTGATGATCCAAGGAAGGTACCCTTTGAAGAGATCAGGATGAATGAGTTTAGGGGTTGGTTCTATGATGAGTATGATCCTGGTGACCCGGTTTGGCAAGAAGGCTTTCACTACATGGGTAAGGAGCCTAGACACACCAGCCTTCACTAGCCAAAGGAAGGAAAGTCAAGCTAGTGACTCAAAACAAGCTCACTTGGGAGGAAGTCCCATGGCTATCCTTTGTACATATTTCACTAGGATTTTTGGTTTTAAAGACCCTTGGGCTGATGAGGCAGGCAACCAGACATTGCTCCCCTAGGCACCACACCCAACACTCCTTGTGGTATCACTCCAACCCTTCTTGTATATACATTTGCTTTTGTCTTGTTGGGCTATCTCCTTCTCTTTTACTCACACAGAGACTGTGTGATCTAAGTGTGGGGAAGTACCAAGTATTTGATCCTGTTTGCTTTGTGATTTTGAGTCTCATGCATTGCATTGTTCATTCATATTTGCATTAAAAAAATTGAATTTTTGAATCATGTAGATTGCATCACTTGCATCCTTAAGATTGAGTCTAGAGCATATAGGTTGCATTCATTTGCATATGGAGCATTGCCTTGTACACAACACTTTTTTGCACTGAATTTGGCACCCTAGTTAAGCATATCAAGTAGCTTAAGCATCTTTTGAAAGGCTTGCATGCTTTGAACCTTGAAAACTCTTCTTGAAACTTGCTTGCTTGCTTGATATTGGCATTGTTCTTAAGACCAGCTTCATCCTGAACTTGGACTTGAATGAACATAATTTCTCTTGCATATGGGCATTTGCATACTTGATCATGGGTCTCATACACATTTGGGTTATCTTTTCCCATTGTACCACTCTTTGTTAACCCAAATGGCACTTCCATACCCTTGAACCCTATCCATTCTTTGAAGCCTACATTGATTTGCATGAGTCAGGCCTTTTCTGATAGTTTGTCATGTGCAAAATCTTGAGAGTGTTGGGGGCGACATGGATTTGTTCTCATCTCTTGCTAGCATAGGGTCATCATTTGAGCTAGCTTCTAGGATGGTGAGTGGGGTCTTTGTTACTTAATGGTTTATATCTTGGGTTTGGAATGTAACAATGTTGAGATTGATGAACAAAGAATGTATTGAGAAAGAAACACCCTAGGGACCTAGAATAGAAATATTAAGAGGCTCTTGATTGATGTTTTTGACCTCTCCCCTTCATATAAAAAAAAAAGAAGAAAAAAAAAGAAAAAGAAAGACTCAATTGTTGGGGTCAAAAACGGTTATCTCGAAATCTACGGCCAAAGATCCTTCCAAACTCGAAGATTTCCCCGCATCAACGACTAGCGGGGAAAGATCGAGCAACGGAAAACCCACGAACGGCAAGACGGCCAGCGCCGGACAAATCCGCAGCGGGCGGCCTGGCGCCGGCGGCACCACGACCTGGCGCCGGCGGCACCACGACCTGGCGCCGGCGGCACGCTGGACGCTGGCCGCTTATGCCGGGCGGGTAATCCGCCACGCTGGCCGGCCTGGCGCCGGCGGCACGCTGGACGCTGGTCGCCTGGCGCCGCGGCATTCTCGCCATACGCGTAATCGCCACGGCCGGCGCCGGCGGCACCCTGGTCTGGCGCCGGTCCACGGCCCTCGTCCTGGTCTCGGTCCCGTTGTGCTCGGTCTGATCCCATCTTAGCTTGTTCGGATCAACCCTCGTGAGTTTGGTACAATCAAGGCTACGGAATAAACATCTTTCGATTCGGTTGGAATCATCCTCGATGTTTTACGATAGAAACTGGAAGGATTGGATTTCTCGTGGAAGAAATCGTATAAAACGTTTAACGACTTAAGACAAGTCCACAGACTTACTTACGATTTTCCAGAATTCAGTCCCAATCAGGCTATGACGGTTTATCCGATTTCCCGAAACATCGGATAAACATCAAGTCACCGAAGGATAGCGGAAAACTCGAGGATGATTACGAAGATCGACGAAAATGGAACATTTCCTGAAGAGATAAGCTTGGGCCCAAAGGCGAGGCCCATCACCCTAAGGCAAACCGACCTAGAAGTGGGTATATAAGGAGAGCAAGAGCAGAGGAGAAGAACATCCCGAAAATCCGAGAATTAGACTTAGAGCATCCTGCTAGCTTAGAAAAACTAGGGCTTAGGTGGTTAGACTAGCGGAGCAAGGCTTAGGACGTTTGGCTGCCTGCGACTCTATCTTTTTCTTTAAATCGCAAATCTCTTTGTCTTTCGGAGAATCCTTGTACTCGTTTCTTTTATCTAATAAAACGCCTTCGGGCAAATATTTCAATTCCCATTTTTTGTCTTCTGTTTACTTTATCGATTTCGTAAAATCCGGACCTTCAAGGAAAGTCGGGTTTACTTGGCTTTCCTCCGCAATCTTACTTATTAGAAATTGACGGTGTGAATTTCGGTTCCCACAGTTTGGCGCTAGAAGGAGGGGGGGACGGATTCTCTAACTCGAAAACCACCGATCGATCGAGGTTCAGTATGACTTCTTCGTCAGCCCGCAACATCGTGATCTTTCGAGAATCGAAAGCAACGCCCGTGACGGTCAAACCTCACAACGATCTCCTCGTAATAGAACTCACGATCCAGGATATTGACGTAGCAAGGGTATTAGTCGACACCGATGCTCGGCCAATATTATCTACAAAAGCACCCTCGAGAGGATGGTCGATCTAAGCATCCTTACAGATGACCCCAGCCCAGTATTCGACTCGGGAGAAATTATGACCCTCGACTCAACTAACCTCCTAGTCAAAGCGGGGCGTCGCCAAAACACGGAATTCCTGGTGATCAATGGTCCAACATCCTACAATGCGATAGTTGGAACTCCCGGCTAAACTCCATGAGGCGATCCCATCAACATTCCACCTATGCCTCAAGTTCCCAGCGCCTTTGGAGTCGAGACAAGACATGGTAGTCACGAGCAGCGCAGATCTACCTCGCTACCGAACTAAAGCGGAAAAACTCTGAAATCGAAACCTCTCGGAAAAAGCAAGCGATTCGACTGGCGGAAACCTTCGGCAGTCCCAAAGAGCTGAGGCCCTGGAAGGAAGCGTGAACCAACCTGCGAACCGGTGGTCTCAATCTGTCTCGGCGATTCTTTCCGGAGCGGTGTGTCGAGGCGGAGCTAACCTCCGCGAACCAATGGCGAGCTCATCGCATGCCTCAAAAGAACCTCGATGCGTTATTGTGGGCTGCGGAGGATATGCCGAGAATCGACATTAAGCGTAACATGTCACGAACTTAACATCGACCCAACTCACAAACCCGTAAAACAAAAGAGGCGAAAGCTGGGACTTGGCGTGCCACGCAGTCAATGAGGAAGTCGAAAGACTCCTCAAAGTAAGTCGATAACAGAAGTCAGGTATCGGACTGGCTTGCCAACCCTGTCGTGGTAAAAAGAAAACGGCAAGTGGCGAGTCTGTGTCGATTTCCGCGGATCTGAATAAAGCCTGTCAAAGGATTGCTTCCAGCTCCACACATCGACCGACTGGTGAAGCAGCATGAGGAAACAAGCTTCGTCATTCATGGGCGCTTTTCGGATACAATCAGATCATGATGAATCCGGCGACCGCGAAAAACTGTATTCATCACAGACCCAGCGGGCGTATTGCTACAAGGTAATGCCTTCGGTCTTAAAAGCGCAGGGCAACATATCAGCGACTTCGTCAACAAAATGTTTGCCGAGCAACTTCGGAAAAACTATGGAAGTATACATCGATGATATGCTCGTAAAATCTCTTGGCGAACACGATCATATAGCCCACCTAGAGGAATGTTTTGCCGCGACTCAACCAGCATAACATGAAACTCAACCGGCAAAATGTAGATTAGCGGTGGCATCGGAGAATTCCTCGGATACCTCGTAGCGTGTCAGCGGAATCGAGGCCAACCCTAAAAAATCGGCGCACTGATAGAGATGGCCTCCCGAGAACCAGCGAGAAGTCCAGAGGCTAACCGAAGAGTCGCTTTGAACCGCTTTCATCTCGCCCACGGATAAGTGCCTACCGTTTTACGAGACATTGAAGGGAAACAAGAAGTTCGAATGGTCCGAGCAATGTGACAATTGAAACATTACCTGGCCACTCCACCAGTTCTCGCAAAACCGGTGGAAAGTGAACCTCTTTTCCTCTATATCGCTGTTTCATAGCGGTCAGTGGCGTCTTGATCACGAGAAGAGCGGCGAACAAAACCAATCTTTTACGTAAGCAAGGCGTTACTGGATCGCGAGCTTCGATACCCCTAATGGAAAATTAGCATTCGGCCATAACCTCGGCAAGAAAACTAAGACCATACTTCCAGTCTCACACTATAGTAGTTCTCACCACGTTCCCGCTGCGGATAATCCTGCATAGTCCGAGTCAATCCGGTAGGCTCGCAAAATGGGCAATCGAACTGAGTGAATACGACGTCGAATATCGCCCAAGGACGTGTGCAAAGTCCCAAGTACTTGCGGATTTCTTGGTAGAGTTACCCACTAGAAACATGACTAACGAGGAACCAAAGTCAACTTGGGTCCTCCACGTCGACGGATCTTCATCCAAACAAGGATCGGAATCGAATCGGCTCACCTCTCCTAGCGGAAATCCTAGAACAGTCTTTCCGATTGGCTTTTCATGCTTCAAACAATGAGGCAGAATACGAAGCACTCATCGCAGGCTTGCGGCTGGCCCATGGGTTAAGAATCCGTAATATTCACGCTTACTGCGATTCTCAGTTAGTCGCCAATCAATACAGCGGAGAATATGAGGCAAGAGACGAAAGGATGGACGCATATCTAAAACTCGTCCAAGAACTGGCTCGAAATTTCGACCAGTTCGCCCTGACCAGAATTCCTCGCTCGGAAAACGTCCAGGCCGACGCCTTGGCTGCCCTCGCCTCAAGCTCAGATCCAGGGCTCCAAAGAGTAATCCCGGTCGAATTCATCGAGCATCCAAGCATCGGACCACCAGGTGGGCGTCAATCTAATCGGGACGAGATTGAAGATGCGGAAGAAGTCGAGGATCAGCCGGAAGCGGATGTGAACCCGACCGAGTATGGCTGCGACAGCCCTTGGTTAGAACCAATCCGAGCCTATATCGTGAATGGAACCTTACCCGCCGAAAAATGGGCGGCTCGTAAAGTGAAAACCCAAGCGGCACGGTACGTCACGATAGAGGGAGAAATTTATAAGTGGTGTTTCTCTGGTCCTCTCATGGCATGCGCAGAAGGGGAAAGAGCGAGAAGAATCATGAAGGAGGTCCATTCTGGATCATGCGGAAATCATTCTGGCGGAAGATCTCTCGCGGTTAAAATCAAACGCCACGGTTATTATTGGCCAACCATGGTAAAAGACTGCGAGAAATTCGCCCGGAAGTGCGAAAAATGCCAAAGGCATGCTCCAACAATCCATCAACCCGCGGAGATCCTCTCCTCAATCTCGTCCCCCTATCCTTTCATGCGATGGTCCATGGACATCGTCGGACCTATGCACCCATCAAAACAAAAGCGCTTCCTCCTAGTCCTTACGGATTTCTTTCCAAATGAGTAGAAGCAGAATCCTACGCAAGTATCAAGGACACACAAGTCGAGAACGATGGAAACATATCATAACTAGACATGGGGTCCCGTCTGAAATCGTAACAGATAATGGATCTCAATCTATCTACTTTCGATTTGAAGCATTCTGCGAAAAATGGAAAATACGACTTACAAAGTCAACTCCCAGATATCCGCAATGCAATGGACAGGCAGAAACCATCAACAAAACCGTCCTTGACGGACTCAAGAAACGCCTAGACGCCAAGAAGGGGCGATGGGCAGAGGAGCTCGAAGGAGTTGTTTGGTGCATCATTACAACCCCAAGGCGGACTCTGGTGAAACTCCATTCGCCCTTGTTTACGGAACGGAATATATGATCCCCGTGGAAGTAGAATTCCCCGGAGTACGGAGAAGATTCCTCCCCGAAAGAGAGGATTTAAACGACGCTATGATGCTGGACAATCTCGATCTCATCAATGGCTTGCGACCAGGCACTCATTGAATCCAGAATTTCCAGCACGCTGCCGCAAGGTACTACAACTCAAGCGTCGCATGCCATGCAGGTTCAAAGAAGCGATTTAGTCTTCATAAAGTCTTCAAAACACTGCGAGCAAGCGAGGAAAGCTGGGAACAAGCTGGGAAGGACCGTACAAAGTCATAAAAGTAGTCCGACCAGGCTCATACCAAATCGCAAACATGCAAGGCGTCAAAATCCGAGAACTTGGAATCACGATGCACCTCAAAAAATACTACCACTAAGCGATAAAGCGTGGTACAAAAGAACTACTGAGATGGCTTGATCCCCGGACAAAGTGCGTAGGCAACTTCATGTCAGCCGATTCAGCTATCCCCAATTTAAAAAGAGTGGAGTGCATTATACTCGTATACTCCCATAAATTTGAAGACTCTAAAATTTTGAAACTTTTCACGACTTTTCAAAATCAGCGAAGCGGCCACAACAACGGATGTAGTATCCACTAGCGATTATCACATCCAAAACAAATCCCGGATGGCCAACACTTCCGGCTTAGCGTGAATGTGGGCGCTTCTCCCTGGTCAAACTTACGCGACCCCTTGGTCAGCGTCCAAAGCGAAGCGACAGTTTTCTGGCTGCGAACATTCGCAAAGACATCCCCAAAGCCATAAGCGTTTCAACGAGATGCGGCATAAGGAAAAATCAACCTTCAGCACTGCGAGGCGTCGCTAGCAGCGAAGAACATTTTTCCGCCAAAACATTGTAGACGAAATCTTCGTCTCTGAACATACAAGCGCACCTCAAAGCGGTATCATTTCGTTGTTGCTGATCACAACAAGCGAACTCTAGCGTCTAAGCGGACAAATAGCAGCCGCCGAGGGTAGGCTCTCTTACATCCGAAAGGATAAACATAGCGGCTATACAAGAAATCAAAATTTTGGTCTAGCTCTTACGTAAAGGAAGTAGCTCGACTCACGCTCAAACAAATCATATAAGCCGACAAAAATTAGCGGATTTTAAGCGGTCGAGTCAGGTTAAAATCGCAAACAGGCAAAACGAAGCCGATTTGTCATCGCAAAGCCTCAGTCCGAGTAAACCTAGGTCTTGCCTTAAACCCAGCCACGCTGGATCTTGACATCTCCACAGACATAGTATGGTATCACGAGATCAAAATTTGTCTCTTCACTTTAGCCTATTCGTTTCACGAGTTTTTCGCATAAATCGGTAAACGCGGAAAATCTCGCTTTATCAGAACAATAGATGCGGTGATCATCGGGAACTAGGAATGAGGCGACAACTCACACCTCTTTCTCATGCCGAAAAACTGAAGTTCATAAATAATCGAAAGCGTTTCATAGATTGAGACTGCCGAATTCAAACAAAACCCCAAAAAGGGGCAGGGATTCGAAGCCACCAACGGCCAGTCCCGGTAAAAACATCATGGCCTCTTAAACGGCCGAAACACATAAAAAAAACGAAATCCCAGAAGGGATTGATAAACCTAGATGCTCCCAGGAGCGTCATCTTCATCCTCACTTTCGCGACAGGGACAGCCTGCCATCGCCTCCCTCGGTCGCATCGCCACTACCCGCCTCGTCGCGCCAACCTCGCAATCTTCTCCCACGCGCTCCTGATCTTCTGAGTTTTCGGAGGTCGGAGCTAGGGTGCATTCGGCTTGCAGGCCGGCGAGGATCGAATCGAAATCTCCCTCGGTGGCCGCCCACTCTCCTTTACAGGACGATAATCTGGCTTCCTCCAAGTCCAAAGACGGGGCCTCATTACCTCGAAGCAACTCGAGCTCATTCAGACTCCCCTCGATCCCCGCTAAAGCCAAGTCCCTCTTGCGGACGGCTATCAAGGACTCAAACAGGATGGCCATCCTCGTCAGACGACCATAGAAGTCGCCGCTGGCATCAGCAACCTTCGAGGATCTACGGCGTTCATCTCCTCGTGAGCCTGAACCTTCTCACGAAGGCGGACTTCGAGGATTTACTCCTCTTCTCTTTCTTCACCTTGAGTAACGAACTCGCGGTCTTCCCAAGGTCGCGCTCAAGATCGCTGATACGAACCTCAAGCTGGGACGTCTGGGCAGCATGGGTGTCCTCGACAGTCTGCAATGCAGCCTTAGTACGCTTCAGCGCTTCCTGCGACGACTCCAGTTCCTTCGATAGACGAATGACTTCTGACCCTTTTCGCCAAGCATTCCGTCAATCAGCGACACAAACTGTCATAAAAGGAAAGAGTAAGTATCATCGCAAAAGCGGTGCAAGAATTACGGACAAATCCCAACCTGACGATGGCAAGCTCTGAGAGCTCGCTTTCCTCTTCGCACCAGCTTCTTTTTTTCGCTCTGGGCCTGCGCCAGCCCTTGCCCTTCCCTTGCGCCAGCGGTAGCGGCACCAGCCGCTGGCAGTCCTAAGACGAGTTCCCTCGCCCGGGGAAGAGGTGCAGATTCTATCGGCGTCCTCTCTTCCAGGAGATCACGATCGAGCAGTCGAAGAACCCGATGGATGGATCTGAACATCAAGAGTCTGTTCAGGAACAATAACCCCTCTGTAGGCGGGAGGGCATCGGATGGGACTTGGCTGGGAACCAAAGGAGCAGGCAAAGGAGTTGGAGCAGCGGAAGGAACATCGGGCGTCTCAGTCCTCGCCGCTTTGAGCCTTCGCAGCACTGCCCGGGATAGCAGCCTTGAAAGAATCAAACCCATCAGTCAGGGACGGAGTAGCCTCTTGAGCGGCCTGAGCGGCGGGGCTTGACTGGCGGAACCGGCGGGCTTGGCGGCCTCGCCCATCTCAACATCAGAACCACTCTTTTCAACTTGGGATGAAGACATTTTCTTTCTTGAGAGAGAAGAAGAGAATTTGGAAAGATGTGAAGAATGAGAAGGAAGGTTGGCTACTTATAAGAAAAAAGGAGGAGAAGATCTGAGTTTCTGCGGAAAATCCTTAGCCGAAAATTTGATTTTCAAAAATTTCAAATCACTTTCGCCCGCAAAATCGTCTCGATCTTACGAGCTGGGGCTAACTGTTGGGGTCAAAAGCGGTTATCTCGAAATCACGGCCAAAGATCCTTCCAAACTTCGAAGATTTCCCGCACGAGCGACTAGCGGGGAAAGATCGAGCGAAACCTGACGGCAAAGGCGGCCTGGCGCCCGGCGGCACCCGACCTGGCGCCCGGCGGCACCCGACCTGGCGCCCGGCGTGGAGGCAGCAGACGGCCTGGCGCCAGCGGCACCGTCCGCAGCGGGCGGCCTGGCGCCGGCGGCACCCGACCTGGCGCCCGGCGGCACCCGACCTGGCGCCCGGCGGCACCCGACCTGGCGCCCGGCGGCACCCGACCTGGCGCCAGCGGCACGGACTAAGCGGCCGTGGCGCAGCGGGGCCTGAGCGACCTGGCGCCAGCTTCCGTCCGCAGCGGGCGGCCTGGCGCCCGGCGGCACCCGACCTGGCGCCCGGCGGCACCCGACCTGGCGCCAGCGGCACCCGACCTGGCGCCGGCGGCACCGACCTGGCGCCCGGCTCACGGGGCAGCGGGCGGCCTGGCGCCGCGGCATCCGGCCTGGCGCCCGGCGGCACCCGACCTGGCGCCAGCGGCACCCGACCTGGCGCCAGCGGCACCGACCTGGCGCCCGGCGGCACCCGACCTGGCGCCCGGCGGCACCCGACCTGGCGCCCGGCGGCATCCGGCCTGGCGCCCGGCGGCACCCGACCTGGCGCCCGGCGGCACCCGACCTGGCGCCCGGCGGCACCCGACCTGGCGCCCGGCGGCACCCGACCTGGCGCCCGGCGGCACCCGACCTGGCGCCCGGCGGCACCTGATACGGCGGTCCACGCCCTCGCCCCTGGTTCGGTCCGTTGTGCTCGGTCTGATCCCATCTTAGCTTGTTCGATCAACCCTCGTGAGTTTGGTACAATCAAGGCTACGGAATAAACATCTTTCGATTCGGTTGGAATCATCCTCGATATTTTACGATAGAAGCTGGAAGGATTGGATTTCGTGGAAGAAATCGTGATAAAACGCTTAACGACTTAAGACAAGTCCACGACTTACTTACGATTTTCAGAATTCAGTCCCAATCAGGCTATGACGGTTTATCCGATTTCCCGAAACATCGGATAAACATCAAGTCACCGAAGGATAGCGGAAAACTTCGAGGATGATTACGAAGATCGAATTTAAAATGGAACATTTCTGAAGAGATAAGCTTGGGCCCAAAGGCGAGGCCCATCACACTAAGGCAAACCGACCTAGAAGTGGGTATATAAGGAGAGCAAGAGCAGAGGAGAAGGGCATCCCGAAAATCCGAGAATTAGACTTAGAGCATCCTGCTAGCTTAGAAAAACTAGGGCTTAGGTTGTTAGACTAAATGGCAAGGCTTAGGGCGTTTGGCTGCCTCTGACTCTATCTTTTCTTTAAATCGCGAATCTCTTTGTCTTCGGAGAATCCTTGTACTCGTTTCTTTTATCTAATAAAACGCCTTCCGGCAAATATTTCAATTTCCATTTTTGTCTTCTGTTTACTTTATCGATTTCGTGTGGCAACGCAGAAAATCCGGACCTTCAAGGAAAGTCGGGTTTACTTGGCTTTCCTCCGCAATCTTACTTATCAGAAATTGACGGTGTGAATTTCAGTTCCCACATCAATAAGATAGTGGGGGATGAAAAACAAAAAGTACTAGAGCTTAGAAGTTAAAATTGTGAATAAAAGGTCCTTAGTGGTTGAATCTAAAAGAAAGAAAGTTGTTCATTGGGTGAGTGATGTGAGAATGTTTTCATTTTGGGTTATGGGATGAATAATAGGGGAGTAGATCTTGTAATCACTTAGGAATTGGGTAGAATGATGAGGATGGATCCATGTATGAATGAATTGCTCCTAGTCTTAGATAAATTTTGCATAATGATCAAGCTTCTTGATTTTGATTGATTGCCACCTTGAAATGATGCATTGAAACCTCATTATCATCCATATTAGACCATTTGATCACCTAGCCAAATGATTGAGATCATGTGCCCATTTGTGAGACTTCACCTTGTGTGTGTGTGTGTGAATCAATGTGAGGGCTGGTTAAGAGAGCATGTTAGTTGATAGGCAATGGATCTTGTGTAGAGGCATAAGAGTAATTGATAGGCCTTGTGAAGCTAGAGCATAATAAGAAAGTTTTGCTCAGGCTATTTGCTATGTTTCTTTATGATGTCAAGTTGAGTGCTATGAGTGTTTCTTTTGGCTTTGCTTCCATCTCTACGTCTCTCCTCCTTGTGTTTTGAAAAGATTACTTGAGGACAAGTAAAGGTCTAGTGTGGGGGAGTTGATATCTTGCATATTTACATGTTTTTAGCATCCATATCTCATGCACTTTGATCATATAAGTTAGGCATTAGGCATCTTTAGGTCCATTTTGCATTCATTTGTCTTTATCAGGTGTTGGAGTATGCTTTGGTGTGATTTGAGGTGTTTGGAAGCCTTATGGCCCAAAAAGAGGTGAAGAATCAAGTTTGGCCATGAAAAGAGAAGTCAATCCATGATCTGGTCAAGAAACAGATGAGCATGGACGGAGGCCTTAGAGATGTCTTCTGATGCTAATATTTTGTGGAGACACAGAAAGTTTAGTTAGCTTTACAATGGAAGTGGCTTCAAGTCATTTGGAGCTGTATTGGAGGAGTTATGATCAGTTCACTTGAAGCATATCAAGCTGGCCAAGTAGATCAGTCCGGGTTCGAGCACCCGGTCGGAACGCTGGACGACCAGGCTGGGGAGGCAGGACCGGGTAGGCTGGTCCGGGATGAGCTACCCGGTCGGGAGAAGCTTGAGATGGACAAGGCAGGACCGGGTAGGCTGTTCCGGGATGAGCTACCCGGTCGGGACGGCTGGACGGCCAGAACAAGACTGGTCCGGGTTGGATGGACCGGGTTGGGTCATTTCCTCAACCCCTGACCGAATTTCAAGCTCTTTTCCTGTTGGTTGAAGCCTAATTGACCTAGGGACCTTTTAGTATTTTTCTATGATGATTTTAGGGCTTCTAAGCCTTGTATAAATACTCTTATATCTCCCAAAGTAGGAGTATCTCATTTTCTCTCAAGACTTTGCCTCATATTGTAAAAGCTTGAATCTTTTTATCATTTTAAGGAAGTTCTTCATCTTATATCTTGTTTCTCTTGATCATTAACATGATTAGCCTTAAATCTCACATAAATTTAAGGTTTCTCATGAAGATTAGAGAGTAGACACACTTTGGATTCATGGGCTAGGGTGATTAAGGGTGATTAGTGAAGATCTAGGGTGTTTAGTGTTAGATCTACTTGTTCCCTTGCTTGTTGAGGGTTCTTAATGCTATTTTGGTCTTGATCATATCAAAATAGATCTATAGGCATTTCCGCCTGGAAGGTGTTCGATGAAATGCCTGAACCAACTCATCTATGCTTTTAGCTTGCTTTACCTAAGGGATTAGTTGTTAAAGGAGCTAAGATTGCTATTAGACTTGTTTTCCATGCTTGCTTTAGTCATTACAGTCAAAGGGATTTGATGTATTGGGTGATCATTGCAAAAGAGCATTTATCCAGGGATAGAGTTTGCTTAGTTTTGTTATTTAGGCATAAGGAGAGTGTTTGATTGATTGCTTGCCACCCTTAGATTGGATCTTAATCACCTAAAATCAAGTCCCTAGTCCCATGGATCCTACCTTAGAATTTGATTGAGTTCTTGCACTTATTTCTTGATTGGATTTGAGATCACCTTGTTTATATTTGTAGGATCTTAGCTTGTTACCTTCATCCATCTTCTTGTTTGCTTAGATTAAGGAAGCTTGTGTATTCTTGGTGCTATAAGTCTCTAGTTCTCTGTGGGCTCGACAATATTTTATACTACATTCTTGGACCCTTGAAAAGTCCTGTATCAGGCGATCGAGCTCAGCGAGTACGACATCGAATACAGACATAGGACAAGCTCGAAGGCCCAGGTGCTCGCTTATTTCGTTATCGAGCTCGTCCCTAAAGAAGAAAACAGAGAACCCGAAACCGATAAATGGAAACTCCATGTAGACGAGGCTTCTTCGAAAAAGGATCCAGGATTGGAATACAACTTGAATCCCTGACGGGAGAAGTAATCGAACAATTATTCCGCCTTGAATTCCACGCATCAAAAACGAGGCTGAATTAATCCTTAATAGTCGGACTACGCCTCGCTATAAGTATTGGTGCCAAGAAGATTAGCGCATTTAGCGACTCGCAGCTCGTCACAAGTCAGTTCCACGGCGAGTACGAAGCAAATAACGAAAGAATGGAAGCATACCTAGCCGTGCTACAAGAGATTGTCCGCCAGTTCAATCATTTCGAACTTACAAAAATTCGAGGGGAGAGAACTCCTCGGCGGACGCCCTCGCAGCCCTGGCTTCAACCTCAAGTCCAATAGTCTGAAGAGTAATACCGGTTCAAGGAATAGAGAAACCAAGCATAAGCCTTCCTCTCAAAGGACAGGACGCCCTAAAGAACAAGCCCCCTCGAGTGAACGCCATCGTAACACGGAGCAAGGCTATAAGAGACACCCAAGACCAAGAGGACATCGAGCTCTAATCGCCGCAAATAGAAGGAGCTTGATTCGAACTCGAGGACGAAGACGATGATAGTTACCAAGGATTTACGGGAAGACAACGACGTCCAGCCCCTCAGGACCCGAATATCAGTAATTCCGACACTTCCTTCGGAGGAAGCCGATCACGGGCCGACTGTAGGATAACAATAATGAACTATATAAAAAGATGGGAGAGCTCGAAAGTTGAAAGCAAAAGCTCGCGCTATTGCATCGTAGAAGACAAGCTCTAGAAACGAAGCTTAAGCGAGCCATACCTACTATGCGTATCCGCCAAGGACGCCTTCACAATCCTAAAACAGACCCACAGCGGTTCGTGTGGAAGATACCTAGGGGGAAGATCACTGGTGATCAGAATCAAGAAACAAGAATATTTTTTGCCCACTATCATGGCTGACAGCGAACAATTTTGCTCGAATGTGACAAAATGCTAATGACAAGCCCCATAATCCATCAACCAACGCAGAAACTGTCATCAGTGTCTTCCTCATATCTGTTCATTAAATGGTCTATGGACATAGTCGGACCCCTAGTGTCATCAAGCTCGGCAAGACTGCGATTCCTGCTAGTCTTGACCGGCTATTTCACCAAATGGGTAGAAGCCGAAGCATACAATAAAATCACCGCGACTATGGTAAAAAAACTTCATATGGAGAAACGTCATATGCCGACATGGTCTCCCATACGAGATAATAACAGATAACGGGTTGCAGTTCATTTCCAAGACCTTCCCCGAATTTTGCGACAACTGGAAGATCAAACTCGAAGATGCTTCAGTTCTTCATCGAGCTCAAATCTGCCTTCTTTGTATTCAGACAAAGCCTCGATTTTCGCCCTTACTACTTGCAGCGCGACCTCCACCGCCGTTTCTTCCTTCTTCTTCCTCAACCTTGCCCTTATCGCATCGAGGACGCCATCATATTCTCCCGCAAGAGATCGCCGAGCCCGGTGACACGCCTTTCGAACGAATGCATCACGACCCTCGAATACTCTCTTGCACTTCTCCTGAATCGCTTCGACATCACGGAGGGCTATGGTCTTCTCCTGCTCCCCGTGACCCAGCTTCCCCTTTAAATCCTCACCTTGTTTGAGCTCCTCTGGCTGTTGACGCGAGCAACCTCAAGCTCCGCACGAAGCTTCTGAATGGTTAGCAGATGACCAGCGACCTCTTCTTTGTTGGGAATAGCGGCCAGACGCTTCTCCATCTCGGCAGCATAGTCATTGCTTGCCTCCATAGCCTACATAGATTAAAAGCAAAAACATCACAAATACAATTCATAAAGGAACCAGACAGGAGCTGAGATATTCCTTACCCTAGCATTAGCAACCGCCATCCGGATGTACGCATCGCGATCTGACATTTATCAAGGTCTGGAAGGTCGCACTCTTTTGTTCGAATCTTGCGCCACACGAGGGCTAGACTTTCCGGGTACTCAAAGATCGGAACATCCTTATCATACGGGAACGCCAGCGATAAAGACTCCCCATCTCCCGAAACTCGTCTTGCGGGCCACATCCCGGAAGTCCCTTCTCCCGAGTCCTGCACAGGAGACGGAATCCTCTGCTTAGATGAGCTCGAACCGCCTGACGGGATCGTCTCGAGAAACCGATCTCGCCAATATCCCCGGCGAATGCGCTTGCGATCTCGATCGCAGAACCGGGCTTGGTCGAGTCACCTGCGTCCTCTCGGAAGAGGCACCCTTTGAAGATTGATTTGAATTCTCCGACGAAGCCTCTCTCTCCCTATTTCCTGAAAAAATACTGACACACGCTAACTGTAAAACACAAAAGACGAGCAGCAAGAGTGAACTCACCGCCTCGACGAAGCTCTTTGGTTCTACCGGGACCACCAGTTTGATCGGTGGGGCCCGATTCTGTCCTGTAGGGAGAGCATATGCATTTTTAACACGAGTCGGGTTGAAAGCAAGCCATCGGGGACGACCTTCGCACAGAACATCCATCATTCCTCGAAGTTCAGGAGACATCGGCGCTCCTCCAAAGAGATCGATAATGAAAAATAAACAAGTTAGCTGAAATCAGTAGTTCCGACATAGAAAGAGCGAACAAACTTACCGATATCACCTTTGCACTCCGAGGAATTCGAGAGAAATCGAAATCTCCAACGGATGCCTGGTTCACTTTGAAAACGAAGAATTTCTCTCTCCAACGATTGTCTCGTCCTGGCATCCCATCAACAATGGTATGACCTGTACGAGGGGAAAGGAGCATCGTACCTAAGAAACCGCTGTTATGCTTCCGGATGCAAAGCTGTTTCAACTCGTTCAAGCCAAACTCAAGACCCTCTTCTCTAACTCCAACCCACAGAGTCAAGTAGTAACGCCAGAAATTTGGGCACATCTAGGTAAAGGCCATCCCCAACTCAGCAAGAGCCTCGAGGATAAATGATGGAATCGGGAACGATAAGAGCCCATCCTTGAAATGGGACGCATAAGCTCCACAAAAACCAGGTCTCACATTTTCGGAAGTCTCTCCGGCCTGGGGAAGAGAAATTTCGACACTGTAATTGACTCCACATAGCTTGTAGATCTCGTCGATGTGCTTTTCTTCGAGGATTGTTGGAAGATGAGGACCAAATTTCTCATTCGCCATTGAAATCGAGTTAAAAGAAAGGAAGAAGACAATATATCTCAAGACAAATCCAGTTAAAAGGTGATTATGTTGACGACGAAGGAACTTTAAAAAACCGTCAGAAACAGTTCCCAAAGGCACGTAATCATGACCAACATCGAACTGCGAGTTTCGACCAAACGATCTACAAGTGGCCAACAAGTCACATCAGATCGAAACACGTGGTGCGCCATTTCCCGAAACACGCGACGGTAAAAAGAGATCAAGACCTCGCCCTTTTAGATGTCCAAACTCCACTAAAATGGCTGGGGGACAAATGGTGGACCCAAAAATGACCACGGGTTTAACGGGCTGAAAAGCCCATCTACCCAGCCAGGCCTAGCTCAACCCGAGGGAGGTCAAACGCAATCCTTTAGATATAACGAAGGATGGGCCAAAAATAAGAGCCAAGTTCAGCAAGGCCCAACTCAAGAAGATCCTCGACTCGGTCTCAACGAGCTCGAGGAATAAGGGGTTCCGAAGATCGCGGGAGCAAGTGAAGAGATTGCGGAAGTCAAACCACTATATGAAAGAAGCTAAGCCAAGAGAGGACACGTGAAAAACCCTAGAGAGAGAACTAATTGTGTTCCGACCTAAACGAGCTCGCTTTAGATCTATCCTTCATTCAATCTCTTTTGTAGTTCTCGATCTCATTCCTTTTATTGTAATCAATCTTCACAAATCAATAAAATTCCATTTTCGTCAATCGGAGTCTGTTTAAATCGTTGTGTTCTAAGGATATTGTTTCCTACATCCTTTTTCTCCCTAGTTTAAGATCTCAAACACTATCAAATACTTAGTGTAGATTTTAGGATCTACACTAGGGTTCAGTTAAAGAGGGGGAGGCCAGCGGGTTCTAAAGATAAAAATCCCCGAAAGAAAAATAAATTGGTTGAGGAAAGTGGAAAGGTTCCAGAAGAACCTGATATTGAAAGATGCCTGAAAGAACACATAAATGGAAAGGTTCCCGAAGAACTTGGGCACATCTAGGTAAAGGCCATCCCCAACTCAGCAGGAGCCTCGAGGATAAATGATGGAATCGGGAACGATAGAGCCCATCCTTGAAATGGGACGCATAAGCTCCACAAAAACCAGGTCTCACATTTTCGGAAGTCTCTCCGGCCTGGGGAAGAGAAATTTCGACACTGTAATTGACTCCACATATCTTGTAGATCTCGTCGATGTGCTTTTCTTGAGGATTGTTGGAAGATCGGACCAAATTTCTCATTAAGCCATTGAAATCGAGTTAAAAGAAAGGAAAGAGCGATATATCTCAAGACAAATCCAGTTAAAAGGTGATTATGTTGGCGGCGAAGGAACTTTAAAAACCGTCGAAACAGTTCCCAAAGGCATGTAATCATGACCAACATCGAACTGCGAGTTTGACCAAGCGATCTACAAGTGTCCAACAAGTCACATCAGATCGAGACCGCGTGGTAGCGCCATTTCGAAACAGCGATGGTAAAAGAGATCAAGACCTAAGCCCTTTTAGATGTCAAACTCCACTAAAATGGCTGGGGACAAATGGTGGACCCAAAATGACCACGGGTTTAGCGGGCTGAAAAGCCCATCTATCCAGCCAGGCCTAGCTCAACCCGAGGGAGGTCAAACACAAACCTTAGATATAACGGGGATGGGTCAAAATAAGAGCCAAGTTCAGCAAGGCCCAACTCAAGAAAATCCTCGACTTCGGTCTCAGCGAGCTCGAGGAATAAGGGGAGTTCAAGATCGGGAGCAAGTGAAGAGATCATGGAAGTCAAACCACTATATGAAAGAAGCTAAGCCAAGAGAGGACACGTGAAAAACCCTAGAGAGAGAACTAATTGTGTTCCGACCTAAACGAGCTCGCTTTAGATCTATCCTTCATTCAATCTCTTTTGTAGTTCTCGATCTCATTCCTTTTATTGTAATCAATCTTCACAAATCAATAAAATTCCATTTTCGACAATCGGAGTCTGTTTAAATCGTTGTGTTCTAAGGATATTGTTTCCTACATCCTTTTTCTCCCTAGTTTAAGATCTCAAACTCTATCAAATACTTAGTGTAGATTTTAGGATCTACATTAGGGTTCAGTTAAAGAGGGGGAGGCCAGCGGGTTCTAAAGATAAAAATCCTCGAAAGAAAAAGAAATTGGTTGAGGAAAGTGGAAAGGTTCCAGAAGAACCTGATATTGAAAGATGCCTGAAAGAACACATAAATGGAAAGGTTCCCGAAGAACTTGGGCACATCTAGGTAAAGGCCATCCCCAACTCAGCAGGAGCCTCGAGGATAAATGATGGAATCGGGAACGATAGAGCCCATCCTTGAAATGGGACGCATAAGCTCCACAAAAACCAGGTCTCACATTTTCGGAAGTCTCTCCGGCCTGGGGAAGAGAAATTTCGACACTGTAATTGACTCCACATATCTTGTAGATCTCGTCGATGTGCTTTTCTTCGAGGATTGTTGGAAGATGCGGACCAAATTTCTCATTCGCCATTGAAATCGAGTTAAAAGAAAGGAAGAAGACGATATATCTCAAGACAAATCCAGTTAAAAGGTGATTATGTTGACGACGAAGGAACTTTAAAAAACCGTCAGAAACAGTTCCCAAAGGCATGTAATCATGACCAACATCGAACTGCGAGTTTCGACCAAACGATCTACAAGTGTCCAACAAGTCACATCAGATCGAGACACGTGGCGCGCCATTTCCCGAAACACGCGATGGTAAAAAGAGATCAAGACCTCGCCCTTTTAGATGTCCAAACTCCACTAAAATGGCTGGGGGACAAATGGTGGACCCAAAAATGACCACGGGTTTAACGGGCTGAAAAGCCCATCTATCCAGCCAGGCCTAGCTCAACCCGAGGGAGGTCAAACACAAACCTTTAGATATAACGAAGGATGGGCCGAAAATAAGAGCCAAGTTCAGCAAGGCCCAACTCAAGAAAATCCTCGACTCGGTCTCAACGAGCTCGAGGAATAAGGGGGAGTTCCGAAGATCGCGGGAGCAAGTGAAGAGATTGCGGAAGTCAAACCACTATATGAAAGAAGCTAAGCCAAGAGAGGACACGTGAAAAACCCTAGAGAGAGAACTAATTGTGTTCCGACCTAAACGAGCTCGCTTTAGATCTATCCTTCATTCAATCTCTTTTGTAGTTCTCGATCTCATTCCTTTTATTGTAATCAATCTTCACAAATCAATAAAATTCCATTTTCGTCAATCGGAGTCTGTTTAAATCGTTGTGTTCTAAGGATATTGTTTCCTACATCCTTTTTCTCCCTAGTTTAAGATCTCAAACTCTATCAAATACTTAGTGTAGATTTTAGGATCTACATTAGGGTTCAGTTAAAGAGGGGGAGGCCAGCGGGTTCTAAAGATAAAAATCCCCGAAAGAAAAAGAAATTGGTTGAGGAAAGTGGAAAGGTTCCAGAAGAACCTGATATTGAAAGATGCCTGAAAGAACACATAAATGGAAAGGTTCCCGGAGAACTTGATACAGAAAAATGTCTGAAAGAAGGCATAAAGGTTCAAAAAGAACCAAATAAAGATGAGGATCCAGATGACGAGGAGGGAACATAAAAGTATGAGATTTCCATTAACTACATCCATCATCAAAAGTTGATGATCAGAAATAAAATAAAAGATGTTGATGGAATGTTATCCTTTTATGTGTCCAAAGAGATCGATCATGAAAATGATGATCCCGATCCAAGGTCCATTTTAGAATGTCAGGAAAGACATGATTGAGAGGAGTGGAAGAAGGCCATTCAAATTTAATTACTCTGCCTGAATAAAAGGAATGTCTTTGGACCGATAGTCATAACGCCTGAGAATGTAAATCAGTTGGGTATAAGTGGGTATTCGTGAGAAAAAGAAATGAAAAGAATGAAGTAACACGATATAAAACCCGATTAGTTGCCCAAGGTTTTTCTCAGAGACCGGGAATTGATTTTGAAGAAACGTATTCTCCGGTAATGGATGCAATTACGTTTAGATTTTTGATGAGCCTAACGGCATTGAAAAATCTTGAAATGCATCTCATGAACGCTGTGACAGCATATTTGTATGGATCGTTAGATAGTGATATATACATGAGACTCCCTGAAGGATTGAAAATTCCTGAAGCATTGAAAGAAAAATTCAGGGAGGTTTGTTCAGTCAAATTCCTGCATTCACTATACAGATTAAAGCAATCTGGACGCATGTGGTACAGTCGCTTAAGTGAATATCTTTTGGATAAAGGATGTGTGAATAATGTGATATGTCTGTGTGTTTTTGTTAAGAAATCGTCATCTGGCTTTGTGATCATTGCTGTATATGTAGATGACCTGAACGTCATTGCAACTCAAAAAGAGGTTGATGATGCTCAACTCATATGAAAGAACAGTTCGAAATGAAAGATCTCGGCAAGACAAAATTTTGTCTTGGGCTTCAGATTAAGCATTTCCGAGAAGGAATATGTGTGCATCAGTCAAACAATACGAAAAGGTTATTAAAGCGCTTTTATATGGATAAAGCGACTCCTTTGAGTACTCCAATGGAAAATAGATCTCTCAATGTTGAGATAGATCCTTATAGATCATGTGAAGATAGCGAGAAGATATTAGGTCCTAAAGTATATGAGTGCTATCGGTGGGCTTTTATATCTAGCAAACTGTACCAGGCTTGATATTGATTTTGCTACTAACTTGCTAGCAAGATATAGCTCTGCTCCTACTCGCAGGCATTGGAACAGTATAAATCATATATTCTGTTATCTACAAGGTACAATTGATTTAGGGTTAATGTATTTTAGAAAACCCGAGTTTGGTATAGTTGGTTTTGCAGTTGCATGATATTTATCAGATCCTCATAAAGCTCGATCGCAAACCGGCTACGTTTTACAATTGCTGGAACCGCGATCTATTGGCGTTCCCAGAAACAAACTCTGGTTGCAACTTCTTCAAATCATGAAGAAACTATTGCACTTCACGAAGCATGTCGAGAATGTGTGGCTTAGATCAATGAGTCAACACATACAAGAAGCAAGTGGAATAGTAATCCAGAAAGAGTCGACGAAAGTTTTTGAAGACAATTCGGCGTGTGTCGCTTAACTCAAAGAAGGCTATATCAAGAGCGACAGAACAAAACACATTCTTCCAAGATTTTTCTTGTACATTCGGAAGCTCAAGAAAAATAAAGAAGTGGACATCGAGTACATACGGTCAAGCGACAATCCAGCCGACTTATTTACAAAAGCTCTTCCCACTACAACATTCGGAAAACACGTCTACGGTATCGGAATGCGTTTGCGTGATCTATGAAGAAGAAACTAAGTACTTTATTCTCAGGAGAAGATAACGACAATGTACTATTTTTTCTTGTTATAGTTTTTATCCCAATGTGGTTTTCTATGAATAAATTTTTAACGAAGTATTGCGTGATACAAGATGAATAATCAGGGGAAAGTGTTATAAATGATTAATTAGTCATCACTTGTCGTTTTGTGTCATGTAGTGGACACTGGTCTCCTCGTCCTCAAATGTCTTGCTGCATTATCATCCAGATGTCAATATTGATGTTTTGTCTTTTTCCTAATATGCTGGCTATATATAACTCCTTTCACATTTGTTTTTGGAACACAACAACATAATAAAAAGAGAAAGTAAAAGATCACACTCTCAGCTCATCTCTCTCTCACGCGATTTCCCTCAAACACAAAAGAATATATATAATAATAATAATATATAAAGCAAAAGTAATCCTTCATCTCACCATCTTTTTCACGACAGAATATAGTTTTTAAATTAATTTTGCAAACGAAATTTCTTTCCTGATCCCATGTGGAACCAGACCATTTTTGTTACCTTGTGGATTTGGATACTTCTCGGTGGACCTTTTATAAACCCATCCCACATCACAAACCATGTGCGCCCTTGTCGTTTTAGTTTTTTTTTTTTTAATTATTTTTTCCATTATTATCATTTTGTCGTCTCTTGCTTGCGAGCATCTACATACTTTATTCTCCTTTTTCTTTTTACAAAATATAATATGTTTTGGGGCTTCAGTAATTCAAGGTTCAGTTTACAATGTCAGTCTTTCACTTTACCTTATGATAGTGATACGGACTTGTCGTCTGCTTTTGTTTGATCGTTTGTGATGATTTCTTGCATATTTGCATTGTTTTAACCATCTATTTTATACATAATGATCATTTATATTATGGATTAGACATCTTTAGGATCATATTGTATTCATATGTCTTTATTAGATGTACGAATACCCTATAGAGTGATTGGAGGTATTTGGAAGAATTGTAATCCAAAATAGAGTGAAAAATACAGTTTGGTCAAACCAGGACAAGCCAATCCACGAACCAGGACAAGCCAATCCACGAACCAGGACAAGCCATCCTTACCCGCGGGCACGATCTTTCTTTTGGTCCAGGACGAGCCAACGTGGGTAGATCACCTCTGGTAGGCTTACCCGCGCGTAACAATCATGAACAAGGACGAGGCGTGCGGGCGCGGGGTCAAGGCCGCGGGGTGTCCTACCCGCGCGCGAGGACGAGGCTGGCCGACAGAAGCTCATGCAGGGTCGAGGCTACGGGTTGCCTTACCCGGACACATGGACGAAGCCGGACGTAGGGGTGAGCGCGGGTTTGATGACGCGGGTTAGACGACCATGAGCTCTACCCGGGCTGCGTTTATCTCTTGGTCGATTTTAAGTATTTTTAAAGGGCTTTTTAGACATTTTTAGTGAAGCCATTAGGTTTTCTAAGGATGATATAAATACTTTTGTAATCCCCAAGTTGGGACTTATGTTATTTTCTCTCAAAAACACAAATCACTTTGGTGAAAGTTTGATCCTTTAATCTAAATCTCATCTTGTTCTTGTGTTCTTGAGTGTTTTTATTTCTTTCTCTACATGATTAAGCTTGAATTCTTCATGGGTTTAAGAGTAACCATGTTGATTAGTGAATAGATCCACTTTGGATTCATGGGTTAGGGTGTTTAAATGAAGATATAAGGTGTTTATTGTTAGATCTATGTTTTCCTTGCTTGTTCAATGATCTTAAAGCTAGTTTAGAGTTGGCCTCTCTAATCTAGAGCTCTAGGCATTTCCTGTCCACAAGGTGTATGTTGAAATCTCTGAACCAACTCTTCAATGCTTTTAACTTGTTTTACCAAAGACATTTGATGTTAAAGGAGAAAAGATTGCTAGTAGACTTATTCTTAATGATTGCTTTAGTCATTTCAGTCAAAGACATTTGATGTTTGGGTGACTATTGCAAATGAGCATTTATCTTGACAAAGAACTTGTTTAGTGTTGTGTCTAGGCATAAGGATATTGATTAATTGAAATTTTGCCATCTTTAGATTGAATCTTGATGACCCAAGGTCAAATCCCTAACCCCATGGGTCCTATCATCTCACCTTGAAAGAAAGTTTGTTCCTTTATTTCTTTGTAGTCTAGTTCTTAGTTCTTATTCAAAACCTGATTGCACTTAGCTTAAGCCTAGTCTTGCATTCTCTTTGTTTTGAAATAACTTAGGATTGGATTTGACACTCTTTATACTACTTTGGCCTAGGAGCCTTGAAAATTCCTTGCCAAATTTGGCGCTGTTGCCAGTTCTAAGTTGATTTTGACATTGAGATTTGGTCTTTGCTTGAGACTAAGTCTTTTTTTTTGTCTAGTTACTCATACACCTTCTTCCCCTCCTTTTGCATTTCAGGTGTATGAACTTGAGGAGCAGAGGTGCATCAAACCTGGTTTCTACAGTTGAAGATATTGCAACACTTGAAAGGGAGATAACAAGGAAAAGAAGAGAAGACGAGCAACAGGCTCACTTACAGAGTTTGGGGTTTGACATGGAGAATCAGCGGCAAGATGGTGTTTCCCAAGGGGGCAATGGTTAAGGAGCTGACAACCTTAGACAAAGACATCCGCAGCGCCAAGCTAGAGCTATTAGCACCTATGACCAGCCTCATATTCATGGTCATAAGCTTGGTATCAGGCCAGCAGCGGTGGAGAACAACAACTTTGAGATCAAGTCTGGCCTGATCAGCATGATAGAAAACAACAAGTATCATGACCTTCCTATAGAGGATCCACTTGATCATCTGGATCAATTTCACAAGTACTGTGCTTTGTCAAAGACTAATGAAGTCTCTGAAGATGCCTTAAAGCTAAGACTATTCCCATTCGCTTTCGGAGACAAGGCTCACACATGGGAGAAGAACCTTCCAAGTAACTCAATCACAACTTGGGATGAGTGCAAGAAGGCCTTCCTTAACAAGTTCTTCTCTACCTCAAGGACTGGCAAGCTTAGGAATGAGATCTCTGGGTTCCAACAAGAAGAATTTTGAAGGTTTTGGTGCAGCATGGGAGAGATTCAGAATCTATTGGTCACAATGCCCACATCATGGCTTCACAAAGGATTATCTACTCAGAACCTTCTACAGAGGTGTTCTGCCCAAGTATAGAAGCCAGCTTGATACTGCTAGCAATGAGTTCTTCTTGGGGCGAACAGAACAAGATGCAAAGGAACTGGGGGACAACACAACATGGCTCAGAGTGATTCAGTCTACAATGAGGAGTATGATAGGGGTTACAGAGGAGAGGATCAGTACACAAGGAAGGAGCTGAAGTCTCTACAAGAGAAGACGGATATGCTTCTTTCAGAAAAGCTAGGCAAGAGAAGGTGAACTTCGTTGGGGACCAGTACCAAGATGAGTTTGTTGTGATCAATGAGGTTGATGGTTTAGAGGGTCAAGAAGAGTTGTCCTTTGTCAATGCTAATGGGACATGGTACAAGAAGGAACCTAACTTCCATTACAACAACTATCAGCAAGGACCTTACTCAAACCACCAACAGGATGGTTACCAAGCTAAGCAGAACTACTCTTCAAGTCCCTCCAACAACCAGAAAGGTGGTTACCAAGCTAAGCAAAACTATTCTTCAGGTCCTTTCAACAATGAGCAAGGAGGTTATCAGGCTCGGAATAATTATCCTTCAGGTCCCTCCAACAACCAGCAAGGAGGTTACCAAGGCAAGCAGAGCTATCCCCCAGGTTTCTACATCAAAGGGAACCAGTCTGGAGAACCCCAAGCTAGTCCTTCTACTTCTACTCCACAAGAAAGTAGTACTGATTCTATGCCGAAGCATATATTGGAGTTTTAATCAAGAAGTGAGAAGAACATGGGATATGAGTTCAAGAACTTCCAATCCAAGATTGATGGAAGCTACAATGAGTTCAACAACAAGATCAGAGCTTTAGAGAGCCAGTTTGGCTCCATGAACTCTCACCTAAATCGCCAGTAAGGGTCACTTCCTGGAAAGGCTGAGCAAAACCCCAAGGAGACAATGAAAGCGATCACCCTCGGAAGTCGTAGAGAGTTGCCTCCTAGAGTTCTCATCAAAGATAATGAGAAACATGATGGGGAGGTGGCCATCAACATTGATGATGATGTGGTGACTGTTGATGAGAAGGTTAATGAGGAGATCCTGGAAAAGATAGTTGACTACTCCTCTATGGGAGGATTTTGTGGTGGGAAAGTTTCTCGATCTGGCGCCTCATGTAGCTAAGGTCCATATGGTTCTAAACAAGATATGGAAGTATGGTGATTCTACTACAAAGGTTGAGGTATACGAAGTTAATCCAACCACGATGCACTTCAAAGTCTCGAGCGAGAGAGCGAGAGATAAGATTCCTCGTCGTGGTATGTGGAACATTGCTGTCTCCAAATGGACCCGAAATAGGAGGAGGAGAAGCAGGAAGAGGAAGCGATTCCGATGTGGGTGCACGTTGAGAAGGTTCCTCTTCATATGTATTCATGGGAAGGGTTCAGCTTTATTACGAGTACGGTGGGGTTTCCGGTGAAGCTACATCCAGAAACAATAGCGTGTACAAATCTTTAGGAAGCAAAAGTATTTGTGAATGTTGACGTCTCAAAGGTTTTGCCAAAAAACATCAGATTCACAAAGGATGGTAAAAGCTTTACAGTGGACTACTATTATCCTTGGTTGCCAGCACGTTGCAACTTGTGTGAGAAATGGGGCCATAGTGAAGCTGTCTGTGCTGTGAAGGGGAAAGGGAAGAAGCAAAAGGAAACAAATGGATCTCCCTCGTCAAAGGATAGTTCGAGAAAGGCTAGTCCTGAGGATGGTAGGGATATCTCTATGAGAAATGATAATCCTGAGGATGGTAGGAAGGTGAAGGAAAGTGTCATTGAGGGGATAGGAGAAGGCAGGTCTGGAGGCAGTGAGTTGCGAACCCGGAAGCAGATTAATAGTGAGGAGGTTACTAAATCAAAGGCGTCTACACCTGAAGGAGGTCAGGAGAGTGATTGGTCTCGGGTTTCCCCAGGAAAAATGGGTTGAATGATACAAGCACCTGATCAGAGAGTTGATGAGATTCAGATAACATCGTCTAAATATTCAATTTTGAGTGTAAGATGTTGAGGAGGAAGGGGAAATTATTGCTGATGAGAGTCATGTTATCGGAAAGGAAGTAAATGAGGTTAATGAGGAGACAGAAGTATCAGAGGGAGAGTTATTGGAGGATGATAATGTAGAACAGCAAGTTCGAGAGGAAGTAAAAGTGGGTAAGAGAAGAGGTCGGAAGGCTAGAGCTCCGGATGAAAATCCAGGGAAAAGCACAAGGCCTCCTCGAAGTAAACATTAATCATGACGAGTTTCTTCTGGAATGTGCGCGGTTTCAACAAACATTTAAAACATTCCGAAGTGAAAGAGTGGGTAAGAAGCAATAATATGAATTTTGGCTGTATTTTGGAGACTAGAGTAAAGGAGAGTAACGCGGAAGGTATTCTTAATAAGGTGTGTTGATGGGTGGTCTTATATGACCAACTATGAGTATAGTAATGGAGGAAGAATTTGGTTAGTTTGGCGTGATGAGATTCGTATGACTCAGGTCTGCAAAACGGACCAGCTAATAACATGTTCAGTTGGGCTGGTGGATCAGGAAGAGTCTTTCTTCACTAGTGTTTATGCAAATAATACGGCTGAGGGAAGGAAAGGTTTATGGGAGGATCTTTGTCACCATCAAGACTCTGCTTTGTCTAATAACAAGGCTTGGATTGTCGTGGGTGATTTTAATGAGATTTTAGAAGTGGAAGAAAGTTCGGGGTTTGAGAATTTGAGTGGTTTGCCAAGCGGTATGAGGGATTTTCCAGAGAACGGTGCTGCATTGTAAGTTCTCTGATATGGGTTACCAAGGACCTCTTTTCACTTGGTGTAATAAAAGAGAGGAGGGAGTGATTTGTAAGAAGTTGGACCAGGTTCTTATGAATGAAGATGCTTTACAAAGATTCTCAAGTGCTTAGTCAGTATTTGAAGGAGGTGGTTGCTCGGATCATGTGAGGTGTAAGATTCAGATTTTTCCTCCTTCTGAGAAAAAAAAAACCTTCCAAATATGTTAATGCAATTGTGAATTTGGAAGGTTTCATCCCAATGGTTCAGGAGTACTGGAATTCTCCACAAAGGTTCTATCATTCCACATCAGCTATGTTCAGATTCTCAAAGAAGTTGAAGAATTTGAAACCGTTGATTAGGGAGATTGGTAAAAAGAAGCTTGGGAATCTTTCGAAGCGTGCTAAGGAAGCTCATGGGATCCTCTATGAGAAGCAGAAGCAAATTTTGATGTGCCGGAGTTCTGGTAACATTCGTGGGGAGTCTGAGGCTTATGGGAAGTGGCTTCATATTGCTAGTTTGGAGGAGGAGTTCCTTCAGCAGAGAGCGAAGCTTCATTGGCTGGATGTAGGGGACCAGAATAATAAAACATACCACAATGCTATCAGGACTCGACAAGCGCAAAATACTATAAGGGAAACTCAATGTCCTAATGAGAATAAAGCTACTAAGCAATCTGATATTAAGGTCGAAGCGGTGAGATTTTTTTCTGAATTTCTTAACCAAACTCCTGCTAGTTATACTGGTACAAATGTTGAAGAGTTGCAGAGACTGCTTGAGTATAAATGTTCGGAAGATGATTGTAGGAAGCTGGTAGAAGAGGTGACTGGGGAAGAGATTCGCAAGGTTCTTTTTGGTATACCTCCAAACAAGTCTGCGGGTCCAGATGGCTTTCCTAGTGAATTCTTTAAGACTACATGGTCTATTCTTGGAAATAATTTCATAGTAGCCGCGCAGTCAGTTTTCATGTTTGGCTTCCTTCCAAAAGGGGTTAACTCAACAATCTTGGCCCTTGTCCCAAAGAAAACAGACTAGTTGGAGATGAGTGACTTTCGACCCATAGCCTGTTGTAATGCCCTCTATAAGGTCGTTTCGAAAATCTTGGCCAACAGACTAAAGCTGTTACTTCCGAGTATTATCACGGAGAACCAAAAAGCTTTTGTAAGAGGAAGGCTTCTGATGGAGAATGTTTTACTAGCCTCGGAGTTCATAAAGGATTATCACAAGGAGTCTGTTTCCCCAAGATGTGTGATGAAAATAGACATATCAAAGGCTTTTGATTCAGTGCAGTGGTTGTTTTTGCTTCAGAGTTTGGAGGCGTTGGGTGTTCCGGCTAGATTCATTCATTGGATCAAACTCTGCATTTCTAATTCTTCGTTCTCAGTACAAGTTAATGGTGAGCTTGCTGGGTATTTCCAAAGCGCAAGAGGCTTGAGATAAGGCTTTTCTCTTTCTCCCTATTTGTTTGTCTTGTGTATGAATGTACTTTCTCACAAGATAAATAAAGCAGTCAGAGAGAAGAAGTTTAAGTTCCATCCCCGCAGTAAATTGCTCTCTCTCACTCATCTTTGTTTTGCTGACGACCTCATGGTGTTGTAGAAGGTTCTAAAGAGTTTATTGAGGGTGCTCTGTCTGTCTTTGATGAGTTTGCTAAGTGGTCAGGGCTGAATATTAGCATTGAGAAATCAACACTTTACATGGCTGGTGTTTCTGAAGTAAAACAGGGCAAAGTTCTGCAGAATTTCCCCTTTGCAGTGGGTAAGTTACCTGTTCGATACTTGGGCCTTCCGTTGATGACTAAAGCTATGAATAAGCAGGACTACTTACCTCTAGTAGAGAGAATTCGTGGAAAGATCAATACCTGGACTTGCAGAATTCTCACATATGCGGGGAGGTTGCAATTGATAAAATCTGTCTTAATGAGTATTGTAAACTTCTGGGCATCTGTTTTTAGGCTTCCAGGAAGGTGTATGGAGGAAGTGGAACATCTGTGTGCTTCCTTTCTCGGGTCTGGACCTATGTTAAAGTCCACTGGAGCAAGGTAGCCTGGAAAGACTTAAGCAAACTTAAGAGCGAAGGGGGTCTGGGGATTAGAGTGTTGAAGGAAGTAAATATTGTCTATGGACTTAAACTCATCTGGCGGATGCTTACGGGTGATTCGTTGTGGGGAAATTAGATAAGGTCTTATCTACTTAAAAATTAGAGTTTTTGGGAGGTAAAGATCACTACTCAAGTTGGCTCTTGGATGTGGAAAAAGATGCTGAGACTGCGAGATACAGCTAAAACATTTTGTAGAAGGGAAGTGGGGAATGGGCGCCATATTTCATTTTGGTATGACAATTGGTCTGCTAAAGGAGTGCTAGTTGAGAAGTTAGGAGAAAGAGGCATTATTGCTATGGGTATAAAGAAGGATGCTACTATTGAGGAAGCTGTTATGTGTACTAGAAGAAGAAGGAACCACAGAGCTGTAGTCTTGAATGAAATAGAAACTGAGCTGGTTGCTGTTAAAGAGAAGATGAGACACTTTGTGATGGATGCTACGCTTTGGAGGAGGAAGTCGGGGTTAAAATTTTTTTCTCTTCTAATGAGACCTGGTTGTTGCTGCGTCAATCATATGCTCAATGCCAATGGGCAAGAGGTGTCTGGTTCTCGATGGCTACGCCTAAATTTGTTTTCATAACATGGCTGGCTATGTTGGATAGGTTATCCACTATGGAGAGAGTATATAAATGGAGCCACGGAGTAGATACCATTTGTGTTATGTGCAAAACAGCTACTGAGACAAGAAGCCACTTATTCTTTGAATGTCCCTACTCATCTCAGTTATGGAGTCATCTTACGCTTGGGATCTTGGGTAACTTTCATTTGAATAGGTGGGATACAATTGTTTCTCTAATTTCTGGAAACGTTATGACCAAGAAGAGCATGTTCTGTGTCAAATATTCTTTTCAAGCTGCGGTTTATGCCATATGGAGAGAGCGTAATAAGATTAGGCATGGTGAGAAGTCACTGCTTATCTCTATGCTGAAGAAGATTGTTGATAAAGGAGTAAGAAACAAGTTAAGCCTTATGAGAAGGAAGGGGGTTCGTAATATGGATGATGCACTCCAGTTTTGGTTTGCAACTAGATTATAATTATGTTTGAGATTGATACTGAGTGTAGTATATGGATTTGCTGTCTTTATGGACTTGTCTACACTTGATGTAAAAAGGCTTTTTGATGAATAAAATTTAAAATACATTAAAAAAAAAGGAAAAGCTGGAGAAGAGAAGAAGACAGTGAAACAGAGTGAAGCTGCTACTCCAACAAAGGAAACGTCATTCAGCCTCCTCCCTACGAGCCAAAGCTACAATGTCCTGGAAGATTCAAGAGACACCTATTGGAGAAGTACAAATCACTCTTAGAGAAGCAAATGAGTGAAGTTCAGGTCACGATGCCCATCATTGATGCCTTCATGCTGGTTTCCCAATACACAAGTTCCTGAAAGATGCTGTAGCTGCAAAAAAGAAAGAGATGGAGGGCATAATGATTCTTACTTGTTGGGGTTAAAATCGGTCACGATGGAATCAACCAGAAAGATACCGAATCTCTTATAATCTTTAAGAAAAAGAAAGTTATACGATGATTTCTCAAGCCATGAAGATCCGACGAGCAACTCTTGACGAAACAAAGATGGGCTTGCTAACGTCTTATCATCGCCAAAGAGACGTCGAGGACTGATTTGGCTCGACCGAGCTCACCAAAAGAACAGACACAGATCAGGCCCACCATTCGGCCAAGTAGTGGGGCGCGGTTTGATCCAACCCGCCCTGGGGAGGCGGTCCGCCCCGCCCGCCACCCTAGGGAGAGTGCGGCCTCGTTCCAGCCTGCTCGCCCTAGGGCGAGTGCGGTCCCTCTCGGCCCCCTTGCCCAAGGGCGAGTGGGGCCTCGTCGGCCCTGCGCCCTTGGCGTGCCTTAGGAGTGAGTCGCGGTCCATCCTGACCCACTTCGCCCTAGGGCGAGTGCGGTCCATCCTGACCCACTCGCCCTAGGGCGAGTGCGGTCCGTCCCGACCCGCTCGCCTTTGGGAAAGTGTTGTCCGTCCCGACTTGGTCGCCCTTGGGCGAGTGCGGTCCATCCCGACCCGCTCGCGAGTGCGGTCCGTCACGACCCGTTTGTGAGTGCGGTCCGTTCCGACCCGCTTGCGAGTGCGGTCAGTCCCGACCCGCTCGCCCTAGGGCGAGTGCAGTCTGTCCGGGCCCACTCGCCTTTGGGCGAGTGCGGTCCTTTCTGACCCACTCGCCTTAGAGCGAGTAAGGTCCATTCCGGCCAATCTGTCAACCCAGTGTCATGCATTCTCGCCTAAGTTCTCGTCACTCCATTATCCAAACTATGACTGCACTGCCTCTTGTTTCGTCTCGATTGGAGTTATCGTTGAAACTTTACGACAAAAACTGCAAAGACATGTCTTTGAATAATAATTTGAATCAATCAAATAAAACGGCGACGGTTAGCTTAAAATACAAACTGCCTCGACTATACGATTGATTTAAAGGTCCTTTTACAAAACAGGGGTCATATCGAAGGTGATTTCTCGAAGAAGTCGTAAAAATGCCATAGCCGAAAGAACGGCCCAAAGAGGTCTAAGAACGGGGCCAGAGGCCCACTTGTGATTTCAGACAAGATTGAGCCCAAGATTACTATGACGGTTTATATTATTGGCAGGAAAAGATAAATGTCAAGTTTACGAAGATAAATGTGAAGTTTCAAGGATAATCATGAAAATCGACGAAAAATGGAAAGAAGCTCTTTTCGTGATAAACTCGGCCTAAGGGCAGAAAAGGAAGGGGTAAACCGACCTTGGAGGAGTATATAAGATAAGCTAAAGGTGAGAGGCAAAGGGAGAACTTTTTCAGAGCAAACTTAGCACTTAGAAATTCAGGCATATTTCTGTTTTTGTTATCTAGCTGCGACTCAATTAGGTCTTTAGTCTTAGGTTGCTAGACTAGCGAACTAGCCGACAACTCTCGTGACCAAGGCTCTTACCTGTTGTTCACGCTCAAACGCGGATTCGGAAATAAGATCTTTTGTTCTCTTTTTCTCTTTACGATTTATTACTTTTTTATCATATTGATGCGTTGTGCATGGCCCAGCAGATAACCGGGACCTTCAGGGGAAGGTAGGTTTACTTGACTTTCCTCCGATTAAGAAATCTCGACGGTGTGAGTTATGGTTCCCACAGTTTGGCGTTAGAAGGAGGGGGTGGTACGGATCTATCTTTCTCGCATCCACGCACGCTTAATCAGTTATGACCACTGACATTGACAGAGAGCAGCACACGCGCGACGAGAATCCCGTCGACAAAAACTCCAGCTGGAAACACTTCGACTGTCACTGCAGACGCAAACACCACGATCCTTGACCAGATGAAAGAACTGTTCGCCGCCGCCCAAAAAGATCGGATGAACAGGAAAAACTCATAGGTTTACTCGCAAAACAAGTTCAAACCCTAACAGAATGAACCAAGAGCAGAATCCCATGCGGGGCTACCAGAGTCCGCAGCGGCAGAAGGCTCGATTTTGAGACTCCAAGCAATCGAGCTGCAAGTGTTGGAAAGGACTCATCGGGACAAAATCCCGACGGAACAGTCCCACCAGGCGCACAGCCGACCTCGGAGAATCTTCCACCTCCCGTTAGGGACAACGAAGAGGACGGCATCGAGCAAATTAATCTGGATATCAGCGACCTATCCGAACGCTCAAACGAAGACGCTGACGTGCATCCAAGAAGGACACGAAGCCAGTTCGCCTGGCAGGACCCTGTTGGAGAAAACTATCCAGGCACCAGATTTCTCCAGCTTTTGGGCAGAACACCAGCCTCCAGACCCCTGCATCGAAGAACCCTGGTTCGTACCCCTGTTTCCGGACCGACCCCTGGCTAAAATGGAAGTTTTCTATCTAAGGGGATTCTTCCATATTTACGAATATGGAAGAGTTTAACCTACTACAGCCGACATCTACATCTTTAAAAGGGGAGCCCAAACCCTACAACAAGAGATCGACATCCAGAGACCAAGAGATTAGGGTTTAGGCGGCTAGAGCTGGGGTTTATACACCAAATCGTTGTAGTCCCTGCTTAAATCACTAATAAAACCTCTTTCAGTCTCGATTCTCTAGTTTTCATTTCAATCTTCTAATGTTCCGTAATACTGAAACGACCCTACACAAAAATACCATAACAGTTTGACGCTAGAAGGAGGGGGGTAATCCAAACTACGTGACGATGGCATTAGAAGACCATGAAGACCAGTCTGAGGCCACTCCAAGGGAAAACGAGCTACTCAACCGAGTCGACGCCCTCCAAAGTCTGGTCACAGAGCACCACAAAGCTCGAGCGACGACGGCAGATAAACCGGAGCTCCTCCAAGAAGTCCGAACCCTAAAGGACAAGCTTGACGAGCACTCCAAGTAGCTGCAACAGAGCGCCGAGAAGCTGTGAAATCTCGAAGCCGAAAACCTCACTCTCCGAAAAGAGAATCACACCCTTGGAGAAACTGGCAACAAGCGACAAAGGTTTCAGAACCGGGTTCGACCCATGCCTCCTCTCGACAAACCAACAGGAGAAGAAGGAGCGGCTCATCGACCCATCCCCATCGGTGAAGCCCCCGAGAACGAAGAAAGGATTCCCAGGAAAACTCGGGTACCAGAAGATAACGACTCCGAGATGGAAGACGAGGAATTCTCACCTGACGATCCAGCGATCTCAGATCCCGTCATGGCGGCCTATCTCGAGAAGTTGTTCTCTGAGAGATTCAACACCATCCAGTCTATGGTGGAGAGGCTCCCTACAGTAGCTCCCCCCATCCGGAGAAGCGACCCTGGCTCCTACTCCGATACCCCATTCTTAGAAGAGATCGCCTCAATTGAGATGCCTCGTAAGTTCTCCTTCCCTGTTGTGAAGATGTACGACGGGACCAGCGATCCAGACAACCATGTCTCCCAATGCAATCGTAGAAATCCCTAAGGAGTTGAGAGAGCCTACCATGTGTAGAGGCTTCGGCTCGACTTTGACTGGTCCTGCTCTCCAGTGGTATATCATCCTCCCTACGAAGTCCATAATGTCCTTTGCGGCACTCAGCGACAAGTTCGTGGAGCAATTCGCCAGCAGCAGGAGCCTAGAGAAGAGCTCCGATGACCTCTACGAGGTTCTTCAGAACAGAGGTGAACAACTCCAATCCTACATCGCGCGCTTCAATCAGGAGAAGGTCACCATCCCGGAATGCAACGCGGGCACAGATATCTGTGCCTTCAATAGAGGCCAAGATGGAAGACTATGGAAGATATCCTATCTCGAACCTGGGCGCAGGTAAGATGGGAAGAGGACGTCACAAGTCAAGCCAAAGCCCAGCAGAAGCAGAATCAAAAACTCACCAAGCAGGCAAGAAACAATCGCGACGAAGGCTTGCACTCCAGACCTGCCAGAGAAGCAAAAAGCCATAGCAGGGGCAGGTACCAGAATCGTCCCTTGGCCGGAGCTGAAGGAATGGCTGTATCAACCTGGCCTGATATCTCTCATCTTTCGATCTCGAAGCCTGAGCTAGTCAATGTCCTGAGACATGTTGGGGTCAAAATCGGTCACGACGGAATCAATGCCTCAAAGTCCCCCGAAAGTATTTCTCGGAACAAAAAGTCTCGTATAATTTGAAAAAGGGTTATATTGCAAGTTCTCAAATTAGAATATCCAATAAGCAACTCTCGGGAAACAAACGACAAAACGGAAGGAGGTCGGAGCTTGGTCTTACCGAGTCAACTTGCCATAGGGCATGCTCGGTCTTCCAAGTTGGCCCTAGGACAAGCTCATTTTGTTCTCCTTTGAGTCTAAATCAAAATGGCCTTCGTTACGTCTCAATCGGAGTTTCCGTTAAGATTTTTCGAAAGAAACAAGGTGCCATCCCGAACCCACCTTCCCATGGGCGAGTGGAAGCAAGAACAAGGTCCACTCGCCCATGGGCGAGCGTGGCCGTGACCTTGGGCAAGCTCACTTTGTTCTTCTTTGAGTCTAGATCAAAATGGACTTCATTTCGTCTCAATTGGAGTTTCCGTTGAAATTTTACGAAAGAAACAAGGCGCCACCTTGAACCCACACGCCCAAGGGCGAGCGCGACCAACAAGACAGTCCGGTCACCCATGGGCGAGCGCGACCAGCACAAGGTTTGCTCGCCCTTGGGCGAGCGCGACCAGCACAAGGTCCGCTCGCCCACGGGCGAAGCGACCATCACGACAGTCCGCTTCGCCCATGGGCGAAGCGCGACCAGCACGAGGTCCGCTCGCCCATGGGCGGCGACCAGCACAAGGTTTGCTCGCCCTTGGGCGAAGCGCGACCAGCACGAGGTCCGCTTCACGGGCGAAGCGTGACCATCACGACAGTCCGCTTCGCCCATGGGCGAAGCGCGACCAGCACGAGGTCCGCCGCCCATGGGCGAAGCGACTATCACGACAGTCCGCCGCCACGGGCGAAGCGTGACCATCACGACAGTCCGCTTCGCCCATGGGCGAAGCGACCATCACGACAGTCCGCCGCCACGGGCGAAGCGTGACCATCACGACAGTCCGCCGCCACGGGCGAGCGAGACCATCACGACAGTCCGCTCGCCTATGGGCGAGCGCGACCAGCACGAGGTCCGCCGCTTCACGGCTAACGCGACCATCACGACAGTCCGCCGCCATGGGCGAAGCGCCACTATCACGACAGTCCGCCGCTTCACGGGCGAAGCGTGACCATCACGACAGTCCGCCGCTTCACGGGCGAAGCGTGACCATCACGACAGTCCGCCGCTTCACGGGCGAAGCGACCATCACGACAGTCCGCTCGCCCACGGGCGAGGGCGACCATCACGACAGTCCGCTCGCCCACGGGAGAGGGCGACAATCACGACAGTCCGCTCGCCCATGGGCGAGCGCGACCATCACGACACTCCGCTCACCCATGGGCGGGCGCGATCAGTGCGACGGTCTGCTCGCCCATGGGCGTGCGCGACCCAGTCCCGGCCTGCCCGACTTAACTCCCGTATCCTCTGTATAGCTATGCCATCCGACACCCGGGACCATATACCTCTCGTTTCTTCTCAATTAAGGTTATTCTCGAAGCCTTACGACCAAAAACTGAGAGATCGTATAAACTCCCAAAGACCTAAGAACAGCCCGCAAGGATCCAAACTTGTCTAGGGGCCCACCTACGATCTCGGTAGGGATTTAAGCCCATAGGAGTTATGACGGCTTGTCCTAACTCGCGGAATATGATAAATGCTAAGTTTCCAAAGATAAATGGGAAGACTCGAGGATAACTACGAAGATCGACGATAAATGGAATATTTCCAAAAGGGATAAATTTGGGTCCAAAGGCAAAGGATTAAATGGGCCACCGACCTTGAGCAGCTATATAAGTAGAGCTGGAGCAGAAAAAAAGGGATCCGAGATTTGAGACCTAGAGAACTCTTGTTAGCTTAGAGAACTTAGAATTTAGGCGGTTAGACTAGCAAGGCGGGACCTAGAACGTCTGGCCGCCTCTTGTTCTATTTTTATCTTGTTCGCAGATCTCAGTTCCTGTCGGAAGGATCTGACAATTCTTTTACTCTAGAGCTCGGCACTTAGAAACCCTAGGCATTATTCTCGACATGCCTGTTCTATGACCCATGCTCGTACTAGACGAACTCGCCCAGGCGGTTCGATCTCTTGTTCAATTCTTTCTAACTGAACTACGTCCGAGACTTAATCCTCGAAAGGTGTACGTAGGCAGCCTTCCATAAGGTCCAGTCCCAAATCTTTAAACCTTTTTCATTTCTTTTTCATCTCTTGTTATTGAGCTGCGACTCGATTAGGTTTAAGGTTTTTAGGAGGCTAGAACTAGGAAAATCGCCGACAGTTCTCGCGGCCAAAGCTTTAATAATCTTTTGTAATCATCGCAACGCTCTTACGTGAATTCAAAATAAAGATCTACTTTTTCCTAAACTCGTTTTGTTATCTTTCTCTATTTTCCGCATTTATTTGGTCACTTGTCGTTGGCTGTCGCAGAGAATTCGGACCTCAAGAAAAGTAGGGTTTTCCTTGCTTTCCTCCATATTTTATTCATTAAAATCGACGATGTGAGTTTCGGTTCCCACAGTTTTGCGCTAGAAGGAGGGGGGAAGGATTACTCTTACTCATACGGCCGCAAAACGCTTGATCGAAGCGATGTCCGGAAATATGAAAGAAAAACTTGCAGTTTGCGTCGACGCTGGTAAAACAACTCCAGCAGCGACTGCTCGTATGGACAACGCTTACGCAAATGCCGCAGTGCTCGAGCCAATCAAAAACCTAATCGGCCTTTTCGCCACAGGAAGAGCACGAAAACGAGCTCACAATTTCTCTGTCTAAACAGAAAGGGCAACGATAAAATCTATCAAACCCCGAAAATTCGTCTTGTTACCAAGTTAGAGAAATCTCAACAAGCAAGGGTTCTACCAAAAATCTTTTTTTTCGAGAACCTCTCGGAAAAATAAAGCTTGTTCTCTTCGAAACCATGGGGAAACCCTAAAATATTCTTGAAAAAGGAGTACGAAAAATCGGGAAACAAACGACGAAATGGAAAAAGCTTAACAATACTTCCCAACCGTCTGAATCACCCCGAGGAAGCACAAAGCTACGACTGTCCCGACCAGCTTACCATACAGCGAGCTCGGCCCTTCTCGACAAACTCGCCATACGGCCAACTTGGTCCTTCTCGGCCAGTTTTGGAAAAAACAGAGTTCAATTGTATAAAATAACTTGAAACCTAAGACGGTTAAAGAAGACTAAACAAAGCCAAAATGAGAGGTTGTATCCCTCACTGCAAAGACGTCTTCCGAAACCTAGAATTTCATAACGCTGCGCGAACTCTCGATCTTTCCACTAAGCTTACTTCGGAGAAACTACTCAAAACTCCTTCGGATCAATCCTACGGAAACGAGAAAATTTCTGATGAAGTTTAGTCACAAAAATTACAGCTCACCGCAGCGAGAGTTTCTGATATTAAAATTCGATAACATTTTACGGAACACCTTTCGTAAAATAATACTCGACAGTATTTCACGAGACAGCTTTGGTACAATTAAACTCGACAACATTTTACGAAACAGTTTCCGTAAAATTAACTCGACAACAGTTTGCAGAATAACTCTCGTAAAATAAAAGTTCGACAACATTTTAAGAAACAACTTCCGTAAGATCAAACTCGGAAATATTTTTCGAAACATCATTCGTAAATTTAAACAAGATCATATGAAACAATAGGGTCTGGGACATGAACAGTTCGCTCATAGCTTGACGAACTAAACCCAAATGACATCTTGTCCATTGCTTCCTCTTTCCTAAACGCCCCTCTTTGCCTGCTTCTCCTCCTTTTGTTTCAACGATTTCGTAAAATTCCTTCGGAAAACCGGAAGTACGAAGAAACGAGGACATGAACTTGGACGTTGATGTCTCTTCCTCATTCCGATATTGTCGTCAGAATTTCGTCGAAAACCAATTCGTATAAAATTCAGTATCAGGCTTTTCGAAGTCCCTTGACATTGAATTGAAAGTGGCCATTCCAAAACGCCTAAAAAACTCTCGATAAATTACTAACTCGTCAGAAGACAAGAGGAGATGAAGAAGGAAGAAGAGGCAATCCCGAATAATCGATGAGACTAAGGTATGTCCGACTCAGAAAGTTTTATCAGGTTTTAATTCTTCGTAGGAAAGGAATGAAAACGTCTTGAAAACTGCTGTAATATTTAGGGAACATAGAACCTAGGTGGATAGTCTAGCAAGCTAAGTCTTAGGCAAATTTTCCAGTATTGTTCTATTGTTCCTTGACTGTCCAGGCAGAATATGCAAACCGATCTAATCTCTCCAAAAACCGAGAAACGATCGCAACGCATCCTAAGCAATTTTCATGCAACCAAAGGAAATTTATACTAACCATTCATCGTTTAACTGAAACCTAAAGTGGAAAATCTTTTTAACAGCTATCATCCGTAACTCTAAAAACTCCGCTATGCTTGGCCTGTCAATATCGACGAATGCTATTCGGCCCTCGGCCAACTACGCCTTTCCATAAAGCCCGAACCTTAATTCGGCATCCCCTTAAAAGACAATCGTAAACTAACATGACCTTAATGTTAACACGAAAGGGTCATGGTCTAATCCTTTACCAACAACTTCCTTGGCCATACGGCTGAACACAACCTTCATGCCACGCCCAAATAATTGAGCGACCACTGCTCCAATCTCTTAACGGCTAAAACGACAATCCACGATTTGTCATAGAACGCCAAGTGACTATTACGCAAGCAGTTTGTTGTATAATCCAGAATCGTAAATCATACGATAAATTCTTCATAAAAAAAAACTCAGTCCTAACAACCATATGGTTAACGGAAGATTTAAACTTATCATCAATTGATTAAGTTCTATACGCCCCGTAAACACGGCATAAAAAGAAACACTCGTGACAAAGCTCCAAGAGTTATACAAGTCATCCTTAAAAATATAAAAAACAAATCCCGGAAGCCCAACACTTGACGAACCACAGTGACTGTAGACGCTTCTCCCTGGGTCAAATTTACGCTACCCCTCGGTCCTAATTCCTCGATCAAAAATCAAAAAAAAAAATTCTGCGTCCAAACTGAATCAACAGTTTCTGGCTGCGATCATTCGCAAAACATCTCCAAGCCCGCGAACACTTCAACCACGAAATGCGGCACAAGGAAAACTCAACCTTCAGCACTGCGAGACGTCGCTAACGCTCGAAGGACATTCTTTTCCTCAAAACATTCCAGACGAAATTCTCGTCTCAGGAACTCAAAACATACAAACACGCCTCTAAACGGTAACATGCCTCTAAAATGGTATCATTTGTTGTTGCTGATCACAACAAACGAACTCTAACGTCCTAAACAGACACTAGCCATGATGAAGGACTTTTCAAGGGTTGTATCAAATGATGTAGTATAAAAGATTTTCGAACCAATCCTAGGTGATTTCAATGCAAAGGGAATGCAAGTCTATGCTTAATCTAAGTGCAATCAATAGAGTGGGGTGAAATGAACTAAAACTAAACTAAAATGCAATAGAGTAATGATCTCTCTTTCAATATGAAGCAATAGGACTTATGGGGCAAGGGAATTGACCTTGGGTGATCAAGTTTCAATCTAAAGATTGCAGCAACATTCAATCTATCAAACTTAAGCCTTGACACAATCCTAAGCAAGCTCTATGGTCAAGATGAATGCTCATTCACTAACATATCTGAAGCATCAAAGGGTCATTGGTTGAATAATATGAAATTAATCATTAAGAACAAGTCCATTCGCTATCTTAACACCTTTAACAACAAATCTCTTTGGTAAAGAATGTCAAAAACATTGAAGAGATGGTTCAGGCATTTCATAGAACACCTTTCGGGCATGAAATGCCTATAGCTCTATTTTGAAGACGCCAACTCCAAAATAGCAATAAGAACACTCAATCAAGCAAGGAAAAGATAGATCTACACCAAAACACCTTAGATCGACACCTAATCACCCTTAATCTCCCAAGCCCATGAACCCTAAGATGATCTACTCTCTAATAGACATGATTTCCCTTAAACCCATGATGAATTCAAGGTTAACCATGATTAGAGAGCAACAGATGCTCAAGAACACAAGAATAAAAGAAGAAAAAGGATCCAAGATCCAAACTTTATTCAAGATCCAAAAGTGTTTTTGAGAGAAAAAGAGACAAGTCCAAAATTGGGAGATATAAGAGTATCTATACAAGGCTTAGAAGCCCTAGAAACATCAAAGAAAATTACTAAAAGGTCCCTAGAATCATAGAGGCTTCGACCAATGGGGAGAAAGGGAGGAAAAACGCTCAGGGTTGGACTGGCCTTGCCAGGCCGTGCGTCCCGACCCGAGCAGAACCATCAGGACGCTGGCCTGTCCCGCGCGGGTAGGTGAAGCCGAGCATCCTAGGCCGTGCATCCGGTCCATCTCCTGGTGTGTCCCGCACGGGTGAGTGAGGCCGAGAATCCTAGGCCGTGCGTCCGGTCTATCTCCTGGTGTGTCCCGCGCGGATACTCTCTCCAGAGCAGTCCAGGCCGCGTGTCCGGTCCATCTCCTGTCCAAGCCGTGCGGGTATGGTGCCCCGCACGCTCCAAGCCGCGCGTCCGGCCATCCATCTCTTGTCCGTCCAAGCACCCGGGTCAGTGTTCCTGATCGATCTCGCGTCTTGGCCGTCCTGGTCTCGTCCAAGGAATGGTCTTGATAATGGTTTGGCTTGTCCTGAACTTGGCCAAACTCCATTCTTCATCTTTTTGAATCACAAAGCTCCCAAACACCTCGAATCACTCCTTAGCTCGTTCCAACACCTAATAAGGACATATGAATGCAATATGAACTTAAAGATGCCTAATGCCTAATCTAATGATCAAAATGCACAAGATATGGGTGCTAAAAACATGTAAATATGCAAGATATCAACTTCCCCACACTAGACCTTTACTTGTCCTCAAGTAACCTTTTCAAAACACAAGGAGGAGAGACATAGAGATAGAAGCAAAGCCAAAAGAAACACCCATAGCACTCAACTTGACATCCTAAAGAAACATAGCAAATAGCATGAGCAAAACTCTCTTATTATACTCTAGCTTCTCAAGGCCTATCAATACTCTTATGCCTCTACACAAGATGCAATGCCTATCAACCAATATGCCCTCTTAACCAGCCCTCACATTGATTCACACACACACACACACTCAAGGTGAGTTCTCACAAATGGGCACAAGATCTCAATCATTTGGCTAGGTGATCAAATGGTCTAACAAGGATGAAAAGGAGGGTTTCAATGCATCATTTCAAGGTGGCAATCACTCAAAAATCAAGGAGCTTGATCATTATGCAAAATTTATCTAAGACTAGGAGCAATTCATGCATACATGGATACATCCTAATCATTCTACCCAATTCCTAGTGATTACAAGATCTACACCCCTTTTATTCATCCCATAACCCATAATGAAAAACATACTCACACCACTCACCCAATGAACATTTTCTTTCTCATGATTCAACCACTAAGGACCTCTATTCACTTTTCTAAGCTCTAACACTTTTAGTTTTTCCTTCCCCACTATCCTATTGAATCTTTTTTTTTTCTTTTCTTTTATTTTATTATTTATTTTTTTAAAGGGAGAAGGTCATAAACATCAATCAAGAGCTTCTTATCTTTCTATTCTAGGTCCCTAGGGTTTTTCTTTCGCAATACATTCTTTTGTTCATCAGTCTCAACATTGTCACATTCCAAACACAAGATATAAACCATTAAGTAACAAAGACCCCACTCACCATCCTAGAAGCTAGCTCAAATGATGACCCTATGCTAGCAAGAGAGGAGAACAAATCCTTGTCGCCCCCAATACTCTCAAGATTTTGCACATGACAAGCTATCAGAAAAGGCCTCACTCATGCAAATCAATGTAGGCTTCAAAGAATGGCTAGGGTTCAAGGGTATGGAAGTGCCATTTGGGTTAACAAAGAGTGGTATAATGGGGAAAGATAACCCAAATGTGTATGAGATCTATGATCAAGTATGCAAATGCCCATATGCAAGAGAAATTAAGTTTATTCAAGTCCAAGTTCAGGATAGAGCTGGTCTTAAGAACAATGCCAATATCAAGCAAGCAAGCAAGTTTTAAGAAGAGTTTTCAAGGCTCAAAGCATGCAAGCCTTTCAAAAGATTCTTAAGCTACTTGATATGTTTAACTAGGGTGTCAAATTCAATGCAAACAAGTGTTCTTTACAAGGCAATGCTCCATGTGCAAGTGAATGCAACCTATATGCTCTAGACTCAATCTTAAAGATGCAAGTGATGCAACTACATGATTCATAATTTTTAATTTTTTTAATGCATATATGAATGTACAATGCAATGCATGAGACTCTCAATCACAAAGCAAACATGATCAAATACTTGGTACCTCCCCCACACTTAAATCACACAGTCCCTGTGTGAGTAAGAGAGAAGGAGATACCCCAACAAGACAAAAGCAAATGTATATACAAGAAGGGTTGGAGTGATACCTCATAAGGAGAGTTAGAAGATTCAGTTGGTGCCTAGGGGAGCAATGTCTGGTCGCCTGCTTCATCAGCCCAAGGGTCTTTAAAACAAAAATCCTAGTGAAATATGTACAAAGGATAGCCATGGGACTTCCTCCCAAGTGAGCTTGTTTTGAGTCACTAGCTTGACTTTCCTTCCTCTGGCTAGTGAAGCTGGATGTGTCTAGGCTCTTTACGCATGTAATGAAAGCATTCTTGCCAAACCGGATCACCAGGATCATACTCATCATAGAACCAACCCCTAAACTCATTCATCCTGATCTCTTAAAAGGGTACCTTCCTTGGATCATCAACAATGAGCTTTGGTAGAGAGTATACCAAAATGGTAAGCAAAGGGGTTGTCCATAGGAGAGTCTTCTTGGTGCATCCCTTTGAGGGATTCTTCAATGTGAATAACTTGATTCTCCATAGACTCTTCACCCCTTGTTCCTTCCTTGGAAGTAAACTTCACATGTGTTTCCTCCTTGGTTGAGAACTCATCCATAACCAATGAGATCTCTCTTAGCTCCTCTATGCATTCAACAACCAAACCATCATCACAAAGGTCTTCAAAGATTCTTCCAACCAAGCTTACTTCTTTATCCTTGCTTCTTGTTGAATAACTCTTGAATGTTGTTGGTTCATCTTGCTCTTCATATCTTTGCCCAAGATTTTCATCTACCATGCATCCAAGGAGTAATTCAAGCTCATGTATAGAATTTTCAGCTTCTTGTTGAAATCCATCCTTGATGTGCACATACTCCTCAACATTAATTTCCATATCCATGCAACATTCTTCAAAAGTGTTGGTCTTGTAAAGGTGAGTGATGCTTTCTTCTTGAACTTCAATGATGTGAGACAGTTTTTTGTTGATAGACTTCACATGTGTTATAGCTTCATCCATCCTTGAGCTAAGAGTCTTGCCATGAGCATCTACCTTGGTGGAAAGAGAACTCATTTGCCTTTGTATCTCAAGCCTTCCTCTTTCTTGATTCTCCAACAACTTCGCAAGCATGTTGGTGATGTTTTCTTCATTGGAGGCTTGAGGGGTATTGACTTCTTGTTCTTCATACTCTAAGGCCCAAGGTTGGTATCTCTCACCATATCCATATTGGCTTTCTTGACCAAGGTTTCCATGTGGTTGGTACTCCAATTGGGTGGTTGGCTCATAAGCTCTGTCACAATAAGTGGAGCTTCTAGATATCATTCTTTCTTGACCCTCTAAAATAGCCTTGAACATTGATTCCAAGTCAAGAGACATGATCTTCCTCTCTTGTGAATGTACCTTGCAAAAGAACAACCACTTGAAAGGGAATTAGTAACTAGATAAAGGTAACAGGACTTACACTACAAGAAACAAGGCATTTAGCCACGGATTTGGCCAGAGAAAAAATTGTGGCGTCAATATAGCCAAGACTTAGCCACGGCCGGCCACGCGTACATTTTTTGCGAAATCCTTGGCCAAAACAAGGCAAAATCGAGGCAAACAGGCCACGTTTGAGAGTGTGGCAAATTCCTTTCTGCTAGCCACGATATGGCCACAGCGTCCGGCGTGGCGAACAAGAAAAAATCTGTGGCCATGTCCATCGCCTATTCTTGGCAAGTAGTTAGGATATAGCTACGAATTATTCTTGGCGAGTGAGACTTGAGCCACGTTTATTAGTCACGTTTTTTTCCGTTGAAATTTTAAAGATTGCCACGACTTAGACACTTATTTTCCGTGGCCAATAACTTTATTTTTGAAAAGACTAATTGCAGAGAATATATTTGAAATAATACGTCCATGACATAGATGTAAACACATCAGCCCGTGAATGGGAAGAATATATTCATGTGGCCAGGGATATTCCGTGGCAAATCACTGGCGGTGTATTGATATATATATAAAGCTTCGAACTTTCTTTGAAAATGGAAAAGAAACAATAACAAACACAATTGTGTTGAGAGAAAAAATGGCGAGTCATAATAATTCAAGAGCGTGGATGTATAGAAGATTGGAGCGTGAAATAAATTGTGTGTCAGATGAATTTGTTGAAGGATTAAATACATTTTTCCAGTGTGCTCGTCAACAAAATTCGTATATCCAGCGAGGGATCATTCTTTGTCCATGCGCAAAATGCAAAAATCAAAAGCGTATGGACTTAGATACGGTGGCAAGTCACTTATATATGAAGGGGTTCACGAAGAATTATTTCGTATGGACGAGTCATGGAGAAAACTGTTATGTAGATTACGAAGCATGCTCAAGTCATGCAGCGTTTGGTAATGAAAATTGGGATCAAAATTTTTCATACAGTTCTAATTATGTTCAAGAGGAAGATCACAATTATCAGGCCCCCATCGACAATGTAGAAGAAGAAAATACATCAACAGCACCAGGAGAGCCATACAACGATGCCAAACATTTTTTTGAAATGCTCGAGACCGCAAATCAACCTCTTTATGAAGGATGTACAAAAGGGATTTCAGAGCTTTATCTTTCATCTCGGGTAATGAACTTGAAAACCAAGTATAATCTGTCGGAGCTATGCGTGGATGAGATGTTGGAGATATTCAGAGATGTTTTGCCGCTGGGTAATAAAACTCCAAAGTCATTTTACTATACAAAGAAGCTGTTGAAGACACTGGAGTTGCCATATTACAAAATTGACGTATGTGAAGACAACTGCTTGATATTTTGGAGAGGTGAAGATAAAAATCTGGAAAAATGTCGCTTTTGTAAGAAGGATAGGTATGAACCAAGAGTTGGAGTTGGGAAAAAAGTTCCAAAGCAAAGGATGCTTTATTTGCCTATTTCTGATCGGTTGAAGCGGATGTATCTATCTGAGGCTACAGCAGGACATATGCGATGGCATGCAGAACATACATCTCCTGCAGGAGAGTTGCATCATCCCTCTGATGGAGCTGCATGGAAGCATTTTCAGAAGGTATATCCTGAATTTGCTTCAGAACATAGAAATGTTTATTTGGGATTATCTACCGATGGATTCAATCCAGTTGGCATGAATGGTCAATCACATTCGGTGTGGCCTGTTATAGTTACTCCATATAATTTGCAACCCGGAATGTGTATGAAGAGAGAATATTTATTTCTCTCAATTTTAATCCCTGGGCCTAAGCATCCAAAAAGAAGCTTAGATGTTTATCTGCAACCATTAATTGAAGAGTTGAAGGAGCTGTGGGAAAATGGTTCGACTGCGTACGATGTCTCCTTGAAGCAAAACTTTAAGATGCGGGCCGTTTTGGTGTGGACTATAAGAGATTTTCCAGCATATGGAATGTTGTCTGGATGGACAACACATGGTCGTTTGTCATGTCCATATTGCCTTGAAGAGACGAAAGCTTTTTGGTTACCAAATGGTAGGAAACACAGTTGGTTTGATTATCACAGAGCTTTCTTGCCTCCGGATCATCCTTATCGGAAGAATCACAAAGATTTTACAAAAAAGAAAACCATATTCGATGAACCACCTCAATGGTTGAATGGAGAGGAAACTTTTTTCGAGCAAATCAACAACATTGAAGGGGTATGCCAAACTGTCGACTGTGGAGGTAACGGACATATCAACCGATCTATTGAAGGTTATGGTGAGTACCATAACTGGGTCAAGAAAAGCATATTTTGGGATTTTCCTTATTGGGGAGATTTGCTTCTTAGGCATAATCTTGATTTCATGCATATCGAGACGAATTTTTTCGACAATATCATGAATACCATTTTGAATGTTCCTGGAAAGACGAAAGACAACGTCAAATCAAGGATGGATTTGGCATTGATATGTAAGCGTCCAGAGTTGGAGCTTGTTGGAGAAAAAGCTCCTGCTCCTATTTTTCGATTGTCAAAAGATGGAAAAAAGAGTTTTTACGTTGGATGAAAAAGGACATTAAGTTTCCTGAGGGATATTCATCCAAATTTTTGAGATGTGTTGAAGAAGATACACAAAAATTTTCGGGATTGAAAAGTCATGATTGTCATGTTATTATGCAACGTTTGCTTCCTATCGCATTTCAAGAGTTGCTTCCAAAAGTCGTTCACACCGGAATTTCAGGTAATAATTAGTTATTTATTTAATTATTTGAATTTAAAATTCTATAAATATATAATAACCTGACATTTATTTGCAAACAGAGATTGCACTTTCTTTCGAGATATCGCTGGAAAAAATCTATAAATTAATACTCGATAAATTAATAATCTCTATAAATTAATAAAAAAATTTGGGTCCCGAATTGGGCCGGTTAAAAATATTATACAAATCGATAAAATGATAAGATAATACATTTTTAGAAAATTCTATGTAAATATATGGTCCCATTAAAATCATAAATTAATAATATATCTATATATACATTTCATATAAATATAAACTACACATTATATTGTTGGTTTTATATTCACAATAAAAATAACTCTTTTTTATTAAATTTCAATTTATTTTGATAATATTTAGTAAAATTATATCAAAAAACCAGATATAAATTATATGAAACATAAAAATATAAACCAAGTAATATAATAAAACAATATTAAATTCAAATTTCTAAATTTTTATAAATGTATATATGGTAAAATCAAATATATATATATGTATTTTATAAATAAAAATATTCAAAAATAGAAACAATTCTAAAAAAAGAAACATTTTGTAAATTAATATCTCTATAAATAAATAAAATTTCTAAATCCCAACATTATTAATTTATAGAGGTTTTACTGTATATATTACTTCATTTAATAATATTTATAATTTATGCAGATTAATGATAGTAGCCGAGATTATACACCAGCTTTATGGATGCTTGAATTTGTGCAAGGCCCTAAGCGCAAGTACACTTCTTGGCCAGTGTATTTTACACGGGGATACTATTTTCACACGTACAACCATGGTCAAAACAAAAAAACCATGAATTATGGCGTATGTGTTCGAGGAACAGAAGAGTCCGAATTTTTTGGTCTTATCGAAGAGATTTTCCAGATTGAGTATCATGGGCTGTTGGATTAAAGGCCATGATTTTTAAATGCTCTTGGTTTGATCAAACTACTGGACGAGGAATGCGAAGACATACTTCTGGTATTGTCGATGTTTGTCCTAGTAAACAATATCAGAAATATGATCCTTTCATCTTGCCAGAACAGACATATCAAGTTTGTTACATTCCTTATCCGCATATTAGGAAAAGCCATGAAGAATGGTGGGCATCAACAAAGGTTCTTCCCCGAAGATATCGAGATAAGGCACGCAAAACGCACTACAAGATGACAATCATAATCAAGTTGTTGTGACGAGTGGTATCATTCAAGTTAATGAACACACAGTTGAAGAAGACTCAGAAGACGATCTGGACGATCCACCAATAATACCAGAACCGTTAGATGATGATGCTATAGATGATGAAGATGATGATGATTTGGATTTAGATGTTGATGTGTGTGACGAAGAGTCAGATTCCGAATAATTTTTAGAGTTTCCTAAGTAACTATTGTTCAAAACTGTAATATGTTTGCTTATGCTTTGTGATGTTTGTTATAATTAATAATGTATCGTTTTAAAAAGTCTCCATATCTATTATTTCCTATTTAAAGATTTTTTCAACGTATCATCATATATAGTCTGTATATATTTTTATTTATTATAAGAAGTTACATTAAACATATGGCGGCAAAACAAATATTTCTGGTGACCAAATACCAAATTTATTGATTTTTATGAAATTGGCGCGCATAAACACTTAGAAAATTTAACAAATTGGTTTGGAAACGCGGTAAATAAATTTGGTGCCAAAAATGCGAGCCATTTTATTAATTACCACGTTTGGGCCTGAAAACCTTTTATTTATACACCACGTCTCTTATCAGTAAAACCTAGTTCTCTCTTGCCGTCAAAGATTTTATTCACACCTGTGTGTATTTGACTCTGGCTTTTTCCTCTTTTTAAATTCTCTCTTCTATCTGATTTTTGCTTTTGCTTCTTTCTGATTCTACAAGTAGTGTATATTTATTTTTCACAATCGTTTCTTCTGGTTCTGAAAACTGATTGACTTGCATATTTATTTTTTCACAATCGTTTCTTCTGGTTCTGTAGAAAAGTTCAATTGTTGTTTAGCTGCTTCATAATTATTGTTGTTCTTAAGGTTTTATGATTTTTTCTTTGAATATCCCTGAGCATGTTTTATTATTTATTTTGTCAACTTGTGACCATTGAATAGTCTCTGTTCTCGTTGTTCTTATTTACAATTTTTCTTTTTGTTTGTTTTAACTTTCTGTTTGTTTATATTGTTACGATGCAGGACAAGATGCAAAGATTCTTTAACCAACAACCTCCCAGACCAGTTAGAGGTGGTGGACGAGGTGCTGGTCCTGCTGCGCCTCATGTGCCTCCTGTGAGAAGACCACGACCTCGACGCTACCCACATGTCAGCATTGCTGAATTGTTGGCTTCCCCATCCCGGCTTCAGATGCCTCTCATACATCCTGAGAAAGAAAACAATGGGCTTTGGTGAGTTAGATTTGGTATCTGTGGGAACCGAAATTCGCACCGTCAATTTCTGATAAAGATTTGTGGAGGAAAACCGAGTTAACCCGATCTTCCTTGAAGGTCCGGATATCTGCTGGGCGCTGCAAGCGATCAAATGAAATAGAAGTCGCAAAAATAGAAATCGTAAAAGTTGAGCGGAAAAAAGATCTTATTTCTGAATTCGCGTTTTGAGCGTGAACAACAGGTGAGAAGTAAACTACAAGAGCTGTCGAAAGGTCCACTAGTCCGGTCGCCTAAGTCTATCCTAGTTGAGTCGCAGCTCGCTAGTGAAAACAGAAAAGAATGCTTAAATCGCTCTAAGTGCTAAGTGCTCGAAAATTTGTGATCTGGTTTGCTTCTTGCTCAAAGCTCTCCTTATATACTCCTCCTATGACGGTCTATCTTCTCGCGGGCTGAGTCGGGCTTTTTCCATTTTCGCCCATCTTTGTGTTTATCGGAAACTTGACATTTATCTTCGAAATCTTGACATTTATCTTCTGAAACTTGATATTTATCTCTTATGGAAACTTGACATTTATCTCTTATGTGAGGATAAAGATAAACCGCCATAGTTATCCTTCCTTTTCAGAAAATCATATGGACGCTTTGGCCACAATGCTTAGGCGCTTTTACGGTTTTTCGAAGGATAGTCTTTGAAGGTCTCGGTGTTTCGAAGGAACCTCAATCCCTTGTTTAGTCGAGGAAGTGGCGTTTAGAGTAACCGTGATCATACCAAACTTGCGTAGATTGATCGAACAAGCTAAGATGGGATCGAACGGGCAAGATAGAGCGAGACGGGGCGAGGCGTGGACCGGCGCCAGAGCGACTGCGGCAGATTACCGCCCGGCGCCAGGCGGCCAGCGTGGCAGTGCCGCCCGGCGCCAGGCGAGTGCCGCCCGGCGCCAGAGCCGACCTCTGGACAGTGCCGCCCGGCATGAGCGGCCAGCGTCCAGCGATGCCGCCCGGCATGAGCCGGCCAGCGTGGCAGTGCCGCCCGGCGTAGGCAGTGCCGCCCGGCATGAGCCGGCCAGCGTCCAGCGATGCCGCCCGCGCCAGGCGAGTGCGCCCGGCGCCAGGCAACCAGCGTCCAGCGTGCCGCCCGGCATAGGCGAGTGCGCCCGGCCAGGCCAGCCGTCCAGCGTGCCGGCGCCAGGCGAGTGCCGCCCGGTGCCAGGCCAGCCAGCGTCCAGCGTGCCGGCGCCAGGCCAGCCAGCGTCCGTGCCCGGCGCCAGGCGAGTGCCGCCCGGCATGAGCCAGCCAGCGTCAGCGTACGCCCGGCGCCAGGCGAGTGCCGCCGCACCAGGCGGATGCCGCCCGGCGCCAGGCCAGCGTCCAGCGTGCCGCCCGGCGCCAGGCGAGTGCCGCCCGGCCAGGCAGCCAGCGTCCAGCGTGCCGCGGCGCCAGGCCAGCCAGCGTCAGCGTGCGCCCGCCAGGCCAGCCTGCGTCAGCGTGCCGCCCGGCATGAGCAGTGCGCCCGGCGCCAAACCAACCAGCGTCCAGCGTGCGCCCGTGCCAGGCGAGGGTGCCGGCGCCAGCCAGCGTCCAGCGTGCCGCCGGTGCCAGGCCGTCTTGCCGTCTGTGGGTTTGTTCGATTCTTCCCTCGTCGGTTGTTTGCGGAAATCTTCGAGTTTTGGGAGGGTCTCTAGTAAGTAGATCTCGAGATAATTGTTTCCAGCGAGATTCATGATATCGGGATTTTGAGATGGACTTAGATCTGCAGATTTTCCGTCATCGAGGATGAGAGCAATGTGGCTCGAGTTTTAGATATGTTAAAAGATGAATCTTTTAAACAATCGGGAAGGTTTTACGGAAGACTCATTGTAGATCTCGGACAATCCAGACATGGGTTTCAAGGGACCAAGATGCTGTCGTTGCCGAGATTATGAGGCGATGCATGGATGAGCGCCAGGACCCTGCCGTTGGCGCCGATGGGAGTGGGCGAGCCTTCCGTGAGTTTTATCGGCGGCGACCGTTTCTTGGATTTTATAAATTAGCGGCTTTTCTTTCGAAAATTTTCGGAGAAGGTTGGACGCGTAAAGCCTGTCGGATCCACAACTGCGGTATAGCCGATAATAGGAAGGTGTTGAGGCGTAATCATTTGCGAAAATCGGGGTAAATAGTGATTTTACCTCCTTTATATGGAGTAAAATATCATTCTTACTTCATCACAAGGTTTTACTCTCTCTCTCAAGAATCCTTTCTCTCTCTTTAAGAACAATGTCTTCAAGATCTTCAAAGAGAAACTCTTCTTCCCATTCTTCCTCGGATGACTCTCCTGCCCATGTAGCGGTAAAGCGGGAGGTCGGTCGAGGAGGAAAAGAATCGTATTACCGAGCCCTTGTAGGTTAAGCCCCAACACTGCCAGAGATCCTGTTCGAGGAGGCCTGCGAGGCAGCCGGTGCTCCTTTGCGCCGAGCTTGGTTTCTCGTCAATATCTCAAGGTTCTTGAGATTTTACCAGGTTCTGAAGGAGTCAAATTCAGTTCCTGTTGGTAGCGAGAGTGCGGAATCCTCCATAAATTTCTTTACATGTTCACGAAGCTTTCTTTACGTCTGCCGTATGTGGTTCCCAATTTCTGGTGCCATTGTTCGCAGCTTCACCTTGAACTTCGATCCAACCAACTCAAGCGTTCCTGCCTTGGAGAGTTGGCTTGGCGTGCTGATAAGCTGTTCTGAACTCGGGATTGATCTTGGTCGATGATTTGAAGGTCTTTGGGGCACTTTCGGCCGGCGAGGGAGTAGCGGTTACTATTCCATGCTGCCTAAGAAGGATATGGCTGTGATTCAGGGGACTACCGAATCCCAATGTCGTGGCAGGGCGTTTCTTCTTTGTTCAAATAGATGGCGAGTCTGTCGAGGAGAGCTGCCTCCATCTATTTCCTTGAGCATGGAACTTCAACCGAGTATCGACGAAAACTCTGTTGTCTATCTCACCTTTTGGAAGTGCGAGTTTTGAAAAAATTTTGTTTTGTAGGGAACAACCCTACAGCGCATTTGCCTGGCGGCGTCTTCGTCGAAGAGATCTTCTTCGCCAAAGGCGTTTTCTGGAAATCCTTCACCCTCGAGCGGATCGAGATGCGGTTAAGCTTTATCGGTCGAGGTCCTGTTCCGTCGTATGGCCTTGAACCTGTTACCGTGGCTCCTACCGGAGCAGACGAAGTCTCGTAAGGGAAGGAAATGCGGCGATGGGAAGGCTCGGAAAATCCTTCACCGTTGGGAGAAAAACCTAGTTTTGTTCCAGCGGAAAAAGCGAGCCAGCGGTTTTCCGCCTAACAACTTCTTTGATGGCCTTCCTCCGGAGTTTACTGCTGGCAGTCGCTGGAGGATGAGGAGAAACAGAGTTTTAGAGGGCTCCCAGCGTGTTAACGAGGTTTTGCCCTTTTAACCTTGCGTTGAATCCGTATGTAAGCATGCTTGCTGATCTTGAGTTTTATGCAGGGACTAAGAGTGTTTAGCGAGGTTGGCTCGAGTTTCCATAAATCCAGGATTGCTAACTTCAAGACCACAGAAGAAGCGAGAGCTTTCGGTTCCGACAAAGGTGAAGGCACAGAGCATGAAGCAAGCTGAGCTTCACACTCGGGCTCGTGCGGTGGAAAGGAGGAAGAAGGATGAGTGCAGCGGAGGTGGCAAGGCAGTGAATCGTTTGCTGCTGAGTTTCAATGCTTTAAAGAAGCTCAGGAGTTTGTTGGTGATTTCGCGAGTGCAAGGTTCGATCGTAAACCTTTACAAGTCTCAGAACCAGATTTCTCTTTGATTCGAGATTGCTGAAATGAAGGATTTCATGGCGAGTGTGCTCATGCTGAGTCCTTGGTCCCTCGGTAGAAGAAAGAGTCCGGAGACTATGGGAACCTATCGAGGTTTCGAGGATCTGATGGAGGTTGAGCCGATGAGAACGCCGAGAATGGTGGGGATGCTCGGTGAATGAGAAGTGGACCAGCCTGCTAGTTCATTTGGGATTTCGCATCAGATTTCTCAGCGTTGACTTCCTTTTGTGAATTGAATTTTTGGCCATGTGTGGCGTTTTATAATTTTATCCTCTGGACTGTTGGAGGTTGCATTCTTATGTTTTGGGACTGGCGTTGGTGGCTTTGAATCCTGCCGTCTTTTGCGGTTTTATGAATATGAAAATTTGCGAGATTTAGTCTTTTGTTTTGATTTATACTTTCGTCAAGTGTAGAGGAAGGATGCGAGTAGTCGCCATTATCCTAACTCTTTTCGTCGCTTGGTCCGTATGCTACTTTTAGTGGCGTTTTAGGTGTAGCGATAAGAGACATGTTTTGGGATCAATTATCACGATACTATGTCTGTGAGATGTCAAGATCCAGCAAGACTGGGTTTAGGGCAAGACCTAGGTTTACTCTCAGCTTTGAGGCTGTCGCGATGACTGTCGGCTTTTTTGCTGTTAGTGATTTCTTCCTGATTCTTTTCGTTTAAAGTCAGCGACTAGTCGCCCTTATATGACTTGTGTTAAAGAATCGAGCTATCTTCGGAGTTTATCGAGATGCTAAACCAAAATTTTGGGTTTCTTGTATAGCTATGATATCCTTGTCGGATGTAAGAGGACCTTGTAGGTCTGACTACGATTTTGTATTAGTGAAAGCGTTTCTTATGGCGTCGTCGGGGCCAATCGGCCAGTGAGTTATTTTAAGTCGCTGGTGGACTGTCTTTTGCGGATATCTGAGTTTTGTTATCTTTTGAAGTTCTGCGGCGTCGGCGTTTCTTTTGAAGATATGATTTTCGTTTTTCTGAAGCGTTGATGCGTTTAAGTGAGCATGAAATATAGAAAGAATTTTATTAAAAAATTTCGAGAAGTTAGAGTACATATCGCGGATTTTTGGCTTTTTGTGGGAGTATAGGGAGTATCGCTAGTCCCCTTTTTGGTGGGGGATAGCTGAACTTCGCCGGGTTTGTGAGAGCTGCCTCGATACCTCTTTAGAGGATCAAGCCATCTCGTAGTTCTGATAGTTGCCGGGGCGTTTTACTCCCGTCGTTGCCGTTCCGACCGTGCTGGTCGGATCAGTGGTCGTCTGCGGGTTGAGCTGTCGCTCTTACGGCGGTGGATTCAGAGGCTTTGTCGTCGTCTTGAATCGTTGCCTGTTCAGATGATTCTGGATCATCTTTCTTCGAGTCTTCGGGAATGTTGTGTGATTCCTTTGCTCGTTTGGGTTGGCGCGGGGCGTTCCGATCTTTTACAGTTGAACTTCGGCTAGGTAACGAGTCGACTGTTTCTGGCTACCCCAGATGGCTGCGGTTCGGTCGGTCGGGAACTTGATACCGAGGTGATATGTGGGCGGTACTGCCTTCATGGAGTTGATCAGGGGTTCCCATGATGGCGTTGTCGATGGCGGGTTGTCGACTACTGCAAACTTCGGCGATCTTTGTAACTTCCTTTGCCATGGCTGGGAGTTTAATTTTCGAGGGTCATGGTAGTGGCGTAAAATCCCGTCAAAGGTTTTGGCTCAGGGCGACTTCCCCAAGTGGGATCTTCATTCTGTAGAGGTGTCGCGGAAGATGGCGTTGACCGTGCTTCCAGTATCGGCGAGAATCGCGGCCGACCGAGATCCTGGATGACCAGGTCGATTACCAAAGTGCAGTGAGGTTTGTCGATTCCGGCGGTCTCGTGTTCCTCAGCGATTGTGTGGTTAGGAACATCGCTGTCCGGGAACCAGTTGGAACTGGTCTCGGCTTTTCGCCCGTAGGCTTTTATCGATGAGACAGAGTCTTGGTAGAACTGTGATCCTCCGATGATCATGTTTACCCTCTGGCGACTGCTGTTGTTCCTTGGTCGCCCTGTCTTCTTCCGCTTTTCCCTGATTGGTTTTCGTCAGCGGTCTCGAGACAGTTTTGTTAGTCTTTGGCGGTCGGAGTCCAGGAGCAAGTCCTTTATACTTGACCTTTGATAGCTCGCCGGTGAGGAGTTTTCGGCGAGCCGGGCCGAACCTTGTTCGCGGAGTGACCTCTGGTCTCGTGGAACTCGCAATAGGAGTTATCCTTGTACTGGTTCCTGGTCCAGGTGTTTCCGGAGGTTTTGCCTTGCTCCGAGTTGATGGCGTAGTTATGCTCGCCCTGGGCGTCTTCCCCTTCGTGATGGACGTATTTGTCGTTACGAGGGTTTCTTCTTGACGCCGGTTTTCTGCGGTCCGCTTCTGGATAGAAGCTTCATCTCTTCTTCCATGATGATGAAGTCTGTTGCCTTGTGGAGAGTATCCTGGATTGTCCGCGGCTTTTCCAGTAGTATCCACTTCGAACTTCGACTTGTACCAGAGAGTTTTCCTCGATGCCGATTGCGACATTGTCCCTGATGCCCGCACTGGCCATCACCAGTTTGAACCTTCGCGATGAAGTCGGAGGCGACTCGTCTTCCTTCTGAGCTAGACTCCATAGATCCACGGGACGTTTCTCTATCCATGAACATGGAGTACTGTTTGAGAAACGCCGGAGGCCATGGCTTCCGATGGAGTTCCTTTTGAGCCGGAGAACCACTCGAGCGCAGCACCTTTGAGGTGCTCGACGAAGAGAAGACAATGACCTGCGCCCCGCTCGCTCCGGAGTTTGCATCTACCCATTGCGATCTGGAAGGACTGCAGGTGTGACTTAGGATCCGTCGTGACCACATAGACCGGGATTTTGATCTTCCTGGGTCTGAGATCGTGTTTCGTGATCCAGTGGTGAACGGCGTCCGTGCTTCCTCGAGAAGTCTATCGATCTCGGCGGAACTGGTCGCCTGATGGATTTGGCGATTTCACCGCTTTCACTTCAGCCACGGTCTTTTGAGAGATTCACGGAGATCATGGATCTCGCTATTGCTGCCGGCGCTCCTCGAACCTGTCGACGCTGGTCGCGATAGATCCGAAGTTTGATCTTCCATGAAGTTCTTCCTGCTCCATCCAGTAGAGTTCTTCTTCCTCTTCGTCATGGGCCTATCGAAGGATACCGTCAGCCGGCGGACTGGCTTCGGTTCTCTGGGGTGGATGTCAGCGCTTCATCGGAAGGGTCCGATCGGTCGCTGATATCTAGATCGAGCGCGCCGACGCCGCTTTCTTGTTTCCGCAGCCGGAGTGGAAGGTTCTGCGAGGTCGCTTGCTGTCCTTTCGAGCCGTTTCCTCGAGTGGACTCTTTCGGGCATCTTTTTCTCGTTTGAGATCCAAGTCTCCCTGCCGGCGCGTCTTTGGTGGATCCGCTGCGGCAACCTGCTCCTCGCAGTTAAGGTATCGACCTGTTTTGGCGGCGAGGTTATCAGCTTGTCCTGTTGTTCGCCACCGCCGCGCGGAGGTAAACAGTTCCTTCATCTGCCTGAGCGTTTGTGCATCAGCAGTGACTGTGGGACGGTTCCAGCTGGAGTTTTCAGCGTTGGCATCGACGGGTGTTCCGCCTAGCTGGCTGATCCTTGTGGCGCGCCGACATGATCGAAGCGCGGTACAGTTGCGATAGATAGATCCGTAACCCTCCTTCTAGCCAAACTGTGGGAACCGAAATTCGCGACCGCCAATTTCTGATAAAGATTTGTGGAGGAAACCGAAGTTAACCCGATCTTCCTTGAAGGTCACGGATATCTGCTGGGCCGCATACCTAAACGATCAAATGAAATAGAAGTCGCAAAAATAGAAATCGTAAAAGTTGAGCGGAAAAAGATCTTATTTCTGAATTCGCTGGCGTGAACAACAGGAGAAGTAAACTACAAGAGCTGTCGAAAGGTCCACTAGTCCGTCGCCTAAGTCTATCCTAGTTGCGTCGCAGCTCGCTAGTGAAAACAGAAAAAGAATGCTTAAATCGCCTAAGTGCTAAGTGCTCGAAAATTTGTGATCTGGTTTGCTTCTTTCTGGAAGTATCCTGGATTGTCAGCGGCTTTTCCAGTAGTATCCACTTCGAACTTCGACTTGTACCAGAGAGTTTTCCTCGAGGCGTCGATTGCGACATTGTCCCTGATGCCCGTTACTCTGGCCATCACCAGTTTGAACCTTCGCATGAAGTCGGCGGGCGACTTCGTCTTCCTTCTGAGCTAGACTCCATAGATCCACGTGGGCGTTTCTCTATCCATGAACATGGAGTACTGTTTGAAAGCGCCGAGGCCAGTTGGCGGAAGCTTCCGATGGAGTTCCTTTTGAGCGGAGAACCACTTTCGGCGCAGCACCTTTGAGGTGCTTTCGGCGAAGAAGACAATGACCTGCGTCCGTTCGCGTTCGGGAGTTTGCATCTACCCATTGCGATCTGGAAGGACTGCAGGTGTGACTTAGGATCCGTCGTACCGTCATAGGCCGGGATTTTGATCTTCCCTGGGTCTGAGATCGTGTTTCGTGATCCAGTGGTGAGCGGCGTTTTCGTGCTTCCTCGAGAAGTCTATCGATCTCGGCGGAACTGGTCGCCTGATGGATTTGCGATTTCACCGCTTTCACTTCAGCCACGGTCTTTTGAGAGATTCACGGAGATCATGGATCTCGCTATTGCTGCGGCGTTCCTCGAACCTGTCGGCGCTGGTCGCGATAGATCGAGTTTGATCTTCATGAGTTCTTCCTGCTCCATCCAGTAGAGTTCTTCTTCCTCTTCTGTCATGGGCCTATCGAAGGATACCGTCTGCCGAGCGGACTGGCTTCGGGTTCTCCTGGGGTGGATGTCAGCGTCTTCATCGGAAGGGTCCGATCGGTCGCTGATATCTAGATCGATGCGCTCGACGTCGCTTTCCTTGTTTCCCGCAGCCGGGAGTGGAAGGTTCTGCGAGGTCGTTTGCTGTCCTTTCGGAGCCGTTTCCTCGGGAGTGGGCTCTTCGGGCATCTTTTCGTGCCGGAGATCCGAAGTCGAGTCTCCTGCCGCGGCGTGCCTTGGTGGATCCGCGCGGCAACTTGCTCCTCGCAGTTAAGGTATCGACCTGTTTTGCGAGCGAGGTTATCAGCTTGTCCTGTTGTTCCGCCCGCGCCTGGGCGGAGGTAAACAGTTCCTTCATCTGCCTGAGCGCCTCAGTGTTTGCATCAGCAGTGACTGTGGACGTGTCTCCAGCTGGAGTTTTCTCAGCGTTGGCATCGACGGGTGTTCCGTCTAGCGCTGGCTGATCCTTGGTGGCGTCGGCTGACATGATCGAGCGTGTGCAGTTGCGAGATAGATAGATCCGTAACCCCCCCTCCTTCTAGCGCCAAACTGTGGGAACCGAAATTCGCACCGTCAATTTCTGATAAAGATTTGTGGAGGAAAACCGAGTTAACCCGATCTTCCTTGAAGGTCCCGGATATCTGCTGGGCCGCACACGAAACGATCAAATGAAATAGAAGTCGCAAAAATAGAAATCGTAAAAGTTGAGCGGAAAAAAGATCTTATTTCTGAATTCGCGTTTTGAGCGTGAACAACAGGTGAGAAGTAAACTACAAGAGCTGTCGAAAGGTCCACTAGTCCGATCGCCTAAGTCTATCCTAGTTGCGTCGCCTTCGCTAGTGAAAACAGAAAAGAATGCTTAAATCGCTCTAAGTGCTAAGTGCTCGAAAATTTGTGATCTGGTTTGCTTCTTTCTCAAAGCTCTCCTTATATACTCCTCCTATGACGGTCTATCTTCTCGCGGGCTGAGTCGGGGTTTTTCCATTTTCGTCCATCTTTGTGTTTATCGGAAACTTGACATTTATCTTCGGAAACTTGATATTTATCTCTTATGGAAACTTGACATTTATCTCTTATGGAAACTTGACATTTATCTCTTATGTGAGGATAAAGATAAACCGTCATAGTTATCCTTCCTTTTCGGAAAAATGCGTGCGTGGGCGTTTTGGCGGCGTTAGACGTTTAAGCGTTTTACGGTTTTGAAGGATAGTCTTTGAAGGTCTCGGTGTTTCGAAGGAACCTCAATCCCTTGTTTAGTCAAGGAAGTGGCGTTCTAGAGTAACGTGATCATACCAAACTTGCGTAGATTGATCGAACAAGCTAAGATGGGATCGAACCGGGCAAGATAGGAGCGAGACGGGGCGAGGGCCGTGGACCGGCGCCAGGCCGACCTGCGCGGCAGGTGCCGCCGGCGCCAGGCGAATACGCCGGCGCCAGGCGGCCAGCGTGGCAGTGCCGCCGGTGCCAGGCGAATACGCCGGCGCCAGGCCGACCTGCGCGGCAGGTGCCCGGCGCCAGGCGAATACGCCGGCGCCAGGCGACCAGCGTGGCAGTGCCGCCGGCGCCAGGCGAATGCCGCCGGCGCCAGGCGAATACGCCGGCGCCAGGCGAATACGCCGGCGCCAGGCGAATGCCGCCGGCGCCAAACCAGCCAGCGTCCAGCGTGCCGCCGGCGCCAGGCGAATACGCCGGCGCCAGGCGAATACGCCGGCGCCAGGCCAACCAGCGTCCAGCGTGCCGTCGGCGCCAGGCCAGCCAGCGTCCAGCGTGCCGTCGGCGCCAGGCCAGCCAGCGTCCAGCGTGCGCGGCGCCAGGCGAATGCCGCCGGCGCCAGGCCAGCCAGCGTCCAGCGTGCCGCCGGCGCCAGGCGAGTACGCCGGCGCCAGGCGAATACGCCGGCGCCAGGCCAGCCAGCGTCCAGCGTGCCGTCGGCGCCAGGCCAGCCAGCGTCCAGCGTCGCCCGGCGCCAGGCCAGCCAGCGTCCAGCGATGCCGCCGGCGCCAGGCAGTGCCGCCCGGCATGAGCCAGCCAGCGTCCAGCGTGCCGCCGGCGCCAGGCAGTGCCGCCGGCGCCAGGCCGGTGCCGCCGGTGCCAGGCCAGCCAGCGTCTGCGTGCCGCCGGCGCCAGGCAGTGCCGCCGGCGCCAGCCAGCCAGCGTCCTGCGTGCCGCCGGCGCCAGGCGAGTGCCGCCGGCGCCAGGCGAATGCCGCCGGCGCCAGGCCAGCCAGCGTCCAGCGTGCCGCCGGCGCCAGGCGACCAGCGTGGCCAGTGCCGCCGGCGCCAGGCCAGGCCGTCTTGCCGTCTGTGGGTTTGTTCGATTCTTTCCTCGTCAGTTGTTTGCGGGAAATCTTTCGAGTTTTGGGAGGGTCTCTAGTCGTAGATCTCGAGATAATTGTTTCCAACGAGATTCCGCGAGTATCGGGATTTTGAGATGGACTTAGATCTGCAGATTTTCCGTCGTCGAGGATGAGAGCAATGTGGCTCCGAGTTTTAGATATGTTAAAAGATGAATCTTTTAAACAATCGGGAAGGTTTTACGGAAGACTCATTGTAGATCTCGGACAATCCAGACATGGGTTTCAAGGGACCAAGATGCTGTCGTTGCCCGAGATTATGAGACGATCGCATGGACGGGCGCCAGGACCCTCGCCGTTGGCGCCAGATGGGAGTGGACGAGCCTTCCGTGAGTTTTATCGAGCGACGACCCGTTTCTTGGATTTGATCGTCGCTTGGCTTTTCTTTCGAAGATTTTCGGGTGACGATTTTGTCATTGACCGATTTTGACCCCAACAGTATCCAAATATATGTTTACTTGCTTCTGTTAGTAAGGTTATAATCTGTTATTTGTTTATTGGATTGAAGGTTTAAGATTGATAAATGTCTAACTGCTGATTGCACTTCAATCTACACCTCTGACTGGAGGGGAGCCTGGCACAATTATAGCATGGTCTCTGATGAGATGAAACTTACTTGGTGGGGAGACTTTGTGGTAAGAGTTTTATGTTACTTCTGTTAGGTTTTATATGACATTCTCATATTAATTACATATTATGCTGATTGCACAATCCTTTTCTGTTTATTTGCAGAAAAAGTATTATTGGGACCCCATTCATGACAATGTGGTGCGTTTACATTGGAAAAAGACAATGATGTCTTGATCTCCAACTTCATCAGCAAGCAAGCGGTGTAAGATGCATTCATTCATGAGTTCAGAGCACTGGGATGCTTTGCAAACATATTGGGGAACTGAACCTGCAAGAAAGAAAAGAAAATCTGCTTCTGACAGCCGCTGCTCAGATCAAGGAGGTCTAGGTCAACACATACACACTGCTGGTTCAACACCATTTATTAAGATCAAATATGATATGGTAAATATGAATATTAAGTTTTAAAATTTAATTACTCGTAGTTATATCATTATTAAAGCTCTTACTAATACATTAACTTCAATTACATGTGTGTTTAGATGGTTGCTAATGGTGGGATTGAACCTTCGCTGATTGATCTTGTGAGAAAGACCCATACTCGGAAAGATGGCACCTTTGCAGATGGTCGAGCAAAGAAAATTGTAGAAGAAGTTGAAGCTGCAGTGACCCATTCTGAAGGACATGACGGGGAGGGGTCTACTGCAACAACACCATCACCCCAACAACTTGATAAGTTTTTTGTTGAGGTAAATGGCTTTTAACTTCCAATTTAGTTTAAAACTTCATTTGTGGTTATTTGAATGTTACATTTTTTAATAGGCTGTTCCACCTTACAAAGGGCGTGTCTATGGCCTTGGCTCTGCTCATTGTTATTATGGTGATTCCACTCCTTCTACCTCAACTGCTATCCCATGCACAATGCAATTGGACAGAAGGGTCACTTCCATCGAATGCAACATGAGTTCCATGCAAGGTAACATGAACTCCATGGCCAGAGACATTGCTGCTATCATGGAAGCCTCACGTAGGCTACTGGAGGCAAATGGTATTGATCCATCTGTTGTTCTCAAATCAACAACTACTAATCCAGCGGAGCCAGCGCGGGAAGCAACTCCTGAGCAGCAGTCGCCAGCTTTAAACCGCCAAACACAAGCTCCTCCGACGACCACCACTCCGATCAACTTGGCGGACATGGAACCTCAGTCTTTTGATGGATTCTTTGAGGAATGATCTCAACCAGTAGCATTATCTTTAGTTTTTATGTATTAAATAGTACTAACGGCATATAGAGCGTATGAAATGCTCTCTTTTGGTAGAATATATTAATTGTTCCTTTTTGGTAGAACATATTAATGTTCTTTGTTTGGCATTAGAACATGTGAAAGTTCTTTGTATGTTTAAACTTAGAACAAATGAATGTTCTGTTTCTGTAAGAAAATATGAATGTCTATTTGTATGACTTCATTTTAATTAGAAATATTTTGGATATTATTCTAAATTTCTTTTTTATAATTTAAAATTTAATGATTTTATTGGATGATTTTAAATTACAATTTTGTATTTTTAATGTTTTAGTTTGCCACGAAAATTCATTCCACTAGTGGCTGTTACTTAGGGAATATTCCGTTGCTATATTGTTGTAAATTTGCTAGAAATTTTTTCTAGCCACTTCATGGCAAATAACTAAGGATTTAACAAGGCAAGATCGTGGCATTTAGCCAGGGCATAAGCATGGCTTTTTCGTAGCTAATGGCCACGTTGACAAAATCCCGGAAACACGCATCTCAGACCCAGGGAAAATCAAAATCCCGGTCTATGACGGTACGACGGATCCTAAGTCGCACCTGCAGTCTTTCCAGATCGCAATGGGTAGGTGCAAACTCGGGCCTTGAGCGAGGCAGCGGGTCATTGTCTTCTCTTCGTCGAGCACCTCAAAGTCGCTGCGCTCGAATGGTTCTCCCGGCTCAAAAGGAACTCCATCGGAAGCTTCCGCCAACTGGCCTCGGCGTTTCTCAAACAATACTCCATGTTCATGGACAGAGAAACGTCCGACGTGGACCTCTGGAGTCTAGCTCAGAAGGAGGACGAGTCGCTCCGCGACTTCATGCGAAGGTTCAAGTTGGTGATGGCCAGAGTAACAGGCATCAGCGACAATGTCGCAATCGACGCCCTGAGGAAGACTCTCTGGTATAAGTCGAAGTTCCGAAAGTGGATACTACTGGAAAAGCCGCGGACAATCCAGGATACCCTCCACAAAGCAACAGACTTCATCGTCATGGAGGAAGAGATGAAGCTTCTATCGCAGAAGCACGGACCACATAAAACGTCCTCGAAAAAGAAACCCTCTCGTAACGACAAAAACGTCCATCACAAAGGGGAAGACGCCCAAGGTGAGCATAACTACGCCATCAACTCGGAGCAAGGAAAAACCTCTGGAAACACCTGGACCAGGAACCAGTACAAGGATAATTCCTACTGCGAGTTCCACGAAACCAGAGGTCACTCCACTGCGAACTGCAAGGTTCTCAGCGCCCGGCTCGCCGCAAAGCTCCTCACCGGCGAACTATCAAAGGTCAAGAGTATAAAGGACTTGCTTCTGGACTCCGACCGCCCAAAGACCAACAAAACTGTCTCCGAGGACCGCGCGACCAAATATCAATCGGGTGAAAAACGCGGAAGGAGACTGGACGACCAAGGGAACAACAACAGTCGCCAGAGGGTAAACATGATCATCGGAGGATCACAGTTCTACCAAGACTCAGTCTCGTCGATAAAAGCCTACGGGCGAAAAGCCGAGACAAGTACCAACTGGTTTCCAGATAGCCATATTCCTAACCATGCGATCACTTTCGAGGAACAGGAAACTGTCGGAATCGACAAGCCTCATTGCGATCCTTTGGTTATCGACCTGGTAATCCAGGATCTCGAGGTCGGACGCATCCTCGTCGATACAGGAAGTTTGGTCAACGTTATCTTCCGCGACACCCTCTACAGGATGAAGATCCCACTTGGGGAAGTCGTCCCCGAGCCAAAACCTTTGACTGGGTTTTGGTCACTTCCATGACCCTGGAGAATCAAGCTCGGTCATGGCGAAAGAAGTCACAAAAATTGTCGAGTTCGCAGTAGTCGACAACCCGGCCATCTACAACGCCATCATGGGAACCCCTTGGATTAACTCCATGAAGGCAGTACCATCCACATATCACCTCGGCATCAAATTTCTGACTCCAATCGGAATCGCAGCCATCTGGGGTAGTCAGAAACAATCGAGACTCTGTTACCTAGCCGAGTTCAAACTGCGAAAAGATTGGAACGCCCCAGCGGCCAACCCGAAACGAGCAAAGGAATCACACAACATTCCAGAAGAGTCGAAAAAAGATGATCCAGAATCATCCAAACATGCAACGATTCAAGACAGCGACAAAGCCTCTGAGTCCACCGCCATAAAAGCAGACAGCTCGACCCCCGCACAAACCGTTGATCCGATCAGCACGATCGAAACGGCAACGCACAGGGAGTAAGAACATCTGCGGCAACTATCAGAACTAGGAGATGGCTTGATCCTCAAAGAATGCGTAGGCAGCTCGTCGAAACCGGCGAGTTCAGCTATCCTCCTCACCAAAGGGGGTGATGCGTATACTCCTATACTCCCACAAAAAACGCGAAATATCCGCACATGTACTCAAAATTTTTTCGAAATTTTTCAAATAAAATTCTTTCTATCTATTTCTTACGCTCACTTAATTTAGAAAGCAGCGTAAACACTACGGAAAAAGCGAATATCATATCTTGAAAGAAGCGAGGCGTCGCAACCGACAAAGATAACAAAACTCGTATCATCCGCTAAAACAGTCCACCTGCGACTTAAAAAACAACTTATGCCCGTCGATTGGCCCCGACGGACGCACTCAGAAACGTTTCACTCAAATACAAACTCGTAGTCAGACCTACAAGGTCCTCTTACATCCGACAAGGATATCATAGCGCGCTATACAAGAAACCCAAAATTTTGGTTTAGCGTCTCGGATAAACTCCGAATATAGCTCGATTCTTTTAACACAAGTCATATAAGCCGGCGACTAGTCGCGGACTTTAAACGAAAAGAATCAGGAAGAAATCACTAACAGGCAAAACGAAAGCCGATCAATCATCACACAGCCTTAAAGCTGAGATTAAGCCTAGGTCTTGCCCTAAACCCAGTCTTGCTGGATCTTGACATCTCATAGACATAGTATCGTATATGAGATCACAAAACATGTCTCTTATCGCTTACACCTAAAACGCTCGCTAGAAACTAGCATACGGACCAAGCGACAAAAAAGAGTTAGGATACGAAGTGACTACTCGCATTCTTTCCTCTACACTTGACGAAAGTATAAATCAAAGCAAAAGACGAAATTTCACAAATTTTCATATTTATAAAGTCCGCAAAAGACGGCGGGATTCTAAGCCACCAACGGTCAGTCCCAAAACATAAAGATGCAATCTCCGACGGTCGCAGAATAAAACTCCTAAAAGCGGCCACACACGGCCAAAACATTCGATTCACAAAAGGAAGTCAACATCGAGAAATCCAGATGCAGAAATCCCGAATGAACCTGCAGGCTGGTCCACTTCCTCGTTCACACCTTGAGCGTTCCCACCACCCTCGGCGTTCTCATCGGCTCCGGCCTCCATCGTATCCTCAGAAACCTCGATAGGTTCCCATACTCTCCGGACTCTTTCCTCGACTGGAGGAACCAAGGACTCAGCATGAGCACACTCGGCCGTAAAGTCCTTCATCTCAGCGATCTCGGAATCAAAAGAGAAATCCGGGTTCGAGACTTGTAAAGGTTTCGACCGAGCCCGGCACTTCAGCGAAATCGCCAACAAACTCCTGAGCTTCTTTAAAACATTGAAACTCAGCAGCGAACGATTCCGCCTGTCTCGCCACCTCAGCTGCGACCATCTTCCTTCCTCTCCTTTCCACCCGAACAAGAGCTCGAGCATGAAGCTCAGCTTGCTTTTCGTTCTGCGCCTTAACCTCTTGACGGAATCGGAAGAGCTCTCGCTCAGCTTCCTTGGTCTTGAAGTTAGCAATCCTAGCCTTGCGGAAACTTGGGTCGAGCACATTGCCAAACACTCTTAGTCCCTTCACAAATTCAAGATCAATAAACATATATATATGCGGATTCAAGGATACGGTTAAGAAGTTCAAAGGACAAAACCTCATTGATCCGCTGGGAACCCTCGGCAAAAACCCATTGCCTCTTCTCTTCCTCCAGCGACTCGTCAGTAACAAACTCCGGAGGAAGGCCGACAAAGAAATTGCTGGGAAGTGGAAATTCGCTGGCTCCACCTTTTTCCGTTGGAACAAAACTAGGGTTTTCCCCCAACGGTGAAGGATCTTCGAACCTTCCCACCATCGATTTCCTTCCCTTTACGGGATCTCTGTTTACACCTCCAGTCGGGCCGATAACGGTTGGCATCATATGTCGGGACAGAGTCTCGGGACCGGTAAAGCCTTACTGCGTCTAGAATTCGTTCAATAGTAAAGGACTTCCAGAAGAACGGCCTTTGACGAAGGAGATCCCTCTTGACGAAAAGATCGCCATGCAAATGCGCAACAGCCCCGTTCTCTACAAAGCAAAACTTTTTCATTAAAAAATCGCACTTCCAAAATAACAAAATAAGACAACGAGTTTTCATCGTATTACCTCGGTTGAAGTTCCAGGCATGCGGAAATAGATGGAGGCAGCTCTCCTCGACAGAATCGCCATCTATTCGGACAAAGAAGAAACGTTCCTGCCACGACTTAGGGTTCGAAGTAGTCCCCTGAATTATGGCCATATCCTTCTTGGGCAGCATGGAGTAGTAACCATCGCTCCCCGTCGGCCGAGTTCTCCAAAGGCCTTCGAAATCACCAGGACTGAGATCGTTCGAGCTCATAACTTGAGATCAATGCGCCAAGCCAACTCTAAGGCAGGAGCGCTGAGCTGGCTGATCGAGAGTTCGAAGTGGCAGCGCCACGAACAATGGTGCCGGGGATCGGGAACCACATGCGGCAATACGTAAGGAAAGCCTCGTAACATGTAAAAAAACCTTCCGGAGGATTCCTCGCACTCTCGTTACCGACGGGAATCCGGAATTTGACTCCATCAGGAATCTGGTAAAAATCTCGAAGAGTCCTGAGATATTTACGCGAAACCAGGCTCGGCGTAAAGGGAGCACCAGGCTGCCTCAAAGGTCTCCTCGGAACAGGGATATCTGGCAGTGATGGGGGCGAACCCACAAGGGCTCGGTAATATGCGTTCTTCGTTTCCTCCTCGACTAACTCCTCTTGCTTCACCGTCACATGGGCAGGAGAGTCACCCGAGGATGAATGGGAAGAAGAATTTCTCTTTGATGATCTTGAAGACATTATTCTTAAAGAGAGAGAAAGGATTCTTGAGAGAGATGAATTTTTTATGGTGAAGTAAGAATGAATGAGATTTCTTACTCCCTCCTTATAAAAGAGGTAAAATCACTATTTACCCCGACTTTCGGCAAACGATTACGTCTCTACACCTTCCCATACAGCTATACCGCAAGACAGAACCCGAAAGGCACTACGGTTTCTAGCTAGCTGGGGGGCTAACTGTTGGGGTCAAAATCGGTCAACGACGAAATCGTCACCCGAAAGTCCTCGAAAGAAAACCAAGTGACGATCAAAACCAAGAAACAGGTCGTCACTCAATGAACTAACAAGAAGGCATGAACGGACCGTGAGCCCCGGGGATCAACGAAGGCAAGCAACAGCAGGCACCGGCGGACGCAGGACACGGCACGGGCGGCAGGCTTGCCCTGTCCCGTCTGGCGCTGGTGGCAGGCCTGTCGTCTCCCTACTGGCGCCGGCAGCAAGGGTCCTGGTTCCCATCTATGCAATCGTCTCGTGATCTCGGGCAACGTCAGCATCTTGGTCCCTTAAACCCATGTCCGGATTGTCCGCAAACTACAATGATTCTTCCGCAAAGCCTTCTCGATTGTTCAAAAGTTCATATTTTAAACGTCTAAAGTTCGAAGCCACATTACTCAAACCCTTGAAAACGGTTATCTCGAAATCTACGGCTAAAGATCCTCCCAAACTCAAAGATTTCCCGCCGCGAGCGACTAGCGGGGAAAGATCGAACAACGGAAAACCCGCGGACGGCAAGGCGGCCTGGCGCCGGCGGCACCGACCTGGCGCCGGCGGCACCGACCTGGCGCTGGCGGCACCCGGCCTGGCGCCGGCGGCACCCGACCTGGCGCCGGCGGCACCCGACCTGGCGCCGGCGGCACCGACCTGGCGCCGGCGGCACGCTGGCCGCCTGGCGCCGGCGGCACCGACCTGGCGCCGGCGGCACCCGGCCTGGCGCCGGCGGCACCCGGCCTGGCGCCGGCGGCACCGACCTGGCGCCGGTCGGCGGCCCTCGTCCTGGTCTCGGTCCCATCATGCTCGGTCTGATCCCATCTTAGCTTGTTTGGATCAATTTTCGTGAGTTTGAATACGATCATGGTTATTCTAAACACCAAACATCTCGACTATCACGAGGTGGGATTCGCCGAATACGAAACCTTCAAAGACTATTCTTTCGAAAAACCGTATATAAGGAGAGCTTTGGGCGAGGAGCAAATCATCACAAAACTTCCAGAGCACTTAGCACTTAGAGCGTTTTAGCATTGTTTTCTGTTTTCACTAGCGAGCTGCGACTCAACTAGGTTAGATCTAGGTGGCCGGACTAGGGACCTTTCGACAGCTCTTGTAGCTTATTTCTTTACCCGTTGTTCACACTCAAACGCGAATTCAGAAATAAGATCTCCTTTTTCTCTATTTTACGATTTTTATTTTACAACTTAAACTCCCATTGATTGTATCGTGTGCGGCCCAGCAGATATTCTGGACCTTCAAGGAAGATCAGGTTAACTCGGTTTTCCTCCACAAATCGTTTATCGGAAATTGACGGTGTGAATTTCGGTTCCCACACCCGCGCGGCCTGAAGGGAACAGAAACAGCTCATGCGCGGCCTGGGGTGCTCGGGGTGCATGAACCGCGCGGGATTGGATGGATGGAACGTACTGCTCGGGTCAGGACGCGCGGCCTGGCAGATCCAATCTGACCATGAGCGTTTTTGGCTCCTCTTTTCTCATTGGTTTAGATTAAATGACTTTAGGGGCATTTTAGTAATTTTTAATGATGTTTTAGGGCTTTCTAAGTCTATGTATAAATACTTATGTAATCTCCTTGAGGAGACAACTTCTTTTCTCTAAAAAAACACATTTAGATCTTGAAGAATGTTTGGATCTTTGATCCTTTTCATCTCATTTCTGTTGTGTTTATTAGATTATCTTCTTCTATAATCATGTTTAGCCTTGAATCATCATAGATTTTGAGGTTTTCCATGGCTATTAGGGAGTAGACCTATCTAGGGTTCATGGGCTTGGGAGACTAAGGGTGATTAGGTGTAGATCTAAGATGTTCTAGGATAGATCCTTCTTGATCCTTGCTTGTAGAGTGTTCTTCTTGCTATTTTGGGGTTGGCCTCTTCAAAATAGAGCTATAGGCATTTCATGCCCAAAAGGTGTTCTATAAAATGCCTAAAACAACTCTTCAATGCTTTTAACATTCTTTACCAAAGAGATTTGTTGTTAAAGGTGTTAAGACAGCTAATGGACTAGTTCTTAATGATTGCTTTCATATTATTCAACCTAAGAGGTTAGATGCTTGAGATATGTTTGTGAATGAGCATTCATCTAGAGATAGAACTTGCTTAGGATTGTGTCTAGGCTTAAGGTGTTAGATTGATTGAATGTTTGCCATCTTAGATTAAAGCTTGATCACCCAAAGTCAATTCCCTTGTCCCAAGAATCCCCTTGCCTCATTGAGAAAGAAAGTTCACTCTTTTATTGTATTTTTAATATTGTCTTAGTTCATAATCATCTTCTTATCATGGTGGCACTTAGATAAAGCATAGGGTTGCATTCCCTTTGCATTAGAATCACTTAGCATTGGATTGACATCTTGTATTCTACAACATTTGATTGGACCCTTGAAATGTCCATCATCAAAATGGCGCCGTTGCCAAGTTCTAAGTTGATTTTGACATTGGGATTTAGTCATTTGCTTGAGACTAAGTCATTTTTCTTTTATTGTGTTATTGCTTCTCCTTGCTCTTTTCCCTTTGCATTTCAGGTGTGTGATAACTAGAAGCAGAGGTGCATCAAACTTGACACCCACTGTTGAAGAGATTGCTACACTTGAGAGGGAGATTGCAAGAAAGAGAAGAGAAGAAGAGCAACAGGCTCACTTGCAGAGATTGGGGTTTGATATGGAGAATCAGCCTCAAGATGGTGATGCCCTAGGGGCCAATGGTCCAAGAGCTGACAACATAAGACCACAGCGCCCACAACAACAGCCACAGCGCCAAGCTAGAGCCATTGGAGCCTATGATCAACCTCACATTCATGGTCATAGGTTGGGGATAAGAGCACCAGCTGTGGAGAACAACAACTTTGAGATCAAATCAGGACTGCTGAATTTGATTGAGAACAACAAGTTTCATGGCCTTGCTGTGGAGGATCCCCTTGATCACTTGGACACATTTGATAGCTACTGTAGCTTGTCCAAGACTAATGGAGTCTCTGAAGATGCTTTCAAGTTGAGGTTGTTTCCCTTCTCTTTGGGAGACAAGGCACATCTATGGGAGAAGGCTCTTCCAAGTGACTCTATCACAACTTGGAATGAGTGCAAGAGGGCATTCCTAGAGAAATTCTTTTCTACCTCAAGAACAGCCAAGATCAGAAATGAGATCTCTAGCTTTCAGCAGAATAACCTTGAGAGCTTTAGTGAAGCATAGGAGAGGTTCAAAGGCTATTGGTCTCAATGCCCACATCATGGCTTCACCAGGGAGAGTTTGCTTAGTACCTTCTACAGAGGTGCTCTTCCAGAGTCCAGGAGCAGATTGGACACAGCCAGCAATGGGTTCTTCTTGGGCAGAACTGAGCAGGATGCTGAGGAGCTGGTGGAGAACATGGCCAAGAGTGACTCAGTCTACAGTGAGGAGCATGATAGGGTCAACAGAGGCACCGATGAAGAAGATCAGCACACAAGGAAGGCGCTCTTCAAAAGAAGTTGGACAAGATTATTGCAGAGAAGGCTAAGCAGGAGCAGAATAACTCCATTGGGAACCAGCAACAAAAGCAGCCTGCTGGGACTAATCAGGTCAATGGTGTAGAAGGTCAAGAGGAGCTGTGCTTCATCAATGCTAATGGCACATGGTACAGGAAAGAGCCCAACTTCCAGTACCAAAACAACTATCAGCAAAGACCTTACTACAACAATCAACAAGGAGGTTACCAAGCAAACCAGCCTACTCAGCCTCAAGGAAGTTCTTCTCAAGCTCAGGCTCCAAGTTCAAATATGGAGTCCATGTTCAAGCAACTCTTAGAAGTTCAAGAAAGAAATGCTAAGAACATTGGTGATGAGTTCAAGAACATCCATGCCAAGATTGATGGAACCTATTCTGACCTCAACAACAAGTACATGCAACTTGCCTCTCATCTCAAAGCTTTGGAGAGCCAGGTTGCTTCTATGTCTTCATCCTCCAAGAGCCCAACGGGATCTCTACGAGGAAAACCAGAGAAAAATCCCAAGGAATCTTGCAATGTCATCCTCTCTACTACTTCTTCAAAGATTGAGATGTGTACTCATGGGACATAGAAGGATGAGATTAAAATGTTTGGAACTGAGTTTGGGGATCTGAGAGATTTGTTGGGGCCACAGCTGAAGCACATATTCTGAGGGATGCTGCCAAGAAAGCTGGGGTAAAGAGTCTGCAGCAAGCTGAGCCTAGAGCTGAGACACCAACTGTGAAGAGAGCAGACAACAAGCTGAAAGAAGTGTAGCAGGAAGACACTGAGTTTGAGCTATCACCCTATGATAAGCTCCCCTTTCCCCAAAGAGTTCTCACCAAAGCTCAAAAGAAGGTGATCTCAAAGTTCAGGAAAGATCTTAGTAATGTTGAAGTCAAGCTTCCAGAGATACCAGGTATGCGTGAAGCTCATGTCCAGATGATGCTCATCAAGGACATTCTAGACCACCAGGCTGAAGTGGCTGAGCTTTTGGACATCTCCATTCTGAAGATTGATCCACCAATCCCTCCAAAGTCCCTCCCTAAGCTTGAATCTCAAGGGAAGTTCACCATGTCTTGCTCCCTTGGTCAACTAACTATGGATGATGCTCTTGTTGATAGTGGTGATAGTGTGAATGTCATCTCCTTGGATATGGTGAAGAGTCTTGGGATTGAAAGCATAGAACCAGATACTCCTCCTCTCACCTTTGGGGATTCTTCTTCTACAACCCCACTTGGCATAATCAAGGACTTCCCCTTGAAGATTGGATCCTGCATCATACCTATTGACCTCACTGTTTTGAAGATGGCATCTGAAGAGAGAGTCCCTTTGATCCTAGGCACTCCTTTCCTCACAACAGTTGGAGCTTGCATTGACTTTCCCAACAAGAAGGTCACCCTCATGTATGTCAACAAAGCTGTCTCCTATCCTCTACAACCTCCAATGGAATCAGACTATTGTGGGACAATCACTTGTGATGCACAAGCTGTTGAGAAGCCCCAAGATGAAGTGGTTGCTGGTAAGAAAGAAGGTCTTGATGGAGTGTCTTCAAAAGAGTTATGTGATGAGCACTTGGAAAGTGCTAAAACTGAGGGGATGAGTGGAGCCTCAAAGGTCACTCCTGGCAAGAAGAAGATGGTGAAAGAGCCTCATCCTCCACCTCTTGATTTGATCCCACACACCCTAACTCTCCATCCCAAGAAGCTCAAGGCTGGTGTCATTGAGTACAAGATCAAGCATAAGGGCAGGTCCGCACCATTCTCAAGTGCTAGAGCCATCATCACTCCTCAGCTCCAAGATGACCCAATCAAGCTTCAAGAGCTTCTGTCTCAGGTCCTCACCATCACACTTGAAGGTGGGAAGGATCCTCCTTCTCACCAGTTCAAAAGACAAGGTAGTCAAGCTAAGTGACTAAAAAAAAGCTCACTTGGGAGGAAGTCCCATGGTTATCCTTGTACATAGCTTTGAAATTTCAATTTTCCTTTAAGTTTTTTTATAAAAATGGTCAAGATTTTCAGGTCGAGCCAAGCACTAGAGGAGTGAAGAAAGGTGGTGATTGACATGTAGCAGCCTCCTCTAGTTGCTATAAACCAAGCCAGCTCCTAGCCCAGATACCAAGCACCACACCCAAACCTCCTTCTTAGGTATCACTGCAACCCTTCTTGTATATACATTTGCTTCTGTCTTGTTGGGGTATCTCCTTCTCTCTTACTCACACAGAGACTGTGTGATTTAAGTGTGGGGGAGGTACCAAGTATTTGATCATGTTTGCTTTGTGATTGAGAGTCTCATGCATTGCATTGTACATTCATATTTGCATAGAAAATCCAAAAAATTTTAAAAATTTTGAATCATGTAGTTGCATCACTTGCATTTTTAAGATTGAGTCTAGAGCATATAGGTTGCATTCACTTGCACATGGAGCATTGCCTTGTAAAGAACATTTGTTTGCACTGAATTTGAAAGCTTAGTTAAACATATCAAGTAGCTTAAGCATCTTTAGAAAGGGTTGCATGCTTTGAGCCTTGAAAACTCTTCTTGAAACTTGTTTGCTTGCTTGATATTGGCATCTTTCTTAAGACCAGCTCCATCCTGAACTTGGACTTGAATGAACTTAATTTCTCTTGCATATGGGCATTTGAATACTTGACCATGGATCTCATACACCTTTGGGTTATCTTTCCCCATTATACAACTCTTTGTTAACCCAAATGGCACTTCCATACCCTTGAATCCTAGCCATTCTTTGAAGCCTACATTTATTTGCATGAGTGAGGCCTTTTCTGATAGCTTGTCATGTGCAAAATCTTGAGAGTATTGGGAGCGACATGGATTTGTTCTCATCTCTTGCTAGCATAGGGTCCTCATTTGAGCTAGCTTCTAGGATGGTGAGTGGGGTCTTTGTTACTTAATGGTTTATATCTTGGGTTTGGAATGTAACAATGTTGAGATTTATGAACAAAAGAGTATCATTGAGAAAGAGAAAAAAACCCTAGGGACCTAGAATAGAAAAAAATAAGAAAGCTCTTGTGTAATGTTTGAGACCTTCCCCCTATATACATTAAAAAAAAAAAGAGAAAAGAAAAAGAAAAAGAAATATTCAATAAGATAGTGGGGAAGGGAAAACAAAAAGTGTTAAAGCTTAGAAATGTGAAAAGTAAAAAGAGGTCCCTAGTGGGTCAATCATGAGAAAGAAAATGTTCATTAGGTGAGTGTTGTGAGGAGGTTTTTCATTATCCGGCTATGGGATGAATGGAAAGGGTGTAGAACTTGTAATCATTTAGGAATGGGTAGAATGATGAGGATGGATCCATGTATGCATGAATTTCTCCTAATCTTAAATTAATTTTGCATAATGATCAAGCTCCTTGATTCTTGAGTGATAGCCACCTTAAAAAGATGCATTGAACCCTCATTTTCATCCATAGTAGACCATTTGATCACCTAGCCAAATGATTGAGATCATGTGCCCATTTGTGAGACTTCACCTTGTGTGTGTGTGTGTGAATCAATGTGAGAGCTGGTTAAGAGAACTTGTTGGTTGATAAGCATTGCATCTTGTGTAGAGGCATAAGAGTAATTGATAGGCCTTGTGAAGCTAGAGCATAATAAGAAAGTTTTTCTCATGCTATTTGCTATGTTTCTTTAGGATGTCAAGTTGAGTGCTATGAGAGTTTCTTTTGGCTTTTCTTTCATCTCTATGTCTCTCCTCCTTATGTTTTGAAAAGATTACTTGAGGACAAGTAAAGGTCTAGTGTAGGGGAGTTGATGTCTTGCATATTCACATGTTTTTAGCATCCATATCTTGTGCATTTTGATCATTTAGATTAGGCATTAGGCATCTTTATGTTCATATTGCATTCATATGTCCTTATTAGGTGTTGGAACAATCTAAGGAGTGATTAGAGGTGTTTTGGAGCTTTGTGATTCAAAAAAAGATGAAGAATGGAGTTTGGCCAAGGTCAGGACAAGCCAAACCATTATCAAGACAACTCCTTGGACGAGACCAGGACAGCCGGGATGCGAGATAGATCAGGAACACTGACCCGGGTGCTTGGACGGACAAGAGATGGTTGGCCGGACACGCGGCCTGGAATGCTCGGGTGAGAGTACCCGCGCGGGACACACCAGGGACAGGCAAGAACGGACCATGATGCGCGGCAAGGACGCGCGGGACACATGACCCGCCCGGGACAGCAGCCAGGACATGGGCGGTCTTGTGACCTAGCATCTTGTGAACAAGATACCAGCAGCGGCCTGAAGGGAACAGACACAGCTCATGCGCGGCCTGGGGTGCTTGGGGTGCATGACCTGCGCGGGATTGGACGGATGGAACGTACTGGTCGAGTCAGGAAGCGCGGCCTGGCAGAGCCAATCTGGCCATGAGCGTTTTTGGCTCCTCTTTTCTCATTGGTTGAGATTACATGACTTTAGGGGCATTTTAGTAATTTTAATGATGTTTTAGAGCTTTCTAAGCCTATGTATAAATACTTATGTAATCTCCTTGAGGAGACAACTTCTTTTCTCTCAAAAAAAACACATTTAGATCTTGAAGAAAGTTTGGATCTTTGATCCTTTTCATCTCATTTATGTTGTGTTTATTAGATTATCTTCTTCTATAATCATGTTTAGCCTTGAATCATAATTGATTTTGAGGTTTTCCATGGTTATTAGTGTGTAGATCTATCTAGGGTTCATGGGCTTGGGAGACTAAGGGTGATTAGGTGTAGATCTAAGATGTTCTAGGATAGATCCTTCTTGATCCTTGCTTGTAGAGTGTTCTTCTTGCTATTTTGGGGTTGGCCTCTTCAAAATAAAGCTATAGGCATTTCATGCCCGAAAGGTGTTCTATGAAATGCCTGAATCAACTCTTCAATGCTTTTAACATTCTTTACCAAAGAGATTTTTTGTTAAAGGTGTTAAGATAGCTAATGGACTAGTTCTTAATGATTGCTTACATATTATTCAACCTAAGAGATTAGATGCTTGAGATATGTTTGTGAATGAGCATTCATCTAGAGATAGAGCTTGCTTAGGATTGTGTCTAGGCTTAAGGTGTTAGATTGATTGAATGTTTGCCATCTTAGATTAAAGCTTGATCACCCAAAGTCAATTCCCTTGTCCCAAGAATCCCCTTGCCTCATTGAGAAAGAAAGTTCACTCTTTTATTGCATTTTTAATATTGTCTTAGTTCATAATCATCTTATTATCATGGTTGCACTTAGATTAAGCATAGGCTTGCATTCCCTTTGCATTAGAATCACTTAGGATTGGATTGACATCTTGTATTCTACAACATTTGATTGGACCCTTGAAAAGTCCATCATCAAAAGGCAAAGGATTAAATGAGCCACCGACCTAGAGCAGCTATATAAGGAGAGCTGGAGCAGAAAAAAAAGGGATCCGAGATTTGAGACCTAGAGAACTCCTGTTAGCTTAGAGAACTTAGAATTTAGGCTGTTAGACTAGCAAGGCAGGACCTAGAACGTCTGGCCGCCTCTTGTTCTATTTTTATCTTGTTCGCAGATCTCTGTTCCTCTCGGAAGGATCGGACAATTCTTTTACTCTAGAGCTCGGCACTTAGAAACCCTAGGCATTATTCTTGACATGCCTGTTTCTATGACCAGCCTTCATTTAAACGAACTTCGCCCAGGCGGTTCGATCTCTTGTTCAATTCTTTCTAACTGAACTACGTCCGACTTGATCCTCGAAAGGGGTACGTAGGCAGCCTTCCATAAGGTCCAGTCCCAAATCTGTAAACCTTTTTCATATCTTTTTCATCTCTTGTTATTGAGCTGCGACTCGATTAGGTTTAAGGTTTTAAGGAGGCTAGAACTAGGAAAATCGCCGACAGTTCTCGCGGCCAAAGCTTTTATAATCTTTTGTAATCATCACAACACTCTTACGCGAATTTGAAATAAAGATCTGCTTTTTCCTAAACTCGTTTTGTTATCTTTCTCTATTTTCCGCATTTATTTGGTCACTTGTCGTTGGCTGTCGCAGAGAATTCAGACCTCAAGGGAAGTAGGGTTTTCCTTGCTTTCCTCCATATTTTATTCATTAAAATCGACGGTGTGAATTTCGGTTCCCACAAGACAGATGGGTCAGCAGGTCAAATGGCCTCCGAAAATGAAGGCCTCTGATTCTAATCGAAATCCCAACCGATGGTGTGACTTCCACAACGATCACGGTTATAAAATGGAAGACTACGTCGCCGTAAGGATAGAGGTTAACGAGCTCCTAAGGAAGGGGCATCTGAGGGAATTTCTCTCTGACAAGGCCAAGAACCTCCTAAGAAAAGATAACGCTAACCGCCCTGTCGATGTGGCCCCTGCCTCACCACCACGCCGAGATAGAGTGATCCACACTATCTCGGGTGGTTCAGAAATAAGTGGGATCAGTACCGAAGCTGTGAAGAGAAACACCAGAAAAGCCAAGAACGGCCAAGAGACGGGAAACCCAAAGTGCATGCTCCTGGGTACAGATGAGATCAGTTTCACTGCCAAGGAGCAGGAGAAGGTTCTGGCCCCTTATCACGATGCTCTGGTCGTATCGCTCACCGTGGCAAACTGCCTGGTAAAGCGAATACTGATAGACAATGGGAGCTCTAGCGACATTATCTTCCAGCCTGCCTAAGTTGACCTGGGGCTGGAGAAAGGGCATTGAAGAGGAAAGTCACCCCGCTCATAGGCTTCAGCGGAGTGGTGAAACAGACCCTTGGGGAAGTCATTCTCCCGGTATATGCTGAGGGCGTAAACCAGGCGACCAAATTCCTTGTCATGTCCCCGATCCTGGATAGGATCGTCCGGATGACCATTGTGCGAGGAGACGCACCAGTCAGGTCATGTGACCAAAAGGCAAGCATGTCATGATCCAAAAACGTGGTTAAGGGAATCAGACAGCTGACACTTAACCAAAATAGGATGGAGGCAAGCTTAAAGGAATTGGTCGAGTGTTTGGTAGGCTGGGCCGAGGTGCAGGCGGCTTCGACCAGCTAGGTGAAGCTGTGATGTGGTGCATGATCAGAATGAATCATGGGAGAACCAAGTCTAGGTCTGGAAATAGACTAAGGGACTTAGAGGGATTGAATAAGATAAAGATATCAAGCTGTATAAAGTGATTCACACTGGGGATGCTGCGGCTCGACCAGGTGGGCGGAGCTCACTTGGAGCTCAAGTAGAGTGTGTCAGCTCCCTGAGCTGGATGGACTAGCTCACTCAGCTGGGTCAGCTGGGGATCAGCTCAACTCAGCTTGACTGAGTGTTCGGGTCTCGGACAGTTGGGCCGGGTCCGGACAGTGGCCGGGCCATGCGGGCAACCCATATGTGGCGATGGGCCGGTGGGCTCTCGGGGTTGGGACAGTGGCTTGGCATTCGGTTTGGGCTTGTATTGGACATGCCCAGGAGTGGTTGTATAAGCCCAGGACATCCAGATAACTGCCATAGGCGAATGGGTGTGATCTGGACCATTGATGAAATCAATGGCCAGAAATGAAACCGAAGGGATGCAATGGTTAGAAGTAACCATTCCTTCTTCTATAAAAAGAGGGCAGGTCCGTGCCTTTACAGGCACACCAGGCATTCATTTTCCACCCTGAAACACAAAGAAAATCAGAGAAAAACATGGAGATGGTCGGATTCAATAATCCAAGACAGAGATGCAATCAAAGGCAGCAAAGAGGCAGTTTTGGTGGGCAATCATGGGGAGGGTTATGAACGACCTTCTGGTGAGTTTTGATTGTTGTTTGCCACGCCATAGACTTCCTCTACATCCATAGAAGACACGCAAATAGCCTGGAGAGAAGATTGGAGGCCGGATCTAACTTCTAAGGGCTGAGACAGCCTTGAAGGCAGATGTGTATAGAAAGGCAGTTTCTTGGACACTGGAGGGAAGTGATGCACGACCTTTGGGTGGTGTTTGATCATGGATGAACACATATAAGGCTTCCTCTATGTCCTGGGAACACACGCAAATGGTCAGAGGAGAAGGGAGAAGGCCAGACTCCACTCCCAAAGGCCAACACAGCCTCAAAGGTGGATGCAGTGCAGAAACTGGTTCCATGGGAGTTCCATGGAATGGAAGAGAGGCACGACCATTGAATGGATCTTATCATTACTGTAAGTATATGATAAGGGCTTGATGGAGGCATGCTCTGGAGGAGCATGGCCGAACCTAATAAGAGGAGGCACATGATCTAATAAGATCAAGTATAAGGTAACAAATTTGATACTTACTTTCCTGTTTATGTTTATGTCTCTTGTGGTGCTGTTAAGCCAAGGTAAGGCACGCCCCTTGAAGACCATATATTGTGATGTAAACTAAGGATCCAGGACCCTAAGAGGAGGGGCGGATCATTGTTGATCTACTTCATCCATGTGGGATGATAGTTAGATGATGTTCATTGGAAAGTGATCCATGATGGATCATAGTTTGATGTTGAGTTTGATCATGGTATGAACCATGGATCCGACCCATTGGTGAGACACATGGGGGTCCTAGTACCAGAGGAACCATGTGGAGTGCAAGGTCCAATTCGTTTGGATCCAACAGCAAGCAAAGGAGAGGAGCAAGGCTAGTACTTGTTGGTGTGGACAACAAGTATTGTGCTGGTGTGTTTATACAAGGAAGGCCGTGTGTGATCTGATCATGGGCAAGGATGGACGACCTGATCCCTGGATGGTGGATCAAGGTGTCTTATCTGATTGATCAAAGGATGCACTGGTGGTAAGAGCAACACTAATCAGGTTCAGTGGGACATGGTTCCATGGCGGTTAGGAAGTGTGAAGACTCATCGGTTCTGAGTCATGTGGGGTGGTTGGTTGATTGACTTAGGATCTGATGGGCCTTGTTAGTCCATGAAAGGACTTGGTTACAGGAGCACACGCCTGAGACATGGTGGTACTAAACCAGGCCTTGGCGGTTCAGTGGAGCTCTCCATGGCCTTGGTTGGGCAGCTAGGTGCGGATCTCATAGTTCTGGATGGAATTGATGGGATCCGACCATGGATTCCTCTTAGTGAGGATTTATCATGATTTATCATGTGATTTGATTGGATTTATCAGGCGGTTTGATGGTGGTCAGTTATGGTGGTTTAGTCGGTTTGGCCAAATTCTATGTGAATTAGGCGGTTCTGATCAATCTGATTGTGGATTCCTCTTAGTGGGGAATTATCAGTATTTGTCATGAATTTTAATTAATTTTTGGAGCATGTTTGCTTGAGGTCGTTTTGTTGAAGACTTCCGTAGGTACTTAGTGCAGTGGGGATGGTTGGCTGAATGACTAAGTACCCAAGGGAAGAGTTTATGCAGGTATAAGGGAGTTGGGCGAGTGGACAGGGAGCTGGGCAAAGCTACCTCACAGCTCGATCAGCTGGAAGAGAGTGGGAACCTCAAGTGAAGTGGTTCATTTCGGCTAGGCTGGATGAGCTAGCTAAACAGCTAAGTCAGCTGGGACAATGAGCTAACAAGCTCGTGGATGTGGCAAAGGTATGATCTATCAATGTTGCATAGATCTAGATAGAATGGTTAGGTGAATGGAACCTCGGATCTGGTATGACTTGGTCAGGTTCGGGATCGACCTTGGAGCTAGGCGGCATATGTGTTTACCGACCAGTAGCTGAGGTGATCTGACCAGACAAGTGTTAGATTGGTTTTAGACCAATGGTTTTGTAGATATTATTCCGCTGTGCATAAGTTGAAATGATCTAAGCTAGGGAATGACTAAGGTAGTCTTGAGCTAGGATCTGAGTTAGCCCTCGCCTATGGGCGATGTTTTAAATAAAGGGCAAAATTTTTAGAGGTTCGGTCAGGGTATGGACCGAGCGACGTGAGGCATCGACCGCTGGCCTGAGAGGCCAGGATCGGTCTTACAAGTTGGTATCGAGCATGTTTGATCCTGTTAGGGCAGTGCTCGAAGATGTTGTGTTCCAAACGAAATTATTGGCAGAGATGACTTGGAACCTTAGCTGTGGTGAGCCAAGTGGGAGTTGAGGTTAGGTTGGGTTTCATGCTTGTGAGCGGAAAGTTCCAAGATGAGCTGGCTTAGCCAAGATGCACTCTCAGTGAGACCTTGGAAACGAAAAGGTTAGTTATCTAGTTATTTGGAAGTAATTGATGGATTGGATGATGGGCGCAATGCAAGATCTTTGGATGGACGACATGGACCAGGAAGTAACATGGACCAGAGAGTGGCTTAGGTTGAAAAGCGTGCAGCACTCTTGTAGGGGTTAGTGTTATTCCTTGGTGGCCGTTCAAAACAAGTGAGCATATGCAGTGTTCATGTTGGTCTAAGGGAGACATTACCTGGCTAGTACATGAGTGGGCTTGTGATCAGATGGATCAGCTTGGACTCAGTGTAAGTCAAGGTAGGATTCTTTAAGATTGAGTGAATGGGAATGGATCAATTCCACGAGGAATTGGAAACACGATGTTAAGTATCTTAGTATGATGAGGATTGAGGTATACTATAAACACTTTTGTGAATGGTATGGGGCGTTCACGAAGTGTGATGCTGGAGAATGGTATGGGGCGTTTTCCAAATGTGTGATCAAACTAAGATCTTACTCATCTAAGTACTTAATGATCGGAAAAGGGTTGTTCCAGATGGAAGCGGTGGGTTGTCCTTGCATAGTGAACGGCCGGTGGGCGAGAATGAGTTCACTAGGTTTGGTGAAGGACATCCTGTGATGATCACAGTCGAGGTAATGCCTGCGGATCTGAGTATTGATCATAGTCGGTAATGCTGCGGATCGAGTATTGATCATAGTCGGGGTAATGCTGCGGATCTGAGTATTGATCACAGTCGAGGTAATGCTGCGGATCAGTATTGATCACAGTCGAGGTAATGCTGGATCTGAGTATTGATCATAGTCGGGGTAATGCTGCGGATCAGTATTGATCACGGTCGGGGTAATGCTGCGGATCTGAGTATTGATCTGGATAGGGTAATGACTGTGGATCTGGTTGTTGTCCGCTAAAGAATCACGAGGTGATATTAGGTATGGACTGGCTTGAAAGTATCGGACCACTCGGACTGTCACCGGGAGCGTGCAGTTCGAGAGTTGGTGTGAATTCGATCAGGTTCCAAGGTATATGTCCGATCTCTGGATGCTTAGTGGTGTCAGCAATCCATGTGGATTGGATCTTGAGGAAGGGTTGTGGCTTATTTGGCCACAAACGCCACTAAGGAGGTCGTAGGGGTGATGACCGGATGGGATTCCGCTGGTTCGAGAGTCCATGATGTGTTTGGGCTACAGGGCATTCCCCGGTAGGGCTGACCCGTTCATAGTAGATCTGGACCAGGGGCGGCCCCAAAGATCCAAAAGTTCCTTGTGTATAGCTCTGCCGAGATGGCGAGCTGAAGTCGACCCGTCCGAAGGGACTGGGTCGCATTACAACCAAGTCTGAGATTGACTTAGGGTTGGGATAAAGACGATCAATTCCATTGAGGGATGAAGATCGCATTACAACCAAGTCGGAGATTGACCTATGGTTGGGGTAAGGCGGTTGAGTCTTGGAGTGGACCAGAACCGCAATATAATCAAGTCCGTAAGGACAAAGATCAGGAATGACCTATTCGGAGATGGACCTATTGTCGGATACGGTTGAGTTCCTGAGTGGACCAGGGCCGGGATATGATCACGTCCTAAAAGGACCAGGATCAATTATGACAGAGTCCGGTGATGGACATGTGTCAAGTTAAGGTGGTTTAGTCTAGTATGGACTAAGATCACAATATGGCCAAGCCGGTATAGGCTGGGGTCGGTTGAGAATGATCCATGCGATGTGGCTGGGATCATGAACCCTTGGTGTCTGTAAAGGACAACTTGGTTCGGATTCAAGAGTGTTCCATCCAAGTGGGGGAGACATGTTGATATGCTGATCAAAAATGTGATCAGTGAGAAGGAACAAGGAGGAGATGCCACAAATTGGTTAGAAAGAACCAATCGAGCATGCTCCATGTTCCGGATGCAAAGAGATCGGTTGGAACATTTTGTCAATGAGACAAGATGTCAGAACCACTGGATTCGAGGGCGAATCCCTATCAAGTGGGGAGACTTGTCATGTCCCGATCTGGATAGGATCGTCCGGATGACCATTGTGCGAGGAGACGCACCAGTCAGGTCATGTGACCTAAAGGCAAGCATGTCATGATCCAAAAACGTGGTTAAGGGAATCAGACAGCTGAGACTTAACCAAAATAGGATGGAGGCAAGCTTAAAGGAATTGGTCGAATGTTTCGGTAGCTGGACGAGGTCTGGGCGAAGCTCGACCAGCTAGGTGAAGCTGTGATGTGGTGCATGATCAGAATGAATCATGGGAGAACCAAGTCTAGGTCTGGAAATAGACTAAGGGACTTAGAGGGATTGAATAAGATAAAGATATCAAGCTGTATAAAGTGATTCACAGCTGGGGGATGCGAGCAAGAAGCTCGACCAGCTGGACGGAGCTCACTTGGAGCTCAAGTAGAGTGTGTCAGCTCCCTGAGCTGGATGGACTAGCTCACTCAGCTGGGTCAGCTGGGGATCAGCTCAACCCAGCTTGACTGAGTGTTGGTCTCGGACAGTTGGGCGGGTCGGACAGTGGCGAGCCATCGCGGGCAATCCATATGTGGCGATGGGCCGGTGGGCTCTCGGGGTTGGGACAGTGGCTTGGCATTCGGTTTGGGCTTGTATTGGACATGCCCAGGAGTGGTTGTATAAGCCCAGGACGTCCAGATAACTGCCATAGGCGAATGGGTGTGATCTGGACCATTGATGAAATCAATGGCCAGAAATGAAACCGAAGGGATGCAATGGTTAGAAGTAACCATTCCTTCTTCTATAAAAAGAGGGCAGGTCCGTGCCTTTACAGGCACACCAGGCATTCATTTTCCACCCTGAAACACAAAGAAAATCAGAGAAAAACATGGAGATGGTCGGATTCAATAATCCAAGACAGAGATGCAATCAAAGGCAGCAAAGAGGCAGTTTTGGTGGGCAATCATGGGGAGGGTTATGAACGACCTTCTGGTGAGTTTTGATTGTTGTTTGCCACGCCATAGGCTTCCTCTACATCCATAGAAGACACGCAAATAGCCTGGAGAGAAGATAGGAGGCCGGATCTAACTTCTAAGGGCTGAGACAGCCTTGAAGGCAGATGTGTGTAGAAAGGCAGTTTCTTGGACACTGAAGGGGAAGTGATGCACGATCTTTGGGTGGTGTTTGATCATGGATGAACACATCTAAGGCTTCCTCTGTGTCCTGGGAACACACGCAAATGGTCAGAGGAGAAGGGAGAAGGCCAGACTCCACTCCCAAAGGCCAACACAGCCTCAAAGGTGGATGCAGTCAGGCTGGTTCCATGGGAGTTCCATGGAATGGAAGAGAGGCACGACCATTGAATGGATCTTATCATTACTGTAAGTATATGATAAGGGCTTGATGGAGGCATGCTCTGGAGGAGCATGGCCGAACCTAATAAGAGGAGGCACATGATCTAATAAGATCAAGTATAAGGTAACAAATTTGATACTTACTTTCTGTTTATGTTTATGTCTCTTGTGGTGCTGTTAAGCCAAGGTAAGGCACGCCCTTGAAGACCATATATTGTGATGTAAACTAAGGATCCAGGACCCTAAGAGGAGGGCGGATCATTGTTGATCTACTTCATCCATGTGGGATGATAGTTAGATGATGTTCATTGGAAAGTGATCCATGATGGATCATAGTTTGATGTTGAGTTTGATCATGGTATGAACCATGGATCCGACCCATTGGTGAGACACATGGGGTCCTAGTACCAGAGGAACCATGTGGAGTGCAAGGTCCAATTCGTTTGGATCCAACAGCAAGCAAAGGAGAGGAGCAAGGCTAGTACTTGTTGGTGTGGACAACAAGTATTGTGCTGGTGTGTTTATACAAGGAAGGCCGTGTGTGATCTGATCATGGGCAAGGATGGACGACCTGATCCCTGGATGGTGGATCAAGGTGTCTTATCTGATTGATCAAAGGATGCACTGGTGGTAAGAGCAACACTAATCAGGTTCAGTGGGACATGGTTCCATGGCCGGTTAGGAAGTGTGAAGACTCATCAGTTCTGAGTCATGTGGGGTGGTTGGTTGATTGACTTAGGATCTGATGGGCCTTGTTAGTCCATGAAAGGACTTCGGTTACAGGGGAGCACACGCCTGAGACATGGTGGTACTAAACCAGGCCTTGGCCGGTTCAGTGGAACTCTCCATGGCCTTGGTTGGGCAGCTAGGTCCGGATCTCATAGTTCTGGATGGAATTGATGGGATCCGACCATGGATTCCTCTTAGTGAGGATTTATCATGATTTATCATGTGATTTGATTGGATTTATCAGGCGGTTTGATGGTTGTCGGTTATGGTGGTTTAGTCGGTTGGCCAAATTCTATGTGAATTAGGCGGTTCTGATCAATCTGATTGTGGATTCCTCTTAGTGGGGAATTATCAGTATTTGTCATGAATTTTAATTAATTTTTGGAGCATGTTTGCTTGAGGTCGTTTTGCGGTGAAGACTTTCCATAGGTACTTGATGCGTGGGGATGGTTGGCTGAATGACTAAGTACCCAAGGGAAGAGTTTATGCAGGTATAAGGGAGTTGGACGAGTGGACAGGGAGCTGGGCAAAGCTACCTCACAGCTCGATCAGCTGGAAGAGAGTGGGGAACCTCAAGTGAAGTGGTTCAGCTCAGCTAGCTGGATGAGCTAGCTAAACAGCTAAGTCAGCTGGGACAATGAGCTAACAAGCTCCGTGGATGTGGCAAAGGTATGATCTATCAATGTTGCATAGATCTAGATAGAATGGTTAGGTGAATGGAACCTCGGTTTGGTATGACTTGGTGCAGGTTCGGGATCGACCTTGGAGCTAGCTGGCATATGTGTTTCTTGACCAGTAGCTGAGGTGATCTGACCAGACAAGTGTTAGATTGGTTTTAGACCAATGGTTTTGTAGATATTATTCCGCTGTGCATAAGTTGAAATGATCTAAGCTAGGGAATGACTAAGGTAGTCTTGAGATAGGATCTGAGTTAGCCCTCGCCTATGGGCGATGTTTTAAATAAAGGGCAAAATTTTTAGAGGTTCGGTCAGGGTATGGACCGAGCGATGTGAGGCATCGACCGCTGGCCTGAGAGGCCAGGATCGGGTCTTACATTCCTGGTCATCGACTGTTCTTCCTCGTACAACATGATACTCGGACGGCCCAGGATCCACGAAATGGGAGCCGTCCCCTCGACTCTCCACCAGCTGATCAAGTTCCCGACCCCCTAGGGCATCAGAATGATCAAAGGTGATCAAGAGAATGCCAGAGCCTGCTATCAGACCACCCTGAAGGGAAAGACCCTGGTCTTATAACTACTAAAGAAGCTTTCGGCCCCGCATACAGAGGAGCCAGAAGTGGAAGAAATGGACGAGGTACCCCTGATAGAAGGGGACCCGACACGGAACCTACAGATAGGGTCCAAACTCCCTGAGGGATTGAGGCGAAGGCTAATTGATTTCTTCTGACCTAACTCTGATTGCTTCGCCTGGTCCCACGAGGATATGCCAGGGATTGATCCTGAGATCATCATGCACAAGCAACAAGTAGATCCACATCACACACCTATCTGACAAAAAAGAAGGAAATTTGCCCCGGAAAGGGATGAAATCATCAACAAAGAAGTAAAGAACCTGCTCGACGCAGGGTTCATACGTTGAGTACAGTATCCAGAATGGCTGGCCAATGTGGTAGTGGTGAAAAAGAAGAATGGGAAATGGAGGGTCTGCATCGACTTTACGGATCTCAACAAATAATGTCCCAAGGATCCTTTTCCCTGCCTCATATCGACAAGCTAGTCAACGCCACCGCGGGCTACCAGCTTATGAGCTTCATGGATTCATTCTCTGGTTACAACTTTTACAGGACTTTTCAAGGGTCCAAGATCAAATCAATGTAGTATAAAAGATTATCGAACCCACAGAGATTAGATACTTATAGCACCAAGAATACACAAGCTTCCTTAATATAAGCAAACAAGAAGATGGATGAATGTAACAAGCTAATATCCTAGAAATATAAACAAGGTGATCTCAAAACCAATCAAGAAACAAGTGCAAGAACTCAATCAAATGCTAAGGTAGAATCCATGGGACTAGGGATTTGACATTAGGTGATGTAGATCCAATTTAGAGGTGGTAAGCTATCAATCAAACACTTTCCTTATGCCTAGACACAATACTAAACAAGCTCTATACCTAGATGAATGTTCTTTTGCAATAATCACCCAAATACATCAAATCCCTTTGACTGTAATGATCAATGCAAACATTAAGAATGAGCCTAATAATAATCTGAGCTTCTTTAACAATTAATCCCTTAGGTAAAGAAAGCTAAAAAGCATGGATGAGTTGATTCAGGCATTTCATCGAACACCTTCTGGGCGGAAATGCCTAAAGCTCTATGTTTGAGAGGCTAACTCAAATATAACATTAAGAACACTCAATCAAGCAAGGAAAAGAAAGATCTACACTAAAACACCCTAGATCTTCACTTAATCACCCTAATCACCCTAACCCATGGATCCAAAATGTGTCTACTCACTAATCTCCATGAAAAATCTAAAATCTATGTGAGATTCAAGGCTAATCTTGTTTGTGAGAAAGAGAAACAAGATATAAGATGAAGAGCTTCCTTAGATTGATAAAATGATTCAAGCTTTTACAATATGAGGCAAAGTCTTGAGAGAAAATGAGATAGAAATAAGATTTCTAGGTCTAAATCTATTTATAGGAGGTTCAACCTCATGCTGGTTTGATAAAATTAAACCGGGTCAAACCGGGTCAAACCGGATTAAACCGGTCAATAATTTGATTTTGAAAGAATTTCCCATCTCGAATAACAGCGGCTTATTCATCCTGATTTGCCAAGCCAGCTATCGAGTTTGTCCGAGTTACCGCCCGGGTTCTTCTCCCCCTAGCATCAACCCGCTCTGAACGAGCTTGACCTCTCCACATCGCGACCAAGCTTCTTAGTGGCCAAGTTCCTTCATCTTTTATTGAATGATTATTGTTCTACCTTGTAAATTTTATCTTCTCTAATTTTGTGTGATTGTTATAAGTTGTTTTTGAAAATATATTCTTAAGATCTAAACAAACATTAAATTATTATGAATTAGGTTCAGCTTTCTGAATTTTTTTTCTAAACAAATCAATGAAATTTTTCATGTTGAATCAATGATTGTTATCCAAATATATATAATAGATATATCCCGTGGTATATAGTAGTTCCAACTTTAGTTACTGCTTGCAAACCTCATAAAAATAACTATGTTCCAAGTATAAAAGTATGTATCATACACAGCAAAGGGAGTTATTAGTGATATCAAAAGAATATGAACTGAATAAGAATGATATTTTGCATGATTTTGATTCCATATTGAATATGAAAAAATTATAATGGGGGCAGATTTCGCTTTAGGCGCCGTTTGGATCCGGACCGGCACTACCTCGGCCCAAGACATTTAATGTGAATCACTGTTCATACATCTTTGACCGGTTGGCACGCCTACTGACGGTATGGGTTGCGAACTCGTGACGTCGCTTCCGGCGCTCATACTTCTTTGCTGAGTTGGGCCGATCTTCTGGCGAGTTGAGCCGATCCTTCAATGAGCTTCATGCAAGAGTGGGTTTTTTTTTCTAGAACCGGGCCAGAGCGATGGGTGTGCGCAGCCCACCACCAACAGTTCTTTTAATGCATTTATTTACAGGAAAGGAAGTTTTATTTGATTTGATTAGCGTAACATTACAACCAACAAAATGAAAGAGTACTGTGTGTTATGTATCACAGTTTTAAATGTGTTTGGTTTTTTTCAACCAATTATTCGATGCAATAAAAAAGAGCCTCACATCTTCACCGGTTCGAATCTGAACTGGGGACCATAGCCAAAGATTTGTGCTCCCAGAAAATCTATTTCATAGCCGAACTCATCTAACACGTGTTCATTCATAACTACTTTGTGCTCATCATAACCGAGTTCAATCCAGTAACCCATGTTGGCTCTACTGAGCTTGAACGTGCCTTCCTCGCTCTCCATCGTACCATTCACGCGAATTCTAGGCCATGTTGTTGGTTTCCAGATCCCGGTCTGACCAGGACATGAATCGTCCATCTTTTGAAACTTAAATCTGACTTCGGTGTGCTCCAATACATGATCTTGTCCTGATGATAATGATGGCGGTGACTCCAAATAGATAAGAACGGGTTGGCGTGGTGCTCTCAACGGATCTATTGACACTACAGCGAACTGGGGACATGGAGTACTATCATCTTGCCCGTAATAGGAAACCCATTCATCGATGAATATGATATAATATGGCTTTTCGGCTATAACCGGGTTCCCATTGACATCCTTCACTTCTTCGTACTCGCCGAGAACAGCAACAGGTGCTGCTATGACCGCGAGGATGGTGAAAATGATTGCAGCTTTCATGGTGTTTCTGTTTTTTTTTATTGTGCTTTGTGTGTTACAGAATTGTCTTGTCTGTTGGGTGAGAACCCTCCGACGATAAAGGGTTACATATTTTTAAAGGAGAAAAATATTCAAGTGGCAAATGACATATCTAATTAAGAAATAAATGCTAAAACTGTGAAAATCATGAGATATCAACTCCCCCACACTAGTCCTTTACTTGTCCACAAGTAAACTTTTAAGAATTCATGGTGGAGAGGTTTGAAAGTGGAAGCTCATCACCAAAAGAAACTCTTCTTAGTCATCAACATGATATCCTTGCATAATAACACCAAATCGCAAGAGCAAAGACTTTATCTAACTCAAACTTCTCTAGACCTATCTTAACTCCTTTGATCTCTACACTCAACATCATGAATCCACAAACTCAAATCAGCCAACTCTCACATTCATTAAGCAAAATACTAAGTGAATTCTTGCAAATGGTCAAATGGTCCAAGTCATTTGGTTTGGTAGGAAAAGGCTCAAGTGCAAAGTGAATCAAGAGGTTGAAGATGCTCTTTCAAGGTGGTTTTCTCTCAAAATAAAGTAGCCTTGACATTGCACATAATATATCTAAGAAAGGGATCAACTCATGCATACAATGCTAAATCTCCATTGTTCTACCCTTTTCCCAAATATACAAGTTACATTCTCATTCTCAATGCCAAACCCCCACTCACATCTCTCACCCAAAGATTTCCCAAACTCTCTAGAACACTTTTTCACTTAGAACTCTTTCACTTTTGTAGTCTACAAGGGATTTTCACATTTTAAACAATTTTTAGCTCTTACTAAACATTGCTATCCCCCTTTTCATTATTCTTTTTCTCTCTTTTTTTTTTTAATTATGGGGGCCAAGACTTTCTTTACAAGCTTGAACTAGACTTTTCATTTGCTTATCCCTAAAGACTTAATCACTTTTGAGTTCTATGAGTCTACCTTTTCTCTCCTCTCTTATTTCACACTCCCAAGATCGAACTTTATAACACTCTCCCATCCCATCCTACAAGCTAGACAAAATGAGTCTCAAAGCTAGCAAATAATGGAGACCAAGCATTGTCGTTCCCAATACTCTCAACATTATGCACATGTAAAGCTTTCCAAAAAGGCCTCACTCAACAATCAATTATGGCTTGAAAGGAGGGAAGGGATTAAGGGAATGGACTACCACTTGAGTTTGTCAAAAAGATTGGCAAAATAGGCGAGACAACTCAAGTGTGTATAGCCATGAATCACCACACAAAGGACCATAAGAAAGATGCATTAAGTTCATTCAGTTCAAATAAGGTTGTAGTTGGCTTCAAAGAGTGAGTATCAACAATCAATGAGTTTCAAGAAGAGTTTTCAAGGCTCGAAGTCTACAAGTTTTCAAAAGAATGCTCAAGCTACTTGCCATGATTACAAAGGGTATCATATTGAGTACTAAGCATGAGTTCTTTGCAAGGTGATTAAAACACAGCTCCTTACGCATATGGATGCAACCTAAATGCTTCTAGACTCAATCCTAGAGATGCAAATGAAACATGATATAAATCTAAATGCTTGAAATTTTCCAAAATTTTTGTGGATTTTCTATGCAAATAAGTATGCAATCCATGAGACTCATGACAAGTAAACAAAGCAGAAAATGGTGTGAGATAGTAGACTCTCCCCCAAACTTACTTCCCCCAGTCCCTTGTGTGAGAGTAAGCTCAAAGAAGAGATCTAAGGGAAAGAGATAAACATGATTGCTAAATATGTACAAGGTTGGAGTGACATATACTTGGAGTTATTGGCTGAATTGGGTGGTAGAGGACCCTTGGCCCAGATTTGTTCCACCGGGAGAGAGAGGCTGAAGCGGTGAAGTGAAGGCAGCTGTCTAGAGTCACAATGTTTGGCCACCTTTCTTCTCTTATCTAGCCTTAGACCCAACCTGAAAAACCTCAACTATCGTTATTAAAAAGCTTCAAAAGAAAGAATTAAAAAGAAATATATACAATGGATAAACATGGGAAGGCCTCCCAAGCGCTTGTTTTAAGTCTCTGGCTTGATTTTGTGTGCTTGCTAATCATAAGTATCAAAAGGCTGAGCCAATACACCTTTGGTCCTTCTCCCATGAGAACAAGGAACCAAGTATGCAAAGGAGTACACTACTGTCCATAGAAAATAGACAGATTTTTCATCAAAGAGATTCACTAAAGATGTATCATGAATCATGAGATGCTCTTTGAGGTTCAAATGGTCATGAGAATCAAATGCATTGGGTGGAAAAAAAATTCAACTACAGGTTCAAATGAAGTTTTAACAGAGTAGTCAACTCTATCTCCATCAACCAAATAAAACACAATGTTCACATCAAGTTCATCCCCTAAATCAGCAAGTTCAAGAAGACGTCTAGGTTCATTAAGAATGAAAAACTCAGATTCAAGATCAAATGAAGCACATAGATAGATCTTGTCAAAACAAACTTCAATATGATCTCTAACAAGCTTTTCTATTCTTAACTCATCTCGTTTCCTAGTTTCACATATTAGATCAAGACATTCATTGATGAGCATAAGAGAATCAAGATCAGGGGCAATGTTCTCACCACAAGGCAAGCATACTTCCTCAAGTTGAAGTTCTAAAGTGGAAATTTCTATACCCTCCAGCTGGAGTGGTGGAGCCCAATACATTACCTCACTATGGGCGCGAGCAGCATCAAACTCATACTGGGTAACCTCCCTTCCTTCAAACTCTGCTCGATCCCTAATAAGGTGTATCCGGATAAGTTGTGCCAGGGATCTCATTGGCTTGTCCCAATTATCCTTCATTCTCCAAAGCCGATGCAACTCATCGCTTTGGTCTGGTGTGAGTATGTGTATATCAAAGGGTGGTGGCTCCACATACACATATGGCTTGTTAGGAGATTTTTGTGTAGGTCCTTTTGAGTACTATGGAACGGAAGAAGAATTAAGGATTTCGTATGAATTTGAGAGTGTTTAGAGAGAAGAACAGCAAAGAGAACTCGAAGAGAAGTTTTATTAGATCTAAGAGGCTGGAGTTACAAGATATTGTGGTAAGAACCCTAGCTCTAGTCGCCTAGACCTAATTTCTAAGTCTTTGAGTGTATGTCCGTCGATCCCCTGTTTTAGGGCTTTTCCTTGTCTCTTTTCTTTTATCATTTATTTTTATTATTGTTATCATTAAAAATGAAGCACAACACACACATGCATCTTTCCTTCTTTCAGGAACCTGGCTCAAAATCTTCTTACGGGCTCCCTTTCCCTGCAATTGGAAATCTGACTCAAATGGAATGGCTGTAAGGCTTTTTATTGAGTGGAAACCTTCTTATTCCTCTCTAGCTAGTTCTTTGTCTCTCACACTTCCAACTGTGTTAGGACTTTTGGGATCAATGCCTTGTCTGGCCCCGTTCCCAAGGAAATTGGTCTTCTTACAGAACTGAAATCTCTGTAAGCTTCTTCTTCATTCTTCCCTTTGAAAAAAAAAGATCATAAATGTCAGGTTTTGATGCTTCCACCTTATCTTGTATACATTTTCTGCATGCAGTGGTATTAGTTCAAATAAATTTTCTGGCTCTATACCAGCTGAGATTGGGAATTGCACAAAACTACAGCAAATGTGAGTCTGTGTATCTTCTACAAGCATGTTTTATGTATATTCATTTCCTAGTTATGAAGTACTCTTAAACCTTGGACATCATTTTTATTGTTAAAATATTTGCCCATTTAGTTACTTCTTACATATGTTAATTAATGCAGATACATGGATAGTTCTGATTTCACCGGGGGAATACCTTCATCATTTGCTAATCTTGTGGACCTGCAAACCGCGTTAGATTTTGTTTTATTGAATTTAGCTTTATCGTTAAATTTTCCTACGTGCTACTTCACATTTTTCCACTTAATGTTGTATTCAGTTGGATGATGGATCTGGGACTTACAGGTCGTATACCAGACTTCATAGGAAAATGGACCAAACTTATTGGCTTGTAAGAAGATTTCATATATATTTTGTTATTACATCTAATTATATGACTGACTGCTAAGTGTTTTTTTTTACTACAGGAGAATTTTAGGAACTGGTTTAAGTGGTCCGATACCTTCGTCATTTTCCAACTTAACTTCTTTGACAGAACTGTATGTGTTTTTTTGCATTGGTGTCAGAACCATTCTTGTTTACTATCTTTCTTTCCCTCTCTCCTCCACATATATAATAGCTCCTGCCTATTCTAAATGTACGTAGGAGGCTTGGTGATATATCCAACGGCAGCTCTTCTCTTGGGTTCATCAAAAATATGAAATCTCTAAGTACATTGTAAGCCAACTTCGATTCAACTTCTTCTAAGTCTAACCTACTTCATATATATGATCACATTATAATTAATGTACTCTTGTGTGTATTTAACATATATATTTCACAGAGTATTGAGGAACAGCAATCTTACTGGGACAATACCCTCTTATATTGGAGAATTCTCAAGTCTCCAACAAGTGTAAGTACAACATAAACATGTCATGATATCTGTTTCATGGTCTTTTTCTTTAAAAATAGTGTTATGGTTTGTGAAAGTCAAAAGTGATCTTAAAATCTCTTCTTCTTTTTTTTTTCTTCTCTCATTCATTTCTAACACATGAACTGAACTTAAAGTGTGATTTGCGTCTATTTTCCAGTGATTTAAGCTTCAACAAACTACATGGACCAATTCCGGCTTCACTGTTCAACTTAAGTCGACTTAATAACTTGTAAGATTGATATGTTTTTATGTTTTGTTTTCCAGTGATTTAAGAGATGATAATTGTCAAAAAAAAAAAAATTATGTCTTCACTCTTCTTATTAGGTTTCTGGGAATAACACGTTGAGTGGTTCCTTTCAGTGAGGACCTGGAGTACTCTGTAGCGGGGACCGGAGGCCTGGGTCCTGCCTGGAGCTTGGAGGAAAAAGGATACCTGAGTATTTTTCCCCAACAGTTTGCCCCTTATTTCTCGATTTCGTCATCGAACTCGGGGAATAACCTGTGCACTCGAGTCAAACCGGGAGTTGCTCATTCTCAGCAGGCTTCCCTTAGGGAGGACCTTGCTTTCAGTAGTTTTGTATTTCAGAGTCTTTTCTTCGGTTGGGACCGTGTCCGGAGTTTTGGCGGGACTTGGTTTCCTGGGCTCGAGACTTATTAGGAGAAGGGATGGAGTTTAGATCTTCCTGTGACGTCGTCTGCTGGGGCCATTTCTTCCTGAGGAGTCTTGTTGGCGAAGTTTGGAGATTCTTTCCGGATTTTGCAAGAGTTTCTCCTTTATGATCGGATTACGGTTGATGCATCACGCGCCTGAAAAGAAGGGGGGAATTCTAATTTAGAATCTCCTCGAGATTGAAATATTCCAAGGCATGCAGCTTTGTTTATATATTCTTGCTTCTCTTCTCTCGTCATCCAGCTCATTCGCCGGGGTCTTGATTCAGGTACTGCCCTCTCGATCTCTCTACCTTTGAAGTTATATAGGTATGTCGACCTTCTTATTCGTTAGATTCGTAAGCTATCCTCCTTACTGTCCTCGCTATTCATTGGATAGGAATTATCCTAATCCATGTCTAAGCGTTTTGCCTCTTGTGTTCCTTTGTCGGCCGGCGGGGCTCGTTTAAGAAAGCGAGCCGATTCTCCGGCTTCTCAGTCCGGCAGCTCCTCGGATCCTAGCGTGGAGCCCGATGGAGACCTACTCGCCTCCTTGCAGTTAACCTATGCTTACATTGCTCCTCCATCGGTAGGTCCTGCTTCGACGGTCGTTGAGGACGATTTGGTAGAGTGGCAAAGTAAATATTCCTTATCCCCTCATATTGCTTTGCGGGCTCCAGTTTCTGAAGAGGAGGCTTCCATCCATGCTCCGGGGGAGATCGCCGTTTGTGAGGCCTTCTTCGAGACTGGATTCCGAGGAGTTGTTCTGGCGCTCTTCGTGGGTTTATGTGATTTCTTTGAGATTTCTCCTTCCCAGCTGAACCCTCCGGCTTGGAGGATCTTGATAGCCATCCAGAACCTGGGGGATCTGGAGTACCTCTCCTTTGGTATTAACGAGGTTCTGTTTTCTTATCATCTGGCTCCCCTTAACGGAGGAGAGGGGCGTTTATATCTTTGTCCTCACAGTGGCATGCCGATAGTGGAGGAACTACCCAAAGCTGACTGGAGAGGACCGGCCTTCAACAAGAAATGGATAGAGAGATACGCTTTGATGTCATTTCCTGGGTCCACGTATTAGTGGAACTTCATAGGTAGTTGTAGGCCAGGGTTAAGTCTTTCCAATGATTAGCCGTTTTTTATTCTTCGTGTGTTTCTGTTGCAGCTGGAACTCATCCTGCTCCCCCTAAGGAGAAAGCACAGTTCTCCGGGCTCGACAGCTTCGTTTAGATCGTCGTCAAGTAGACTTCCTAGTTAGTGAGACCGTGTTGCGATGCAGCAGCCTGTGGAATAAGTACTCATTCATAAGCTTTCTCTATCTTATGTGATGCCTGATGTTGATTTGTGTGCGGTCGATGGCTCGTTCGCGGCTTATCAGGAGGCGGCCAAGGTGATGTCTGAAAAAAGGGGATCTCCTAGCAGAACGATCTCCGGGGATGACGTGATGGTTACCGGCAGTCAGCGCGCTATCATGGTGAAAACAGAACCGACTTCTTTGTCTCAGGGGAGAAAGACTAGAGGCGGCGGGGTGATGACCAGGGCATCCCACCGGTAAGCCGACGCGGATTGCTCTACTGGGACCTTGGTGACCGTCCTGGCTAATCTGAATCTGTCGATGTTTCCTCGAGATGGGACCGTCCTCTCGATCGGAGAGACTTCTGAGGTGATCCAAGTTCTTCAAGGTGGACTTTTTTGGGTAGGTCCCTGTACTTCCATCGGATTTCTTTGTATTTTGAGCTCCGACGAGTATCCCTGTTTTCCAGAACATTTCCCAGCTCTTTCATCTAGGAGAATGATTGTCCACCGAAAGTGTTTCGTCTGTCCGGGAGGAGCTCAAAGCTCTGAAGCGTGAGGCCATGGAGGAGAAGGATCGTCGTGTGGCTCAGGAATTGGAGGTCCGCCGACGCGTTGGCTGCCAGCCAAGAGAATCAGAAGTTGGCAAAGGATATTGAGACGGCTGCGGAGGACTTCAAGCTTGAGATGGCTATGGCCGTGAATGGAGCGAGAGTCATTGCTCGTTGGGAGTTAATGAGGGAATGGATAAACAAACAGAGTGATCAGTGGGACTTGGCTAGGGCGCTAGATCAGTAAAACACGGTGGTCCTAGAGGATGCCAAGAACAAGGGGATTGCACCTCCCTCCTTTGATGACGAGCCAGCAGTTCCCTTGTCCCACGCGAGGTCTTCTGCTAGGCCTTGAGGGCTCGGGCCCATGTCTTTGTTTCCCCCTCTTTTTTTTAAATAATCGCCCCTCGCGGTATTGCCGCCTGGATATCTCTTGTTGGCCCTTCATGGTTTTTTGTAAGACAATGACCCTGCTGTGGTCTCTCTTTTCTTTCTGTGGATGTTTTTTGGATTTTTCTTCTTTTCAACATATCTGCCTGTTAATCTTATAGCTTGGGAAGGCTGGAAGTTCGCTTAAATTTTCTCGGAGGATTCGGATCCAGGACTCCGTGGAAGAGCTCCGTAGGAGATAACGCGGGAACCTCGTTTTCAGGGAACATAAAGTTCTTCGAGATGTCGTTTTAGGATTTCTAAATTCCGTAGGAGCCTAGAGGCTTTGTGCCTGAGCATTTGAAATTTTATTTTAGAAATTGGAAGTTTCTATGGAGCTTGGAAGTTCATGGGGAACTCGGAAGTTCGTTTGGGAACTCGGAAGTTCGTTGGGAACTCGGAAGTTTGTTTGGGAACTCGGAAGTTTGTTTGGGAACTCGGAAGTTCGTTGGGAACTCGGAAGTTTGTTTGGAAACTCGGAAGTTCGCTTGGGAACTCGGAAGTTCGTTTGTTTGTAATAACCCTGGAGTTCTTACAATCGAGCCCAGAATTCCTACGAACTTGGAGCTCATAGGGATCCGGAGTTTTTAGTTTTGCAGGGACCGTATTCCATACACCTAGGCAGGACTACTACCGGTACCTGTTGGGACCTCGCATTCTACCGCTCGTAAGCTGGTCACTATCGGGTCCCGTGCTGTATTCTGCTTCTGCAGGAAGCCACTGTCAGACTTAGAGGTGCTGGTTATTGATATCCTGCATATTTATATGTTTTTAGCATTCATATCTTGTGCATTTGGATCATATAAGTTAGGCATTAGGCATCTTTAGGCTCATATTGCATTCATAAGTCTTTATCAGGTGTTGGAGTGTACTTTGGAATTATTGGAGGTGTTTTTTTGGGAGTATTGTGATCAGAAAGGGGGTGAAAGATGAACATGGACGGAGGCCTTATTTTGTGGAGACACAGAAAATGAGTTAGCTTTCCAATGGAAGTGGTTTCAAGTCATTTGGAGCTATATTGGAGAATTTATTATCAATTCACCTGAGGCGTATCAGTCCCACCCGGGTAGGCACACCCGAGCACAACAACCCGCACGGCTTGACTGATGCTTGACGAGGCCGCACGCGGCTTGGAAGCACCGCCTAGGACACCGGCCAACACCAACCCCGACGCCTGATGGCCAAACTGGACAGCATGATACGCTGCCTGATGATACGCCTGGCTAGAGAACGCATGAAGGCAACCCGACTCACCTACCCGACCAAACAACCCCGCACGTCTCCACTTACCCGGACAAACCACCCGAGTCACTTACACCCGTGTTCTTGGACGAAGAATGAAGAATAAGTACCCGGGCCAAGACACTCGGTCACTCCTACCCGCACGGGCTGGATGGCCTGGACGAAGGAGAGCACGCGGCATGCCGTACTCGGCCGTGGATCAGCACAGCCTGACCCGGGTGGCTAGTTTCTTCCTTTTGACTTGATTCTGATTGGCTGAAGACTTAATGACCTCAAGGGCTTTTTAGATTTTTATCTTTATGTTTTTAAGGGCTTTCAAGCCTCCTATATATACTCTTATAAACTCCTTTGTGAGATCTAACTTCTTTTCTCTCAAGAACACTTTTAGATCTTGAATAAAGTTTGGATCTTTAATCCTTCTTTATCTATTTCTTTTGTGTTTAATGGATTATTTCTATCACTGATCATGTTTAACCTTGAATCATCCATGGTTTTAAGGTTTTCCATGTCTATTAGTGAGTAGATATATCTAGGGTTCATGGGCTTGGGAGAGTAAGGGTGATTAGGTGTAGATCTAAGATGTTCTAGGGTATATCGTTCTTGATCCTTGCTTGTAGAGTGTTCTTATTGCTATTTTTGAGTTGGCCTCTTAAAAATAGAGCCATAGGCATTTCATTCCCGGAAGGTGTTCGATGAAATGCCTGAACCAACTCTTCAATGCTTTTAACATCCTTTACCTAAGGGATTAGTTGTTAAAGGTGTTGAGATAGCTAATAGACTTGTTTTTATTGATTGCTTTCATATTAGTCAACCTAAGGGATTAGATGCTTGAGATATGTTAGTGAATGAGCATTCATCTAGGGATAGAGCTTGCTTCGGATTGTGTCTAGGCTTAAGGTGTTAGATTGATTGAAAGCTTGCCATCTTAGATTGAACCTTGATCACCCAAGGTTAATTCCCTTGTCCCATGAGTCCCCTTGCCTCATATTGAAAAGAAAGTTCACTCTTCTATTGCATTTTTAGTATTGCGTTAGTTTATGATCATCGCATCTCACTTTATGGTTGCACTTAGATTAAGCATGAGCTTGCATTCCCTTTGCATTAGAATCACTTAGAATTGGATTGACATCTTGTATACTACAGCATTTGATTGGACCCTTGAAAAGTCCTTCATCAAATTGGCGTCGTTGCCAAGTTCTAAGTTGATTTTGACATTGGGATTTAGTCAATGGCTTGAGACTAAGTCATTTTTCTTTTATTGTGTTATGGCTTCTCCTTGTTCTTTTCCCTTTCCATTTCAGGTGTATGATAACTAGAAGCAGAGATGCATCAAACTTTATTCCCACTGTTGAAGAAATTGCTACACTTGAAAGGGAGATAACAAGAAAGACAAGAGAAGAAGAGTAACAGGATCACTTGCAGAGATTAGGGTTTGATATGGAGAATAAGCCTCAAGATGGTGATCCCCTAGGGGGCAATGGTCCAAGAGCTGACAACATAAGACCACAGCGCCAACCACAACAGCCACAGCGCCAAGCTAGAGCCATTGGAGCCTATGATCAACCTCACATTCATGGTCATAGGTTGGAGGATCCCCTTCATGGCATCAGCTGTGGAGAACAACAACTTTGAGATCAAATCAGGGCTGTTCCATTTGATTGAGAACAACAAGTTTCATGGCCTTTCTGTGGAGGATCCCCTTGATTACTTGGAAAATTTGATAGCTACTGTACCTTGTCCAAGACTAATGCAGTCTCTGACGATGCTCTCAAGCTGAGGTTGTTTCCCTTCTCTTTGGGAGACAAGGCACATCAATGGGAGAAGGCTCTTCCAAGTGACTATATCACAACTTGGAATGAGGGCAAGAGGGCATTCCAAGAGAAGTTCTTCTCTACCTCAAGAACAGCCAAGATCAGAAATGAGATCTCTAGCTTTCAGCAGAAGAACCTAGAGGGCTTTAGTGACGCATGGGAGAGGTTCAAGGGCTATTGGTCTCAATGCCCACATCATGGCTTCACCAAGGAGAGTTTGCTTAGTACCTTCTACAGAGGTGCTCTTCCAGAGTTCAGGAGCATATTAGACACAACCAGCAATGGGTTCTTCTTTGGCAGAACAGAGCAGGATGCAGAGGAGCTGGTGGAGAACATGGCCAAGGGTAACTCAGTCCATAGTGAGGAGCATGATAGGGTCAACAGAGGCACTGATGAAGATGATCAGCACACTAGGAAGGAGCTGAAATCTCTCCAAGAGAAGTTGGGCAAGATTATTGCAGAGAAGGCTAAGCAGAAAAGCAGATTAACTCCATTGGGAACCAGAAACAAAAGCAGCCTGCTGGGAATAATCAGGTTGATGGTTTAGAAGGTTAAGAGGAGCTGTGATTCATCAATACTAATGGCACATGGTACAGGAAAGAACCCCATTTTCAGTACCAAAACAACTATAGGCAAAGGCCTTACTACAACAATCAGCAAGGAGGTTACGAAGCCAAGCAGAGCTATCCTCCAGCCAACCAGTCTACTCAATCTCAGGGAAGCTCTTCTCAAGCTCAAGCTCCAAGCTCAAATATGGAGTCCATGTTCAAGCAAATCTTAGAAGCTCAAGAGAGAAATGCTAAGAACATTGGAAATGAATTCAAGAACATCTATGCAAAGATTGATGGGACCTATTCTGACCTCAACAACAAGTACATGCAACTTGCCTCTCATCTCAAAGCTTTGGAGAGCCAAGTTGCCTCTATGTCTTCATCTTCCACGAGCGAAATGGGATCTCTACCAGGAAAACCAGAGAAGAATCCCAAGGAGCCTTGCAATGTTGTCCTCTCTACTACTTCTTCAGAGATTGAGCTAAGTGATCATGAGAAAGAGGTGGATGAGATTGAAAGGCTAGTTCTTGGGACTGAGAGTGGAAATGTTCAGAGATTGGTTGTGGCCACAGCTGAGGCTAAGGATGTGAAGCAAGCTGCCAAGAAGGTTGAAGTAAAGATTCTGAAACAGGATTAGCCAAAGGCTGAGACACCAGTTGAGAAGAGTGCTGACCACAAGCTGAAAGAGGTGAAGAAAGAAGACACTGAGGTTGAGCTATCACCCTATGATGAGCTCCCTTTTCCTCAAAGAGTTCTAACCAAAGCTCAGAAGAAGGTTATCTCAAATTTCAGTAAAGATCTTAGTGATGTTGGAGTCAAGCTTCCAGAGATCTCGGGTACGCGTGAAGCTCATGTCCAGATGATGTTCATCAAGGACATTCTAGACCACCAGGCTGAAGTGGCTGAGCTTTTGGATATCTCCATTCTGAAGATTGATCCACCAATCCCTCCAAAGTCCCTCCCTAAGCTTAAATCTCCAGGGAAGTTTGTGGGAACCGAAATTCGCACCGTCAATTTCCGATAAAGATTTGTGGAGGAAAACCGAGTTAACCCGATCTTCCTTGAAGGTCCCGAGTTAACTCGATCTTCCTTGAAGGTCCCGGATTTTATTTTAAGTCGAGAAATAAAAGTCGTAAAGTAGAGCGAAAAAAGATCTTATTTCTGAATTCGCGTTTTGAGCGTGAACAACAGGTAAGAAGTAAGCTACAAGAGCTGTCGAAAGGTCCGCTAGTCCGGCCGCCTAGATCTAACTTTAGTTGAGTCGCAGCTCGCTAATGAAAACAGAAAAAGAAAGCTAAAACGCTCTAAGTGCTAAGTGCTCTGAAAGTTTTAGATCTGATTTTCTTCTTGCTCAAAGCTCTCCTTATATACTCCCCATAAGACGGTCTATCTTCTCGCGGGCTGAATCGGGCTTTTTCCATTTTCGTCCATCTTCATGTTTATCGGAAAACTTAACATTTATCTTCGGAAAACTTGACATTTATCTTCTGGAAACTTGACATTTATCTTCTGGAAACTTGACATTTATCTCTTATGTGAGGATAAAGATAAACCGACATAGTTATCCTTCTTTTCGAAAATCGTAGCGGGCGTTTTGGCCCGTTGGAGCGTTTAGCGTTTTCTGTTTTGAAAGAACTGTCTTTGAAGGTTTGGTGTTTCGAAGGAACCCAATTCCTTGTATAGTCAAGATATTGGTGTTCTAGAATAACCGTGATCGTACCAAAATTGCGTAGATTGATCGAACAAGCTAAGATGGGATTGAACCGGCATGATAGGACCGAGACCAGGGCGAGGCCATGGACCGACGCCAGGGCGAGGCGTGGACCGGCGCCAGGCGACCAGCGTTCAGCGTGCCGCCGGCGCCAGGTCGGCCAGCGTGACAGGTGCGCCGGCGCCAGGCGAGTGCGCCCGGCGCCAGGCTGGCCAGCGTCCAGCGTGCCGCCGGTGCCAGGCGAGTGCGCCCGGCCAGGCTAGCCAGCGTCCAGCGTGCCGCCGGCGCCAGGCCGGCCAGCGTGGCGGGTGCCGCCGGTGCCAGGCGAGTGCCGCGGCGCCAGGCTAGCCAGCGTCCAGCGTGCGCGGTGCCAGGCGGCCAGCGTGGCGAGTGCCGCCGGTGCCAGGCGAGTGCCGCCGGCGCCAGGCTGGCGGCGTCCAGCGTGACACCGGCGCCAGGCGACCAGCGTTCAGCGTGCCGCCGGTGCCAGGCGAGTGCCGCCCGGCCTGACGCTTACGTCCAGCGTGCGCCCGGTGCCAGGCGGCCAGCGTGGCGAGTGCCGCCGGCGCCAGGCTGGCCAGCGTCCAGCGATGCGCGGCGCCAGGCGAGTGCGCCCGGCGCCAGGCGACCAGCGTCCAGCGTGCGCCCGGCGCCAGGCGGCCAGCGTGGCGAGTGCCGCCGGCGCCAGGCGAGTGCGCCCGGCGCCAGGCGACCAGCGTCCGCATGCCGCCGGCGTGGGCCATCCTGCCGTCTGTGGGTTTTGTTGTTCGATCTTTCCCGGTAGTCGTTTGCGGAAATTTTGAGTTCGGGAAGATCGTTAGCGTGGAATTTCGAGATAATCGCTTAATCCAACAAGACTCCTCGGTATCGGGATTTTGCGATGGACTTGGATTTGTAGTCTGTCCGTCTTCAGGGATGTGAGCAACGAGGCTTCGAAGCTTTAGATGTGTTAAAAGACGAATCTTTTAAAAATCGAAGGCTTTACGAAGACTCATTGTAGATCTCGGACGATCCGACATGGGTTTCAAGGGACCAAGATGACGCCATTGCCCGAGATAATGAGATGATTGCACGGATGGGCGCCAGGACCCTCTGTTGGGGTCAAAATCGGTCAATGACGCAAATCGCCACCAAAATCCTCGAAAGAAAAGCCGCTTAACGATCAAAGCCAAGAAACGGATCGCCGCCAATAAAACTCACGGAAGGCTCGCCCGCCCCGCCTGGCACCAGCGCAAGGGTCCTGGCGCCCATCCGTAATCATCTCATAATCTCGGCAATGGCAGCATCTTGGTTCCTTAAAACCCATGTCCGGATCGTCCGAGATCTACAATGGTTCTTCGCAAAGCCTTCCCGATTGTTTAAAAGATTCATCTTTTAACACATCTAAAGCTCGGCCACATTGCTCGCGATCCTCGACGACGGAAAATCTACAAATCCAAGTCCATCTCAAATCCCGATACCGAGGAATCTCGCTTGATTAGAAACAATTATCTCGAAATCAACGGCTAAAGACCTTCCCAAACTCAAAGATCTCCCGCAAACGAGTGACGGGGAAAGATCGAACAACGAAAACCCACAGACGGTAAGATGGCCTGGCACCGGGCGGCACGCTGGACGCTGGCCGCCTGGCGCCGGCGGCACTCGCCTGGTGCCGGGCGCACGCTGGACGCTGGCCGCCTGGCGCCAGCGGCACCGGCCTGGCGCCGGGCGCACGCTGGACGCTGGCCGCCTGGCGCCGGCGGCACTCGCCTGGCGACGGCGCATCGCTGGACGCTGGCCGCCTGGCGCCGGCGGCACTCGCCACGCTGGCCGCCTGGCGCCAGCGGCACCGGCCTGGCGCCGCAGCACGCTGACGCTGGCCGCCTGGCGCCGGCGGCACTCGCCACGCTGGCCGCCTGGCGCCAGCGGCACCGGCCTGGCGCCGGGCGCACGCTGGACGCTGGCCGCCTGGCGCCGGGCGCACGCTGGACGCTGGCCGCCTGGCGCCAGCGGCACCTCGCCGCGCTGGTCGGCATGGCGCCGGTCCGCTGCCCTTGTCCCGTCTCGGTCCTATCGCGGTCCCGCTCAATCCCATCTTAGCTTGTTCGATCAATCTATGCAAGTTTGGTACGATCACGTTATTCTGGAACACCACTATCTCGACTATACGAGGAATTGAGGTTCCTTCGGAAACACCGACACCTTCAAAGACTGTCCTTTCAAAACCGTGAAAACGCCTAACGTCTAACGCGGCCTAAACGCCCACGCACGATTTTCCGAAAAGGAAGGATAACTATGACGGTTTATCTTTATCCTCACATAAGAGATAAATGTCAAGTTTCCAAGATAAATGTCAAGTTTCCAGAAGATAAATGTCAAGTTTTCCAAAATAAATGTCAAGTTTCCGATAAACACTAAGATGGACGAAAATGGAAAAGCCGATTAAGCCCACGAAGATAGACCGCCTTAAGAGGAGTATATAAGGAGAGCTTTGAGCAAGAAGCAAACCAGATCACAAACTTTCAGAGCACTTAGCACTTAGGCGTTTTAGCTTTCTTTTTCTGTTTTGTTAGCGAGCAGCGACTCAACTAGGTTAGCTCTAGCGGCCGGACTAGCGGACCTTCGACAGCTCTTGTAGCTTACTTCACCTGTTGTTCACGCCAAAACGCCAATTCAGAAATAAGATCTTTTTCCGCTCAACTTTTACGATTTCTATTTTCGCCTTCTATCTTTATTGATTGTTTAGGTATGCGGCCCAGCAGATATCCGGGACCTTCAAGGAAGATCGGGTTAACTCGGTTTTCCTCCACAAATCTTTATCGGAAATTGACGGTGCGAATTTCGGTTCCCACAGTTTGGCGCTAGAAGGAGGGTGGGTTACGGATCTATCTATCTCAAGAATCGCTCGATCATGTCTACCGACATCACCAAAGATCAGCCAGCGCTAGACGGAACACCCGTCGACGCCAACACTGAGAAGACTCCAGCTGGAGATGCGTCTGCAGTCACTGCTGATGCAAACACTGAGGCGCTCAGGCAGATGAAGGAACTATTTACCTCCGCCCAGGCGCGGGCGGAACAACAGGACAAGCTGATAACCTCGCTCGCAAAACAGGTCGACACCTTAACTGCGAGGAGCAAGTTGCCGCGCGGATCCACAAAGGCACGCCGCGGCAGAAGACTCGACTTCGGATCTCCCGAAGCACAAGAAAAAGATGCCCCGAAAGAGCCCACTACCGAAGAAACGGCTGCGAAAGGACAGCAAACGACCTCGCAGAACCTTCCACTCCCGGCTACGGGAAACAAGGAAAGCAACGTCGAGCGCATCGATCTGGATATCAGCGACCAATCGGATCCTTCCGATGAAGACGCTGACATCCACCCCAGGAGGACCCGAAGCCAGTCCGCTCGGCAGACGGTATCCTTCGATAGGCCCATGACAGAAGAGGAAGAAGAACTCTACTGGATGGAGCAGGAAGAACTCGCGGAAGATCAAACTCAGATCTATCGCGACCAGCGCCGACAAACTCGGAGGAACGCCGGTAGCAATAGCGAGATCCATGATCTCCGCGAATCTCTAAAAGACCGCGGGTCGGGCGGAAAGCGTGAAATCGCGAAATCCATCAGGCGACCAGTTCCGCTCCCGAGATCGATAGACTTCTCGAGGAAGCACGGAAAACACCGTTCACCACCCGGATCATGGAAACACGCATCTCAGACCCAGGGAAAATCAAAATCCCGGTCTATGACGGTACGACGGATCCTAAGTCGCACCTGCAGTCTTTCCAGATCGCAATGGGCAGGTGCAAACTACCGGAGCGCGAACGAGACGCGGGTCATTGTCTTCTTCGCCGAAAGCACCTCAAAGGCGCGATCGAAAGTGGTTCTCCCGCTCAAAAGGAACTCCATCGAAGCTTCCGCCAACTGGCCTCGGCGCTTTCAAACAATACTCCATGTTCATGGACAGAGAAACGTCCGACGTGGATCTATGGAGTCTAGCTCAGAAGGAGGACGAGTCACTCTGCGACTTCATGCAAAGGTTTAAGCTGGTGATGGCCAGAGTAACAGGCATCAGCGACAATGTCGCAATCGACGCCCTGAGGAAAACTCTCGTACAAGTCGGTTCGAAGTGGATACTACTGGAAAAGCCGCGGACAATCCAGGATACTTCCACAAGGCAACGGACTTCATCATCATGGAAGAAGAGATGAAGCTTCTATCGCAGAAGCACGGACCACAGAAAACGCCCTCGAAAAGAAAACCTCTCGTAACAACAAAACGCCCATCACGGCGGGAAGACGCCAAGGCGCAGCATAACTACGCCATCAACTCGAGCAAGGCAGAACCTCCGAAACACCTGGACCAGGAACCAGTACAAGGATAATTCCTACCGCGAAGTTCCACGAAACCAGAGGTCACTCCACTGCGAACTGCAAGGTTCTCGGCGCCGACTCGCCGCAAAGCTCCTCACCGCTTAACTATCAAAGGTCAAGAGTATAAATGACTTGCTCCTGGACTCCGACCGCCCAAAACCAACAAAACTGTCTCCGAGGACCGCTACACCAAAAATCAATCGGGAAAACGCGAAGAAGACAGACGACCAAGGAACAACAGCAGTCGCCAGAGGGTAAACATGATCATCGGAGGATCACAGTTCTACCAAGACTCTGTCTCGTCGATAAAAGCCTACGGGCGAAAAGCCGAGACAAGTTCCAACTGGTTCCCAGACAGCGATGTTCCTAACCATCAGATCGCTTTCGAGGAACAGGAGACCGTCGGAATCGACAAACCTCACTGCGATCCTTTGGTAATCGACCTGGTTATCCAGGATCTCGAAGTCGGCCGCATTCTCATCGATACAGGAAGCACGGTTAACGTCATCTTCCGCGATACCCTCTACAGGATGAAGATCCCACTTGGGGAAGTCGTCCCTGAGCCAAAACCTTTGACGGGGTTTTCGGGCGTCACTACCATGACCCTCGGGAGAATTAAACTCCCAGTCATGGCAAAGGAAGTTACAAAGATCGTCGAGTTTGCAGTGGTCGACAACCCGGCCATCTACAATGCCATCATGGGAACCCCTTGGATCAACTCCATGAAGGCATTACCATCCACATATCACCTCGGTATCAAGTTTCAGACTCCGACCGGAACCGCAGCCATCTGGGGTAGTCAGAAACAATCGAGACTCTGTTACCTAGCGAGTTCAAACTGCGAAAAGATCGGAGCGCCCTGCGTAACCAAGCGAGCAAAGGAATCACACAACATTCGAAGCTTCGAAGAAAGATGATCCAGAATCATCCAACAGGCAACGATTCAAGACGGCGACAAAGCCTCGAGTCCACCGCCGTAGGCGGACAGCTCGACCCGCACAAACCACCGATCCGACCAGCACGATCGAACGGCGACGACGGGAGTAAAACGCTCATGCAACTATCAGAACTACGAGATGGCTTGATCCTCGGATGAGATGCGTAGGCAGCTTCGTCGAAACCCGGCGAAGTTCAGCTATCCCCTCACCAAAAGGGGACTGCGCGATACTCCTATACTCCCACAAAAAGCGAAAAACGCGCATATACTCGAACTTCTCGAAATTTTAATTAAATTCTTTCTATCTTTTATGCTCGCTAAACGATCAACACTTCGAAAACGAAAATCATATCTTCAAAAGAAACGCCGAGACGCCACAACTTCTTAAAAGATAACAAAACTCAGATATCCGCAAAAGACAGTCCACCAGCGACTTAAAATAACTCCGCCCGTCGATTGGCCCCGACGGACGCACACAAGAAACGTTTCACTCAATACAAACTCGTTGTCAGACCTACAAGGTCCTCTTACATCCGACAAGGATATCATAGCGCGCTATACAAGAAACCCAAAATTTTGGTTTAGCGTCTCGGATAAACTCCGAAGATAGCTCGATTCTTTTAACACAAGTCATATAAGCGGCGACTAGTCGCGGACTTTAAACTAAAAGAATCAGGAAGAAATCACTAACAGGCAAAACGAAGCCGATCAGTCATCGCGACAGCCTTAAAGCTGAGAGTAAGCCTAGGTCTTGCCCTAAACCCAGTCTTGCTGGATCTTGACATCTCACAGACATAGTATCGTGATAATGTGATCCCAAAACATGTCTCTTATCGCTACACCTAAAACGCCGCTAAAAGTAGCATACGGACCAAGCGACAAAAAGAGTTAGGATAATGGCGACTACCGATCCTTCCTCTACACTTGACGAAAGTATAAATCAAAACAAAAGACGAAATCTCGCAAAATTTCATATTCATAAAAGCCGCAAAAGACAGCAGGATTCAAAGCCACCAACGGCCAGTCCAAAAACATAGGAATGCAACCTCCAACGGTCGCAGAATAAAGTTACTAAAAACGGCCACACATGGCCAAAAATACGATTCACAAAAGGAAGTCAACATTGAGAAATCCGGATGCGGAAATTCCAAATGAACTAGCAGGCTGGTCCACTTCCTCATTCACGCCTTGAGCGTTCCCACCACCCTCAGCGTTCTCATCGGCTCCGGCCTCCACCGTATCTTCGGAAACCTCGATAGGTTCCCATAGTCTCCGGACTCTTTCTTCTACCGGAGGAACCAAGGACTCAGCATGAGTGCACTCGGCCATGAAATCCTTCATTTCAGCAATCTCGGAATCGAAGGAGAAATCCGGGTTCTGAGACTTGTGAAGGTTTACGACTGAACCACGGCACTCGCGGAAATCACCAACAAACTCCTTAGCTTCTTTAAAACATTGAAACTCAGCAGCAAACGATTCCGCCCGTCTTGCCACCTCCGCTGCGACCATCCTTCTTCCTCTCTTTTCGCCCGAGCGAGCTTCGGCGTGAAGCTCAGCTTGCTTCGCGTTCTGCGCCTTTACCTCTTGTCGGAACCGGAAAAGCTCTCGCTCTGCTTCTGTGGTCTTGAAGTTAGCAATCCTGGATTTGCGGAAACTCGAGTCAAGCGCCTCGCTAAACACTCTTAGTCCCTGCAAAAACTCAAGATCAGCAAGTATGCTTATATACAGATTCGAACATAAGGTTAAGAAGTTCGAAGGGCCAAACCTCGTTGACACGTTGGGAGCCCTCGCAAAACCCGTTGTTTCTCCTCATCCTCCAGCCACTCATCAGTAGTAAACTCCGGAGGAAGGCCATCAAAGAAGTTGTTAGGTGAAAACCGCTGGCTCCGCCTTTTCCGTTGGAGTAAAACTAGGTTTTCTCCCAACGGTAAAGGACTTTCCGAGCCTTCCCCATCATCGATTTCCTTCCCCTTACGAGACCTCTGTCTGCGCCCGGTAGGAGCTGCGTGACAGGTTCGCATCATACGACAGGACAGGATCACCGGGACCGATAAAGTCTAACGGCGTCTCGAATCCGTTCGAGGTGAAGGATTTCAGGAAAGCGCGCCTTTGGCGAAGATCTCTCTTGACAAAGAGCGTCACCAGGCAAATGCGCGGTAAGTTGTTCCCTACAAAGCGAAACTTTTCACTAAAACTTCGAACTTCGAGAAAGGTGAAATAGACAACAGGGTTTTCGTCGTATTACCTCGGTTGAAGTTCCATGCTTTGCGGAAATAGATGGAGGCAGCTCTCCTCGACAGACTGCCATCTATTTGGGCGAAGAAGCGCTCCTGCCACGATTTGGGATTGAAGTAGTCCCTGAATCCGCGGCCATATCCTTCTTAGGCAGCATGGAGTAGTAACCGTCACTCCCGTGCGACCCGGACAAAGAAATCATCGGGACCAAGATCAATCCGAGTTAAGTAGCTAGCGATCAGTACGCCAAGCCAACTCTCCAAGCAGGAGCGCTGAGTTGGCTGATCGAAGTTGGCGGTGAAGCGCCGCGAACAATGGCACCAGGGATCGGGAACCACATGCAGTGCGTAAAAGCTTCGTAACATGTAAAGAAACTTGCGGAGGATTCCTTGCACTCGTTACCGAGATCGAATTTGACTCGCCAGGACCTGGTAAAAATCTCGAAGAACCAGATATTCACAAGGCTTCGGCGCAAAGGAGCACCGGGCTGCCTCAGGAGCCTCCTCGGAACAGGGATCTCTGGCAGTGTTGGGGCGAACCTACAAGGAGCTCGGTATCACGCATTCTTATTTTCCTCCTCGACCAACTCCTCTGCTTCCCGCCACATGGGCAGGAGAGTCATCCGAGGATGAATGGGAAGAAGTTTCTCTTTGAGGATCTTGAAGACATTGTTCTTAAAGAGAGAGGATTCTTGAGAGAGTAAAATTCTTGTGATGAAGTAAGAATGAGATTTCTTACTCCATCCATATAAAGGAGGTAAAATCACTATTTACCCGACTTTGCAACGATGCGTCTCAACACCTTCCCATGCGGCTATACGCGAAGCTAGGATCCGACCGCGCACTCGGTTCCTAGCTAGCTGAGAACTAACTGTTGGGGTCAAAATAGGTCAATAGCGAAATCGTCACCCGAAAATCCTCGAAAGAAAAGGCGACGATCAAAGCCAAAGCGGGTGCGTTAAACCGATAAAACTCCGCGGAAGGCTCGTCGGCTCCGCCCTAGCACCAGCGGCAAGGGTCCTGGCCCATCCGTGCAATCATCTCATAATCTCGGCAATGGCAGCATCTTGGTTCCTTAAAACCCATGTCGGATCGTCCGAGATCTACAATGGTTCTTCCGCAAAGCCTTCCGATTGTTTAAAAGATTCATCTTTTAACACATCTAAAGCTTCGAACCACATTGCTCGCATCCTCGGCGACGGAAAATCTACAAATCAAGTCCATCTCAAATCCGATACTCGAGGAATCTCGTTGGATTAGAGCGATTATCTCGAAATCAGGCTAAAGACCTTCCCAAACTCAAAGATCTCCCATAGCGACTGGGGGAAAGATCAAACAACGAAAAACCCACAGGCGGAAAGATGGCCTGGCACGGCGGCGTCCATGAGCCGACACAAGCCAACACCAGCCTGGCGCCAGCAGCCGCAGCGGGGCCAGGCCTGGCCCTGGCGCGGCTGAAACCTGGCGCCCGGCGGCTCCGTCCATGAGCGGCCTGGCCGCCAGCGGAGGCAGCGGGCGACTGGCGCCAGGCGGCACCGTCCGCTGAACTGACCTGGCGCCGGCAACACACCACCGGAGACGGGCGGCCGGCGCCCGGCGGCACCGCAGGCCAGAGCCGCCTGGAGCGGCGGCACCGGCGGCGGCGCTTTCCGTCATGAAGTCGACCTGGCGTCGGTCAGCGGCCCTCGTCCGGTCGGTCCTCGTGCCGGTTCGATCCCATCTTAGCTTGTTGGATCAATCTACGCCAAGTTTGGTACGATCCGCGGTTATTCTGGAACACCACTATCTCGACTATACGAGGTGAGGTTCCTTGCCGGAACACCGACACCTTCAAAGACCGTCCTTTGAAAAGTAAAAAGCCTACGGACCGCGTGGCAAAAGCGGCCGCGATGCGATTTTCGAAAGGAAGGATAACTATGACGGTTTATCTTTATCCTCACATAAGAGATAAATGTCAAGTTTCCAGAAGATAAATGTCAAGTTTCAGATGATAAATGTCAAGTTTTGCGAAGATAAATGTCAAGTTTCCGATAAACCACGAGATGGGCGAAAATGGAAAAAGCCTGATTAAGCCCAGCGAGAAGATTGACCGTCTTAAGAGGAGTATATAAGGAGAGCTTTGAGCAAGCAAACCAGATCACAAACTTTCAGAGCACTTAGCACTTAGGCGTTTTAGCTTTCTTTTCTGTTTTGTTAGCGAGCTGCGACTCAACTAGGTTAGATCTAGGCGGAATAAGCGGACCTTCGACAGCTCTTGTAGCTTACTTCTCACCTGTTGTTCACGCTCAAAGCGAATTCAGAAATAAGATCTTTTCCGCTCAACTTTTCACGATTTCTATTTTCGACTTCTATCTTTATTGAATTTTTAGGTGCGGCCCAGCAGATATCCGGGACGCCACCAAAAATCCTCGAAAGAAAAGCCAAGCGACGATCAAAGCCAAGAAACGGTCGCCGCCGATAAAACTCACGGAAGGCTCGCCCGCCCCCGCCTAGCACCAGCGCAAGGGTCCTGGCTTCATCCGCAATCATCTCATAATCTCGGCAATGGCAGCATCTTGGTTCCTTAAAACCCATGTCCGATCGTCCGAGATCTACAATGGTTCTTCCGAAGCCTTCCCGATTGTTTAAAAGATTCATCTTTTAACACATCTAAAGCTCGGCCACATTGCTCGCATCCTCGACGACGGAAAATCTACAAATCCAAGTCCATCTCAAATCCGATACTCGAGGAATCTCGCTGGATTAGAAACGATTATCTCAAATCAACGGCTAAAGACCTTCCCAAACTCAAAGATCTCCGCAAACGACTGACGGGGAAAGATCAAACAACGAAAACCCACAGACGGAAAGATGGCCTGGCACCGGGCGCATCGCGCCACGCTGAAAGCCGCCTGGCGCCGCAGCACACGGACGCTGGCCGCCTGGCGCCGGGCGGCACGCTGACGCTGGCTGGCCTGGCGCCGCGGCACTCTCGCCTGGCGCCGGGCGGCACGCTGGACGCTGGCCGCTCATGCCGGGCGGCACGCTGGACGCTGGCCGCCTGGCGCCGGGCGGCACGCTGACGCTGGCCGCCTGGCGCTGCAGCACACGGACGCTGGCCGCTCATGCCGGGCGGCACGCTGGACGCTGGCCGCCTGGCGCCGGGCGGCACGCTGACGCTGGCTGGCCTGGCGCCGGCGGCACCCGCCGCTGGTCGGCCTGGCGCCGTCCGCCCTCGCCCCGTCTTCGTCCTATCGCGTCTGTTCGATCCCATCTTAGCTTGTTCGGATCAATCCACGCAAGTTTGGTACGATCACGGTTATTCTGGAACACCACTATCTCGACTATACGAGGAATTGAGGTTCCTTCGAAACACCGACACCTTCAAAGACCGCCCTTTCAAAACCGAAAACGCCTTAACGTCTAACGCGGGCCAAAACGCCCACGTACGATTTTCCGAAAAGGAAGGATAACTATGACGGTTTATCTTTATCCTCACATAAGAGATAAATGTCAAGTTTCCAGAAGATAAATGTCAAGTTTCCAGATGATAAATGTCAAGTTTTGCGAAGATAAATGTCAAGTTTCCCGATAAACACGAAGATGGACGAAAATGGAAAAAGCCTGATTAAGCCCGCGAGAAGATTGACCGTCTTAAGAGGAGTATATAAGGAGAGCTTTGAGCAAGAAGCAAACCAGATCACAAACTTTCAGAGCACTTAGCACTTAGAGCGTTTTAGCTTTCTTTTTCTGTTTTTGTTAGCGAGCTGCGACTCAACTAGGTTAGATCTAGGCGGCCGGAATAGCGGACCTTTCGACAGCTCTTGTAGCTTACTTCTCACCTGTTGTTCACGCTCAAAACGCGAATTCAGAAATAAGATCTTTTTTCCGCTCAACTTTTACGATTTCTATTTTCGCAACTTCTATCTTTATTGAATTTTTCGTGTGCGGCCCAGCAGATATCCGGGACCTTCAAGGAAGATCGGGTTAACTCGGTTTTCCTCCACAAATCTTTATCGGAAATTGACTGTGCGAATTTCGGTTCCCACACCCTCGCCGCTGGCGCCAGATGGGAGTGGACGAGCCTTCCCGCGGAGCGACGATCGACTTCGACCGCTTCTTGGCTTTGATCGTCGCTTGGCTTTTCTTTCGAGGAGTTTCGGGTAACGATTTCGTCATTGACCGATTTTGACCCCAACAAAGTTCACCTTGTCTTGCTCCCTTGGTAAGATAACTATGGATGATGCTCTTGTTGATAGTGGTGCTAGTGTGAATGTGATTTCCATGACTATGGTGAAGAGTCTTGGGATTGAAAGCATGGAACCAGACACTTCTTCTCTCACCTTTGGGGATTCTTCTTCTACAACCCCAAATGGCATCATCAAATACTTCCCCTTGAAGATTGGATCTTGCACCATACCCATTGACCTCACTGTTTTGAAGATGGCATCTAAGAAGAGAGTCCCTTTGATCCTTGGCACTCCTTTCCTCACTATAGTTGGAGCATGCATTGACTTTCCCAACAAAAAGGTCACCCTTATGCATGTGAACAAAGCTATTTCCTATCCCCTCCAATCTCCATTGGATGCTGGCTATTGTGGGACTATCACTTGTGGAGAAAAAGCTATTGAGAAGCCCCAAGATGAAGTGATTGCTTGTGAGAAAGAAGGCCTTGCTGGAGAGTTTTAAAGAGTTGTGTGTTGAGCACTTGGAAAGTGCTAAAAGAGAGGGGATGAGTGGATCCTCAAATGCCACTCATGGCAAGAAGAAGATGGTGAAAGAACCTCATCCTCCACCTCTTGATCTGATCCCACACACTCTCACTCTCCATCCAAAGAAGTTCAAGGATGGTGTCATTGAGTACAAGATCAAGCATAAGGGCAAGTCCACACCATTTTCAAGTTCTAGAGCCATCATCATTCCTCAGCTCCAAGATGACCCAATCAAGCTTCAAGAGCTTCTCTCTCAAGTCCTCACCATCACCCTTGAAGGTGGGAAGGATCCTCCTTCTCACAAGTTCAAGAGACAAGGTAGTCAAGCTAGTGACTCAAAACAAGCTTACTTGGCAGGAAGTCCCATGGTTATCCTTGTACATAGCTTTGCAATTTCAATTTTTCTTTAAGTTTTTAATAAAAGTGATTGAGGTTTTTAGGGTGAGCTTAGCACTAGAGGAGAGAAGAAAGGTGGTGAAGCACCTGAGACTTATGATTGCCATGTAGCAGCCTCCTCTAGTTTCTATGAACCAAGCAAGCTCCTAGTCCTGAAACCAAACACCACGCCCAAAACTCTTTCTTAGGTATCACTCCAACCCTTCTTGTATCTACATTTGCTTTTGTCTTGTTGGGGTATCTCCTTCTCTCTTACACACACAGAGACTGTGTGATTTAAGTGTGGGGGAGGTACCAATTATTTGATCATGTTTGCTTTGTCATTGAGAGTCTCATGCATTGCATTGTACATTCATATATGCATAGAAAAACAAAAAAAATTAAATTTTTGAATCATGTAGTTGCATTACTTGCATCTTTAAGATTGAGTCTATAGCATATAGGTTGCATTCACTTGCATATGGAGCATTTCCTTGTAAAGAACACTTGTTTGCACTGAATTTGGCACCCTAGTTAAACATATCAAGTAGCTTAAGCATCTCCTGAAAGGCTTGCATGCTTTGAGCCTTGAAAACTGTTCTTGAAACTTGCTTGCTTGCTTCATATTGGCATTGTTCTTGAAACCAGCTCCAAGCTGAACTTAGACTTGAATGAACTTAATTCCTCTTGCATATGGGTATTTGCATACTTGATCATGGATCTCATACACATTTGGGTTATCTTTCCCCATTATACCACTCTTTGTTAACCCAAATGGTACTTCCATACCCTCGAGCCCTAGCCATTCTTTGAAGCCTACATTGAATTGCAGGAGTGTGGTCTCTTTTGATAGTTTGTCATGTGCAAAATCTTGAGAGTATTGGGAGAGACATGGATTTGTTCTCATCTCTTGCTAGCATAGGGTCCTCATTTGAGCTAGCTTCTAGGATGGTGAGTGGGGTCTTTGTTCCTTAAAGGTTTATATTTTGGGTTTGGGAAGTGATTAAGGTGAGATTGATGAACAAAAAAATGTATTGAGAAATAAAATCCCTAGGGACCTAGAATAGAAATAAAAGAAAAGCCCTAGGGACCTAGACTCACTGTATCTTAGTCGACGAAGAATGAAGAAGAAGTACCCGGGCCAAGACACTCTGTCGCAGCTGGCCATACTCAGCCGTGGATCAGCAAAGCCCGACCAGGGTGGCTAGTTTCTTCCTTTTGACTTGATTCTGATTGGCTGAAGACTTAATGACCTCAAGAGATTTTTAGACTTTTATCTTTATGTTTTTAAGGGCTTTCAAGGGTCCTATATATACTCTTGTAATCTCCTTTGTGAGATCTAACTTCTTTTCTCTCAAAAACACTTTTAGATCTTGAATAAAGTTTGGATCTTGAATCCTTCTTCATATATTTCTTTTGTGTTTGCTGGATTATTTCTATCACTCATCATGTTTAACCTTGAATCATCCATGGTTTTAAGGTTTTCCATGTCTATTAGTGAGTAGATCTATCTAGGGTTCATGGGCTAGGGAGACTAAGGGTGATTAGGTGTAGATCTAAGATGTTCTAGGGTAGATCCTTCTTGATCTTTGCTTGTAGAGTGTTCTTATTGCTATTTTGGAGTTGGCCTCTTCAAAATAGAGCCATAGGCATTTCATGACCGGAAGGTGTTCGATGAAATGCCTGAACCAACTCTTCAATGCTTTTAACATCCTTACCTAAGGGATTAGTTATTAAAGGTGTTGAGATAGCTAATAGACTTGTTCTTATTGATTTCTTTCATATAATTCAACCTAAGGGATTAGATGCTTGAGATATGTTAGTGAATGAGCATTCATCTAGGGATAGAGCTTGCTTAGGATTGTGTCTAGGCTTAAGGTGTTAGATTGATTGAAAGCTTGCCATCTTAGATTGAAACTTGATCACCCAAGGTCAATTCCCTTTTCCCATGAGTCCCCTTGCCTCATATTGAAAAGAAAGTTCACTCTTTTATTGCATTTTTAGTATTTCCTTAGTTTATAATCATCTCATCTCACTTTATGGTTGCACTTAGATTAATCATGAGCTTGCATTCCCTTTGCATTAGAATCACCTAGAATTGGATTGACATCTTGTATACTACAAAATTTGATTGGACCCTTGAAAAGTCCTTCATCAGTTATGGATCCGGAAATCCGAGTTTCAGGCTTTTCTGCTTTCCACGTCTGGTCAAGCAGGAGTTTATATATTGCTCCCTGTGCGTGACAGTACATTTGCAATATGCAAAATCCCTGGATTAACCCTGAGGTGTTACAGTACTCTTGCTTTTGGGGCCCCGATATTTCTATGGCTCAAGGCCTATACCGGGGTTATAGGTAGTGTTTACAAGCATGCTTAGGTTGATCAGACCCATTCCTGCCCTCAGTCTCATACCCGTTTGTAATTCTGTGTGGACATTCCACGTATTGGTGAGGCTTAGCTGGGAATCGAAGGTTTCAAGGGACCTGATCCAGCCATGTATGCCCCTTTAAGGATAATGGTTTCTATAGTGCCCTTATAGTCGGGACTATTATATTATTCGAGCTTAGTCCGTGGACGTTTTAGCATACATAAGAGTAGAAAACCATAATGCTTAAATATAAGTAATAAATAATAATTTGGGGACCGTACTAGAGGTTATATGCTTTGAGCTACGAAGGGTTCCAGTAGTCTAACATTGCTTTACCTTTGCTTTTTCGGAGTCCGTAAGTTCTCGGGGGTTTCCCTGTTGGATAGACTGCTTTCTGAGTCATTCCCTTGCTGGCCAGGCTGGGCGGCGTTGGGTAGTTGCAGTCCACGACTAGGAACTTGGTTGTCATGTTGACCCCTTCTGCGTAGACAGGCAATATTACTTCTCCAGAAGTTTGCTTGACCTCTCCGCTGAAACCGATGAGTGGAGTTACTTTCCGAGTGAGAGCATTCTCCTCCATCCCCAGGTCTTGATACGTGGTTCGGAAGATAATATTGCTAGAACTTCCGTTATCAATGAGGATCCTCCTTATAAGGCAGTTTGCCACGATGAGTTATTGATGTCTTGCATATTTTCATTGTTTTAGCCTTCCATTTTGTGCATTTTATCCCTTCTAGTTTAGGCATTAGGCATATTTAGGTTCATTTTGCATTCATAAGTCTTTATCAGGTCTTGGAGTGTACTTTGGAGAATTTGAAGGTGTTTGAGGGTACTTTGTTACAAAAAGAAAGGGTGAAAGATGGACTTGGACGATGGCCATAAAGAAGTCTTTCTGTGATAAGATTTGGTGGGGAAATAGTATCTTGAGTTAGCTTTCCATTGGGAGTGATTTCAAGCCATTTGAAGCAATATTGGAGGAGTTATGATTATTTGAGTGAAGGCATGTCAGTACATCCGGGTCAGCACACTCAGCCTGACCAGCCCGCAGACGAAGGAATGATGCCAGACGATGCAGCACCGGACGGACATGCTCGGCCAAGATCTCCAGCGCGCGAGGACCCGCGAACATACGGACGCGACGGCCTGATCTGCACGGGACCACCCACCAGCGGTACAGATCACACCGCGACGGACAAGCTGAAGCAAGACCATGCGGCGGCCTAATCTGCTTTCGGGTTACCTTACCAGCGGGACAGGACATACCATACGGGTGGACTAAAGCATCCGGACATGCGGCCTGAGTCGAGCGGTACGCGGTACCCGCGCGGGACAAAGCGAACAAAAGCGTCCGGACGCGCGGCCTGAGCTGAGCGGTATGTGGTACCCGCGTGGGATGAGACGAACAAGAGCGTCCGGATGCGCGGCCTGAGCTGAGCGGTACGTGGTACCCGCGCGGGGCGAGACCAGACGAGTTGTACATGCAGCGGGGCGGGGCGACCATGCCAGCATACCCGCTGACGAAAGCAACGGCCAGACAAGAACTGCGCTGCCAAGCATGCGGCCGGACCGTCCAGCCGTCCTGGCGTTTTTCATGCTGACTTCCCATTGGTGAGACCTATTGTTTCTAGGGACTTTTAGTAATTTTATTCTATGTTTCTGGGCTTTTAAGCCTAACTATAAGTACCCTTGTTATCCCTAAGATGGGACTTATGCTATTTATGATCTAAGAACAAAAACCTTTGAGTAAAGCTTCATCTTTAATTTATTAATCTCTTCTCATCTTGTGTTCTTGATTGTTTATCTCATCTCCTTTCTTTCTCTATATGTTTATGCTTGAATCTCTCATGGGTTTAAGAATAAGCATGTGGATTAGTGAGTAGATTCTTCTAAGATTCATGGGTTAGGGTGATGAGAGTGATTAAATTAGATCCAAGGTGTCTAGTATTAGATCTATCATTTCCTTGCATAGATTTGGTGTTTTAAAGCTATATTTGAGTTGGCCTCTCAAACATAGAGCTATAGGCATTTCATGCCCGGAAGGTGTTCTATGAAATGCCTGAACCAACTCATCTATGCTTTTAGCTTTCTTTGCCTAAGGGATTAGTTGTCTTAGAGGCTAGGATTGCTATTAGACTCATTCTCATTGTTTGCTTTGATCATTACAGCCAAAGGGATTTGGTGTACTTGGGTGATCATAGCGAAAGAGCATTCATCTAGGGATAGAGCTTGCTTAGTTTAGTTGTCTAGGCATAAGGATTAGATTGATTGAAAAGTTACCATCTTGGATTGAAACTTAATCATTTGATATCAAGTCCCTACACCCATGGGTCTCACTCTCCTCATTAGAAAGAAAGTTTGCTTTTTGTTGTGTTTTACTTATTGTTCTAGTTTAATCATCATTCTCTCTAATGGTTGCATTTAGATTGAGCATAGGCTTGCATTCCCTCTGTTTCATTGTCACTTAGGACTGGTTCGACAATCTTATATAGTACATCATTTGATTAGAATCTGAAAAGTTCTATCATCAAATTGGCGCCGTTGCCGGGGATCGAACCCGGGTCACCCGCGTGACAGGCGGGAATACTTACCACTATACTACAACGACATCATCAATGTTGATAGCCACCCCCCCACTTAGTTTCTCACCATCCTTGGGGAGAGTTCTTGGAGGTAGTTCTCTACCACTTCTCAAAGTGATTGCCTTCATTGGTTCTTTGGGGTTTTGCTCTGGCTTTCCTGGTAATGTTCCTTGTTGGCGACTTGGCTGAGAGTTCATTGAAGCAAACTGATTCTCCAAAGCTCTAATCTTGTTGTTCAGCTCAGTGTAACTGCTGTCAATCTTGGAGTGAACAGTCTTGAACTCATGGCCAATGTCTTTGGCTGCTCTAGCTTGTCCTTCCAATAGTTGTTTGAACATAGCTTCCATAGATGAATCTGGAGCTTTAGCTTGGGAAGAGCTACCTTGAGCTTGAGTAGATTGATTTCCATGGTTTGCAAAACCAGGAGGAGGATTCTGCCTAGGCTGGTAGTTCCCTTGCTGAGTGTTTTGCTTTGGTTGATAACCTCCTTGCTGGTTGTTGGTGTAACCTCCTTGCTGGTTGTTGGGGTAAGACCTTTGCTGGTAATTGTTGTACTGAAAGTTAGGCTCCTTCCTGTACCAAGAACCATTGTTGTTGATGAAGCAAAGCTCTTCTTGCCCTTCTAACCCTTCAACTTCATTAACCTTAGGAGGAGTTTCTTGATTTGGACCACCCACAAAGTGAATCATTTGTAGGACTTGCTATCGCTTCCACCCACTTTGATACATAGTCCACAGCCACCAAGATGTATTTGTTGCCATAGGAAGAGGGGAAGGGTCCCATGAAATCAATCCCCCAAACATCAAACACTTCCACTTCAAGGATTGGGTTCTGAGGCATCTCATTCCTTTTAGTAATGTTCCCACTCCTTTGGCAAGAGTCACATCTTGAAATGAAGTCTTGAATGGAGCAAAGTGGCCTCCATAGGAAGATCCATGGCAATGTGAGAGGATTCCTTCAACTTCTTCTTCAGCCACCACTCTTCTATAAATCTGATCCTTGCATAGGGTGTAGAGGTATGGTTCATCCCAATAGTATCTCTTCAAATCTTTGTAGAACTTCTTCTTCTCATACCCTGCAAGTCCCAATGGTTCCTTTCCAGTGGCTAAGTAGTTAACCAAATCAGCATACCAAGGTCCCTTCTCTTCAGCTGCCTTAACCTCTTCAATCTTTTTCCCAGTCTCAATGACTGCCACCACTGACATGATGGCCAAGACATGCTCTTCTCTGAGGCCCTCATCAATGTGGATTCCACCTTCAATTCTCAACTGGACAAGTGATCAGCAACTCCATTCTCAATCCCTGGCTTGTCTCTAATCTCCAAGTCAAACTCTTGAAGCAAAAGGATCCACCTTAGTAGTCTTGGCTTGGCATCCTTCTTGCTAGGAGATGTCTCAAAGCTGCATGGTCAGTATACACAATGACCTTAACCCACCAGGTAGCTTCTGAATTTCTCAAAGGCTAAGACAATGGCCAGCATCTCCTTCTCTGTTGTGGCATACCTCATCTGTGCATCATTCAATGTTTGGCTAGCATAATAAATCACATGAGTTTTGCCATCCTTCTTCTGCCCCAGGACAGCCCCAACAGCAAAATCACGAGCATCGCACATTATCTCAAAGGGAGGTTCCAATCAGGTGGCTGAACAATGGGAGCACTAACAAGGTCACCCTTTATCTTCTTGAAAGCCTCAAGACAATCCTCATCAAAGCTGAAAGCAGCCTCCTTGCACAGCAACTTGGTCATTGGTCTAGCAATCTTTGAGAAGTCCTTGATGAATCTTCTATAGAATCAAGCATGGCCAAAATAAACTTTGGCCATGCTAAGAAAGAAAGCACAGGCCAAGAGAGATGGAAAAAGAGTTATGGTTGAGGAGAGTGTGGCTGACATTGCTCACAAGCAAGCCCCTCCAAAGAGAGCAAGAGCCTAGAGCACCAAGTTGAGAGCTTTGGTTTTGAGAAAGGCACCAAAGATGGTGCAAATGAACCAGCTCCCACCATAAGAACCAAGGCCAAGAAAGACTATAGAACCTCCTCCCATAGAGCAAGAGGGTGCAAATGCTGAAGAGGAGCATTCTGAGGATGACAAGTGAGGCTGAGTATGACCCTAACTCAACAGAGTCCTTCAATGATAAAAGGGACAGGCAGAGGACACCCACTGAAGAGGAGCTGTTAGAGCAATGAGGAAAGGTGTCTCTTGGCCACCAACCAGATTCGCTGATAAACAAACCCTCAAGGAGTTGTCAATTGAAGATGATATCAAGGAGATGCTAGGCTACATGAGTATGAGCAGTTTTACACTATGGCCTATCCAACTTATAAAGAAGTCTCTTGCCAATTCCTGTCATCCCTTCAAGCCACCTTTCACACCTCCAAGAATGTGGAGCAAGGATGGGGTATGATACACTTCAAGATTGATGGGAGAGCCTACTCAATGTCATTCAAGGAAATTGAGGAAGTGCTTGGGTTTCAAGACCAGAAAAATCCTTCTTTTCCCAAGCTTGCTAGGGTCAAAAAGAGATGAACATCACACACCAGGTAGCTTCGAATTTCTCAAAGGCGAAGACAATGGCCAGCATCTCCTTCTCTGTTGTGGCATACCTCATCTGTGCATCATTCAATGTTTGGCTAGCATAATAAATCACATGAGTTTTGCCATCCTTCTTCTGCCCCAGGACAGCCCCAACAGCAAAATCACGAGCATCGCACATTATCTCAAAGGGAGGTTCCAATCGTGGCTGAACAATGGGAGCACTAACAAGGTCACCCTTTATCTTCTTGAAAGCCTCAAGACAATCCTCATCAAAGCTGAAAGCAGCCTCCTTGCACAGCAACTTGGTCATTGGTCTAGCAATCTTTGAGAAGTCCTTGATGAATCTTCTATAGAATCAAGCATGGCCAAAACAAACTTTGGCCATGCTAAGAAAGAAAGCACAGGCCAAGAGAGATGGAAAAGAGTTATGGTTGAGGAGAGTGTGGCTGACATTGCTCACAAGCAAGCCCCTCCAAAGAGAGCAAGAGCCAGGAGCACCAAGTTGAGAGCTTTGGTTTTGGAGAAAGGCACCAAAGATGGTGCAAATGAACCAGCTCCCACCATAAGAACCAAGGCCAAGAAAGACTATAGAACCTCCTCCCATAGAGCAAGAGGGTGCAAATGCTGAAGAGGAGCATTCTGAGGATGACAGTGAGGCTGAGTATGACCCTAACTCAACAGAGTCCTTCAATGATAAAAGGGACAGGCAGAGGACACCCACTGAAGAGGAGCTGTTAGAGCAATGAGGAAAGGTGTCTCTTGGCCACCAACCAGATTCGCTGATAAACAAACCCTCAAGGAGTTGTCAATTGAAGATGATATCAAGGAGATGCTAGGCTACATGAGTATGAGCAGTTTTTACACTATGGCCTATCCAACTTATAAAGAAGTCTCTTGCCAATTCCTGTCATCCCTTCAAGCCACCTTTCACACCTCCAAGAATGTGGAGCAAGGATGGGGTATGATACACTTCAAGATTGATGGGAGAGCCTACTCAATGTCATTCAAGGAAATTGAGGAAGTGCTTGGGTTTCAAGACCAGAAAAATCCTTCTTTTCCCAAGCTTGCTAGGGTCAAAAAGAGATGAACATCACACACCTTACTTGGAGGTTGTTAACAGGCAAGACAAGGAGTTCCAACCACACAAGAATGCCTCCATCCGACACCCTTCAGTGCGACATCTCCACAGATTGCTTGTGCATACATTGTTCCCAAGGAAGGAAGTGGGAACAGTCTTTGGAGATGAAGTGAAATTCCTGCACCAAGCTGTCCAGCACTATGCATTACAGCCTCATCTCCCTTTGGTTCCTAGTGATTTCTACAAGGATTTTGGCATGGTGGGATTCTTTGTGAAGCCTCATGTATTACAAGCGCTGGAGCTGGACAAACAGAGACCCTGGAGCTCAGATTGAATTGGTGGCTTGATAACACCATTGCTTGCTTACCAAGGGATTAGCTTGGGAAATGATGCAGCTGGCCCCAATTTTTGGATCTCCAATACCTGAAGTCAGGTCATTTTCTCTGGAAGGTTTAATGGGCGTGTGTTTATTCATATTTGAGAGGTACCACAAAGGTTGAGCTGCTCCTTCGACTATCCCCTCACTACCTTGACCACCCAGGAGCCATAAGATTTGACATTAGTGAGAGGCACTTGCTTGGACCTCATGGCTTTTAGGCCCCATGGCTCTTCCAAGAGGTGAAAAGGCAGCACGCGAGGTGGAACAATATGATCAGGGACACTCTAGCAGAGCCATCGCACATCTTTTGGTCCTCCTCGCTACAAGTTTGACCAATGCACCGGTGCTTTACCTCTTGGTCCTATTCGCAAGCTCATGACCAGATCAGTACCCTTCAGAGGTGGAACAGAGCTCAAGATAGACTATCTTCAAGCTCACCAACAAGTGCAAAGAGCTGAGAAGGACTGTCAAGCTGCAAGCTGCAGCTTGGCTCACTTCATGAAGCAAGTGGCTGATGTTCTAGCCAGGGAGCTGTAGCTGGCTGTAGAGCTGAGGATTTTGATCTTGATGCTTTCACTGCCCCGCCTCAGCCACTCCATGACCCTTCCGAGCCACGGACACAGAAACAAGCTCTCCGCCGCTTGAGGAACCCCTACATCGCCTCTTCCGCCCCGAAACAAGTCACCAAGCCTAAGCACCACTGATGATGAAAATGACTCTGAGGGTGAGGCATCCGCCTCATCCCATGCTCCATGAGGTACTCCACTTCCTGACCACTGTATATACCACTCATCATTTTATTTAGTTTTCATTTTACCTTCTTTCTTTAGACTTTCTCCACATTTAACAAACACAGAGACTGTGTGAATTAAGTGTGGGAGGTGTCAAGTTGCTGATCATCTTGTGTTTTATGTCATAAGCATGCATTTGTAGATAGTTATTGCATAGAAAAGCCATAAAAATTTGAAAAATTTGAAAAGCACAAAAAGAATCATGTAGTTGCATTAGGATTGAGTCTAGATCACTTACTTGCATAAAAAAAAAAAAAAGAGAAAAAATCATCATATAGGTTGCATCATGCATAAGGGGACAAGGATGATAGTTGCCTTGAAAAGATGCTCATGCTAAGTTCTTAAAGTGATACCCTTTATAAGCATAGTAAGTAGCTTGAGCAATCTTAGGATAGCTTGTAAACTTTTTGCCTTGAAATCTCTTCCTAAAGCTTATTTGATTGATTGATGCTATCTCTTTGAAGTTTGCTCCTGTCATATTTAGACTCTAGTCTCTTGCTCATGGTCCCTTGTGTACTAAGCCATGGATAGAACACTTGAGTTGTCCCTCCCATTCTTTGCCTATCTTTTTGGACAAGCTCAAGTGGCACTCCACACCCTAAAACCCTTACCTCCTTTCAAGCTTTCATTATTTGTTGAGTGAGGCCTTCTTTGGAAAGCTTTACATGTGCATAATGTTGAGAGTATTGAGAACGACAATGCTTAGTCTCCATTTTAGCTAGATTAGACACTCATAATGTCTAGCTTCTAGGATGGGGGTGAGTGTTGTATGGTATGATCTTGGGAAAGTGAAAGGTTTATGAAAGAAAAGGTTGACTCATGAGACTCTATTGTTATAAGTGATTAAGTCTAGAAGGGATAAGAGGAATGAAAGATTGTAAGCTCCAAGTTGTTAAAAAGTCTTGGCCCCCATAAAAAAAAGAAAAGAAGAAAAAAAAAAATAATAATAATAATGAAAGGGGGCTAGCAATATCTAGAAAGAGCTGAAAAGAGTTTAAAATGTAAAAATTCCCTTGTAGACTTCATTAAGAAAGAGTTTCAAATGAGAAAATATCTTGAATATTTGGGGGAAATCTTTGGGTGAGAGATGTGAGTGGTATTTTGGCATTGGGAATAAGGATGTAATTTATGTATTTGGGGAAAGGGTAGAACAATGGAGATTGAGCATTGTATGCATGAGTTTATCCCTTTCTTAGATATATTATGTGCAATGTCAAGGCTACTTGTTTTGAGTGTGAACCACCCCTTGAAAGATCCCTTTGAACCCCTTGTTTCACTTGAATGAAACCTTCTACCACCAAACCAAATGACTTGGACCATTTGACCATTTGCAAGAAGTCTTTGAGTTTGCTTAATGATTGTTAGAGGGCAAATGGAATTGTGGGTTGTGGATTCATGATGAGTAAGTGTAGGGATCAAAGGAGTTAAGATAGGCCTTGTTAAGTTAGAGTTAGATTGAGTTTTTGCTCCTGCTACTTGGTATGTTTATATAAGGTTATCAAGTTGAGAACTAAGAAGAGCATTCTTTTGGCTATGAGTCCCCTCCTTCAAACCTCTCCTCCTTAGTCCTTGCAAGTTTACTTGTGGACAAGTAAAGGACTAGTGTGGGGGAGTTGATGTCTTGCATATTTTCATTGTTTTAGCCTTCCATTTTGTGCATTTTATCCCTTCTAGTTTAGGCATTAGGCATATTTAGGTTCATTTTGCATTCATAAGTCTTTATCAGATCTTGGAGTGTACTTTGGAGAATTTGAAGGTGTTTGAGGGTACTTTGTTACAAAAAGGAAGGGTGAAAGATGGACTTGGACGATGGCCATAAAGAAGTCTTTCTGTGATAAGATTTGGTGGGGAAATAGTATCTTGAGTTAGCTTTCCATTGGGAGTGATTTCAAGCCATTTGAAGCAATATTGGAGGAGTTATGATTATTTGAGTGAAGGCATGTCAGTACATCCGGGTCAGCACACTCAGCCTGACCAGCCCGCGACAGACGAAGGAATGATGCCAGACGATGCAGCACCCGGACGGACATGCTCGGCCAAGATCTCCCGCGCATGAGGACCCGCGAACATACGGACGCACGGCCTGATCTGCACGGGACCACCCACCCGCGCGGTACAGATCACACCGCACGGACAAGCTGAAGCAAGACCATGCGCGGCCTAATCTGCTCGGGTTAACTTACCCGCTGACAGGACATACCATACGGTGGACTAAAGCATCCGGACATGCGCCTGAGTCGAAGCGGTACGCGGTACCCGCTGACGTAACGCCGGCCCGACGCGGGTCCTGAGCTGAGCGGTACGCGGTACCCGCTGCGGAACAAGAGCGGCCCGATGCGCTGCCTGAGCTGAACGGTACGCGGTACCCGCTGACGACCAGACAGAGTTGTACATACGCCGCTGGACGGGACGACCATGCCAGCATACCCGCTGGACGAAAGCAACGGCCAGACAAGAACTGCTGCCAAGCATGCGCTGCCCGACCGCCCAGCCACGCCCCTCGAAGCTTTCATGCTGACTTCCCATTGGTCGAGACCTATTGTTTCTAGGGACTTTTTAGTAATTTATTCTATGTTTCTAGGGCTTTTAAGCCTAACTATAAGTACCCTTGTTATCCCTAAGATGGGACTTATGTTATTTATGATCTAAGAACAAAAACCTTTGAGTAAAGCTTCATCTTTAATTTATTAATCTCTTCTCATCTTGTGTTCTTGATTGTTTATCTCATCTCCTTTCTTTCTCTATATGTTTATGCTTGAATCTCTCATGGGTTTAAGAATAAGCATGTGGATTAGTGAGTAGATTCTTCTAAGATTCAAGCAGAGGGAATGCAAGCCTATGCTCAATCTAAATGCAACCATTAGAGAGAATGATGATTAAACACAACAAAAAGCAAACTTTCTTTCTTATGAGGAGAGTGAGACCCATGGGTGTAGGGACTTGATATCAAATGATTAAGTTTCAATCCAAGATGCTAACTTTTCAATCAATCTAATCCTTATGCCTAGACAACTAAACTATGCAAGCTCTATCCCTAGATGAATGCTCTTTTGCTATGATCACCCAAGTACACCAAATCCCTTTGGCTGTAATGATCAAAGCAAACAATGAGAATGAGTCTAATAGCAATCCTAGCCTCTAAGACAACTAATCCCTTAGGCAAAGCTAAAAGCATAGATGAGTTGGTTCAGGCATTTCATAGAACACCTTCGGGCATGAAATGCCTATAGCTCTATGTTTGAGAGGCCAACTCAAATATAGCTTTAAAACACCAAATCTATGCAAGGAAATGATAGATCTAATACTAGACACCTTGGATCTAACTTAATCACTCTCTATCACCCTAACCCATGAATCTTAGAAGAATCTACTCACTAATCCACATGCTTATTCTTAAACCCATGAGAGATTCAAGCATAAACATATAGAGAAAGAAAGGAGATGAGATAAACAATCAAGAACACAAGATGAGAAGAGATTAATAAATCAAAGATGAAGCTTTACTCAAAGGTTTTGTTCTTAGATCATAAATAACATAAGTCCCATCTTAGGGATAACAAGGGTACTTATAGTTAGGCTTAAAAGCCCTAGAAACATAGAATAAAATTACTAAAAGTCCCTAGAAACAATAGGTCTCACCAATGGGAAGTCAGCATGAAAAACGCCAGGACGGGCTGGACGGTCCGGCCGCCGCATGCTTGGCCGCAGTTCTTGTCTGGCCGTTGCCGCGTCGCGGGTATGCTGGCATGGTCGTCCGTCCCGGCACCAACTCCGTCTGGTGCCGTCCGCGCGATACTCTATCAGCCAGGCTCGGCATCGGGCGGCTCTTGTTCGTCCGTCCGTACCTGCCGCCAGCTCAGCCAGCGCCCAGCGTCGGACGCTTTGTCCCAGCGCGGGCTGGTCAGGCTGAGTGTGCTGACCCGGATGCACTGGACATGCCTTCACTCAAATAATCATAACTCCTCCAATATTGCTTCAAATGGCTTAAAATCACTCCCAATGGAAAGCTAACTCAAGATACTATTTCCCCACCAAATCTTATCACAGAAAGATTTCTTTATGGCCATCGTCCAAGTCCATCTTTCACCCTTCCTTTTGTAACAAAGTACCTCAAACACCTTCAAATTCTCCAAAGTACACTCAAGACCTGATAAAGACTTATGAATGCAAAATGAACCTAAATATGCCTAATGCCTAAACTAGAAGGGATAAAATGCACAAAATGGAAGGCTAAAACAATGAAAATATGCAGACATCAACTCCCCACTAGTCCTTTACTTGTCCACAAGTAAACTTGCAAGGACTAAGGAGGAGAGGTTTGAAGGAGGGACTCATAGCCAAAAGAATGCTCTTCTTAGTTCTCAACTTGATAACCTTATATAAACATACCAAGTAGCAGGAGCAAAAACTCAATCCAACTCTAACTTAACAAGGCCAAAATACCACTCATATCTCTCACCCAAAGATTTCCCCAAATATTCAAGATATTTTCTCATTTGAAACTCTTTCTTAATGAAGTTTACAAGGGAATTTTCACATTTTAAACTCTTTTCAGCTCTTTCTAGATATTGCTAGCCCCTTTCATTATTATTATTTTTATTTTATTTTTTTCTTCTTTTCTTTTTTTTTTTTATGGGGCCAAGACTTTTAACAACTTGGAGCTTACAATCTTTCATTCCTCTTATCCTTCTAGACTTAATCACTTATAACAATAGAGTCTCATGAGTCAACCTTTTCTTTCATAAACCTTTCAATTTCCCAAGATCATACCATACAACACTCACCCCATCCTAGAAGCTAGACATTATGAGTGTCTAATCTAGCTAAAATGGAGACTAAGCATTGTCGCTCCTCTAGTTTAATCATCATTCTCTCTAATGGTTGCATTTAGATTGAGCATAGGCTTGCATTCCCTCGCTTGAATCTTAGAAGAATCTACTCACTAATCCACATGCTTATTCTTAAACCCATGAGAGATTCAAGCATAAACATATAGAGAAAGAAAGGAGATGAGATAAACAATCAAGAACACAAGATGAGAAGAGATTAATAAATTAAAGATGAAGCTTTACTCAAAGGTTTTGTTCTTAGATCATAAATAACATAAGTCCCATCTTAGGGATAACAAGGGTACTTATAGTTAGGCTTAAAAGCCCTAGAAACATAGAATAAAATTACTAAAAGTCCCTAGAAACAATAGGTCTCACCAATGGGAAGTCAGCATGAAAGCTCAGGGGCGTGGCTGGGCCGATCCGGCGGCGCGTAGCGGCGCAGTTCTTGTCTGGCCGTTGCTTTCGTCCAGCGGGTATGCTGGCATGGTCGTCCGTCCCGCGCATATGTACAACTCTGTCTGGTCTCGCCCCGCTGGTACCACGCATCGCCAGCTCAGGCCGCGCGATCCGGACGCTCTTGTTCGTCTCATCCCACGCTGGTACCACGCATCGCCAGCTCAGGCCGCTGGCCCGACGCTTTGTTCGTCCAGCAGCGGGCTGGTCAGGCTGAGTGTGCTGACCCGGATGCACTGACATGCCTTCACTCAAATAATCATAACTCCTCCAATATTGCTTCAAATGGCTTAAAATCACTCCCAATGGAAAGCTAACTCAAGATACTATTTCCCCACCAAATCTTATCACAGAAAGATTTCTTTATGGCCATCGTCCAAGTCCATCTTTCACCCTTCCTTTTTGTAACAAAGTACCCTCAAACACCTTCAAATTCTCCAAAGTACACTCCAAGACCTGATAAAGACTTATGAATGCAAAATGAACCTAAATATGCCTAATGCCTAAACTAGAAGGGATAAAATGCACAAAATGGAAGGCTAAAACAATGAAAATATGCAAGACATCAACTCCCCCACACTAGTCCTTTACTTGTCCACAAGTAAACTTGCAAGGACTAAGGAGGAGAGGTTTGAAGGAGGGGACTCATAGCCAAAAGAATGCTCTTCTTAGTTCTCAACTTGATAACCTTATATAAACATACCAAGTAGCAGGAGCAAAAACTCAATCCAACTCTAACTTAACAAGGCCAAAATACCACTCATATCTCTCACCCAAAGATTTCCCCCAAATATTCAAGATATTTTCTCATTTGAAACTCTTTCTTAATGAAGTCTACAAGGGAATTTTCACATTTTAAACTCTTTTCAGCTCTTTCTAGATATTGCTAGCCCCCTTTCATTATTATTATTTTTATTTTATTTTTTTTCTTCTTTTCTTTTTTTTTTTTTTATGGGGGCCAAGACTTTTTAACAACTTGGAGCTTACAATCTTTCATTCCTCTTATCCCTTCTAGACTTAATCACTTATAACAATAGAGTCTCATGAGTCAACCTTTTCTTTCATAAACCTTTCAATTTCCCAAGATCATACCATACAACACTCACCCCCATCCTAGAAGCTAGACATTATGAGTGTCTAATCTAGCTAAAATGGAGACTAAGCATTGTCGTTCCTCTAGTTTAATCATCATTCTCTCTAATGGTTGCATTTAGATTGAGCATAGGCTTGCATTCCCTCTGCTTGAATCTTAGAAGAATCTACTCACTAATCCACATGCTTATTCTTAAACCCATGAGAGATTCAAGCATAAACATATAGAGAAAGAAAGGAGATGAGATAAACAATCAAGAACACAAGATGAGAAGAGATTAATAAATTAAAGATGAAGCTTTACTCAAAGGTTTTTGTTCTTAGATCATAAATAACATAAGTCCCATCTTAGGGATAACAAGGGTACTTATAGTTAGGCTTAAAAGCCCTAGAAACATAGAATAAAATTACTAAAAAGTCCCTAGAAACAATAGGTCTCGACCAATGGGAAGTCAGCATGAAAAACGCTCAGGGACGTGGCTGGACGGTCCGGGCCGCGCATGCTTGGCAGCCAGTTCTTGTCTGGCCGTTGCTGTCAGCGGGTATGCTGGCATGGTCGTCCCGTCCCGCGCATATGTACAACTCTGTCTGGTCTCGTCCCGCGCGGGTACCACGTACCGCTCAGCTCAGGCCGCGCATCCGGACGCTCTTGTTCGTCTCATCCCACGCGGGTACCACGTACCGCTCAGCTCAGGCAGCGTCGGGCGCTTTTGTTAAACCGTCCAGCGGGTACCGCGTACCTTCGACTCAGGCGCATGTCGGATGCTTTAGTCCACCGTATGGTATGTCCTGTCCAGCGGGTAAGGTAACCCGAGCAGATTAGGCAGCGCATGGTCTTGCTTCAGCTTGTCCGTGCGGTGTGATCTGTACAGCGGGTGGGTGGTCCGATGCAGATCAGGCCGTCGTCCGTATGTTGGTCCTCATCTTGAGGAGATCTTGGCCGAGCATGTCCGTCCGGGTGCTGCATCGTCTGGCATCATTCCTTCGTCCTGTGCGGGCTGGTCAGGCTGAGTGTGCTGACCCGGATGTACTGACATGCCTTCACTCAAATAATCATAACTCCTCCAATATTGCTTCAAATGGCTTGAAATCACTCCCAATGGAAAGCTAACTCAAGATACTATTTCCCCACCAAATCTTATCACAGAAAGACTTCTTTATGGCCATCGTCCAAGTCCATCTTTCACCCTTCCTTTTGTAACAAAGTACCCTCAAACACCTTCAAATTCTCCAAAGTACACTCCAAGATCTGATAAAGACTTATGAATGCAAAATGAACCTAAATATGCCTAATGCCTAAACTAGAAGGGATAAAATGCACAAAATGGAAGGCTAAAACAATGAAAATATGCAAGACATCAACTCCCCCACACTAGTCCTTTACTTGTCCACAAGTAAACTTGCAAGGACTAAGGAGGAGAGGTTTGAAGGAGGGACTCATAGCCAAAAGAATGCTCTTCTTAGTTCTCAACTTGATAACCTTATATAAACATACCAAGTAGCAGGAGCAAAACTCAATCCAACTCTAACTTAACAAGGCCTATCTTAACTCCTTTGATCCCTACACTTACTCATCATGAATCCACAACCCACAATTCCATTTGCCCTCTAACAATCATTAAGCAAACTCAAAAGACTTCTTGCAAATGGTCAAATGGTCCAAGTCATTTGGTTTGGTGGTAGAAGGTTTCATTCAAGTGAAACAAGGGGTTCAAAGGGATCTTTCAAGGGGTGGTTCACACTCAAAACAAGTAGCCTTGACATTGCACATAATATATCTAAGAAAGGGATAAACTCATGCATACAATGCTCAATCTCCATTGTTCTACCCTTTCCCCAAATACATAAATTACATCCTTATTCCCAATGCCAAAATACCACTCACATCTCTCACCCAAAGATTTCCCCCAAATATTCAAGATATTTTCTCATTTGAAACTCTTTCTTAATGAAGTCTACAAGGGAATTTTCACATTTTAAACTCTTTTCAGCTCTTTCTAGATATTGCTAGCCCCCTTTCATTATTATTATTATTATTATTTTTTTCTTCTTTTCTTTTTTTTATGGGGGCCAAGACTTTTTAACAACTTGGAGCTTACAATCTTTCATTCCTCTTATCCCTTCTAGACTTAATCACTTATAACAATAGAGTCTCATGAGTCAACCTTTTCTTTCATAAACCTTTCACTTTCCCAAGATCATACCATACAACACTCACCCCCATCCTAGAAGCTAGACATTATGAGTGTCTAATCTAGCTAAAATGGAGACTAAGCATTGTCGTTCCCAATACTCTCAACATTATGCACATGTAAAGCTTTCCAAAGAAGGCCTAACTCAACAAATAATGAAAGCTTGAAAGGAGGTAAGGGTTTTAGGGTGTGGAGTGCCACTTGAGCTTGTCCAAAAAGATAGGCAAAGAATGGGAGGGACAACTCAACTGTTCTATCCATGGCTTAGTACACAAGGGACCATGAGCAAGAGACTAGAGTCTAAATATGACAGGAGCAAACTTCAAAGAGATAGCATCAATCAATCAAATAAGCTTTAGGAAGAGATTTCAAGGCAAAAAGTTTGCAAGCTATCCTAAGATTGCTCAAGCTACTTACTATGCTTATAAAGGGTATCACTTTAAGAACTTAGCATGAGCATCTTTTCAAGGCAACTATCATCCTTGTCCCCTTATGCATGATGCAACCTATATGATGATTTTTTCTCTTTTTTTTTATGCAAGTAAGTGATCTAGACTCAATCCTAATGCAACTACATGATTCTTTTTGTGCTTTTCAAATTTTTCAAATTTTTATGGCTTTTCTATGCAATAACTATCTACAAATGCATGCTTATGACATAAAACACAAGATGATCAGCAACTTGACACCTCCCCCACACTTAATTCACACAGTCTCTGTGTTTGTTAAATGTGGAGAAGGGTCTAAAGAAAGAAGGTAAAATGAAAACTAAATGAAATGATGAGTGGTATATACAGTGGTCAGGAAGTGGAGTACCTCATGGAGCATGGGATGAGGCGGATGCCTCACCCTCAGAGTCATTTTCATCATCAGTGGTGCTTAGGCTTGGTGACTTGTTTCGGGGCGGAAGAGGCGATGTAGGGGTTCCTCAAACGGCGGAGAGCTTGTTTCTGTGTCCGTGGCTCAGAAGGGTCATGAAGTGGCTGAGGAGGCGGGCAGTGAAAGCATCAAGATCAAAATCCTCAGCTCTACAGCCAGCTACAGCTCCCCTGGCTAGAACATCAGCCACTTGCTTCATGAAGTGAGCGAAGCTGCAGCTTGCCGCTTGATAGTTCTTCTCAGCTCTTTGCACTTGTTGGTGAGCTTGAAGATAGTCCTATCTTGAGCTCTGTTCCACCTCTGAAGGGTACTGATCTGGTCATGAGCTTGCGAATAGGACCAAGAGGTAAAGCACCGTGCATTGGTCAAACTTGTAGCGAGGAGGACCAAAAGATGTGCAGTGGCTCTGCTAGAGTGTCCCTCATCATATTGTTCCACCTCGCTGCTGCCTTTTCACCTCTTGGAAGAGCCATGGGGCCTAAAGCCATGAGGTCCAAGCAAGTGCCTCTCACTAATGTCAAATCTTATGGCTCCTGGGTGGTCAAGGTAGTGAGGGGATAGTCGGAAGGAGCAGCTCAACCTTTGTGGTACCTCTCAAATATGAATAAACACACCGCCCATTAAACCTTCCAGAGAAAATGAGCTGACTTCAGGTATTGGAGATCCAAAAATTGGGGCCAGCTGCATCATTTCCCAAGCTAATCCCTTGGTAAGCAAGCAATGGTGTTATCAAGCCACCAATTCAATCTGAGCTCCAGGGTCTCTGTTTGTCCAGCTCCAACGCTTGTAATACATGAGGCTTCACAAAGAATCCCACCATGCCAAAATCCTTGTAGAAATCACTAGGAACCAAAGGGAGATGAGGCTGTAATGCATAGTGCTGGACAGCTTGGTGCAGGAATTTCACTTCATCTCCAAAGACTGTTCCCACTTCCTTCCTTGGGAACAATGTATGCACAAGCAATCTGTGGAGATGTCGCACTGAAGGGTGTCGGATGGAGGCATTCTTGTCGCGGTTGGAACTCCTTGTCTTGCCTGTTAACAACCTCCAAGTAAGGTGTGTGATGTTCATCTCTCTTTTGACCCTAGCAAGCTTGGGAAAAGAAGGATTTTTCTGGTCTTGAAACCCAAGCACTTCCTCAATTTCCTTGAATGACATTGAGTAGGCTCTCCCATCAATCTTGAAGTGTATCATACCCCATCCTTGCTCCACATTCTTGGAGGTGTGAAAGGTGGCTTGAAGGGATGACAGGAATTGGCAAGAGACTTCTTTATAAGTTGGATAGGCCATAGTGTAAAAACTGCTCATACTCATGTAGCCTAGCATCTCCTTGATATCATCTTCAATTGACAACTCCTTGAGGGTTTGTTTATCAGCGAATCTGGTTGGTGGCCAAGAGACACCTTTCCTCATTTGCTCTAACAGCTCCTCTTCAGTGGGTGTCCTCTGCCTGTCCCTTTTATCATTGAAGGACTCTGTTGAGTTAGGGTCATACTCAGCCTCACTGTCATCCTCAGAATGCTCCTCTTCAGCATTTGCACCCTCTTGCTCTATGGGAGGAGGTTCTATAGTCTTTCTTGGCGCCTTGGTTCTTATGGTGGGAGCTGGTTCATTTGCACCATCTTTGGTGCCTTTCTCCAAAACCAAAGCTCTCAACTTGGTGCTCCTAGGCGCTCTTGCTCTCTTTGGAGGGGCTTGCTTGTGAGCAATGTCAGCCACACTCTCCTCAACCATAACTCTTTTTCCATCTCTCTTGGCCTGTGCTTTCTTTCTTAGCATGGCCAAAGTTTGCTGCCCACCTCCTCTTCTGATTCAGGCATGGAGCCAAGTTCTTTCCTAATCTGAGCAGTCACCCTCCTTTCAGCCTGCTCTTTCTCTTCCGCTATTTGAGCTTCGTTCTTTCTCCCCATTGTTCCTGAAAATTCAATCCTTGGAAATAGGGTGAGCACAAGAAAGAGACAATCATGCACAAACACAATCTAGCTCTAGCAAGATAATCAATCTCAATAGGAACTAGAATAATGAAGCAAGATCATCAATCTCAATCATGAAGACAAGCAAGGCAAGCAATAGCTAAGAAGGAAGCTCTCATGCTCAAAATAATTTTTTTTTTTTTTTTTTATAGAGCACAAGAACTTTAAACTAGCCAAAATCAAATTAACCAGAGCTCAGCTTGAAATTGGGACCAAATCAACCTTCAACACCAATTATTTCACCCATCTAGCTCAATAACAACCCTAAGTAAGCTAGAATTGAAAAAGCCCCAAATCTCATGAACCCTAATTTGCCAAAGTTCAAATTAATCTTAATTCCACCATGAAATCAACTACCCAGCATGATATATAAGATTTCCCTAGTCTAAATTACAAGAATCTAGCAAGAAAAGGCTCAAATTTCAAGTTCAAGTTTGCTTTTTTTTTTTTTTTGATCTTGATACTTTCACTGCCCCGCCTCCTCAGCCACTTGCTTCATGAAGTGAGCCGAAGCTGCAGCTTGCCGCTTGACAGTTCTTCTCAGCTCTTTGCACTTGTTGGTGAGCTTGAAGATAGTCCTATCTTGAGCTCTGTTCCACCTCTGAAGGGTACTGATCTGGTCATGAGCTTGCCGAATAGGACCAAGAGGTAAAGCACCGTGCATTGGTCAAACTTGTAGCGAGGAGGACCAAAAGATGTGCAGTGGCTCTGCTAGAGTGTCCCTGATCATATTGTTCCACCTTAGTGCTGCCTTTTCACCTCTTGGAAGAGCCATGGGGCCTAAAGCCATGAGGTCCAAGCAAGTGCCTCTCACTAATGTCAAATCTTATGGCTCCTGGGTGGTCAAGGTAGTGAGGGGATAGTCGGAAGGAGCAGCTCAACCTTTGTGGTACCTCTCAAATATGAATAAACACACCGCCCATTAAACCTTCAGAGAAAATGAGCTGACTTCAGGTATTGGAGATCCAAAAAATTGGGGCCAGCTGCATCATTTCCCAAGCTAATCCCTTGGTAAGCAAGCAATGGTGTTATCAAGCCACCAATTCCAATCTGAGCTCCAGGGTCTCTGTTTGTCCAGCTCCAACGCTTGTAATACATGAGGCGCTTCACAAAGAATCCCACCATGCCAAAATCCTTGTAGAAATCACTAGGAACCAAAGGGAGATGAGGCTGTAATGCATAGTGCTGGACAGCTTGGTGCAGGAATTTCACTTCATCTCCAAAGACTGTTCCCACTTCCTTCCTTGGGAACAATGTATGCACAAGCAATCTGTGGAGATGTCGCACTGAAGGGTGTCGGATGGAGGCATTCTTGTCATGGTTGGAACTCCTTGTCTTGCCTGTTAACAACCTCCAAGTAAGGTGTGTGATGTTCATCTCTCTTTTGACCCTAGCAAGCTTGGGAAAAGAAGGATTTTTCTGGTCGGATCTTGGCCTGAGCTGGCGATGCGTGGTACCAGCGGGGCGAACCAGACGGAGTTGTTACATCTGGACGGGGCGACCATGCCAGCATACCAGCGGGACGAAAGCAGCCAGACAAGAACTGCTGACCAAGCATCTGTGACCGGACGTCCAGCCGTCCACTGGCGTTTTCATGCTGACTTCCCATTGAGACCTATTGTTTCTAGGGACTTTTAGTAATTTTATTCTATGTTTCTAGGGCTTTTAAGCCTAACTATAAGTACCCTTGTTATCCCTAAGATGGGACTTATGTTATTTATGATCTAAGAACAAAACCTTTGAGTAAAGCTTCCTAATCTGAGCAGTCACCCTCCTTTCAGCCTGCTCTTTCTCTTCCGCTATTTGAGCTTAGTTCTTTCTCCCCATTGTTCCTGAAAATTCAATCCTTGGAAATAGGGTGAGCACAAGAAAGAGACAATCATGCACAAACACAATCTAGCTCTAGCAAGATAATCAATCTCAATAGGAACTAGAATAATGAAGCAAGATCATCAATCTCAATCATGAAGACAAGCAAGGCAAGCAATAGCTAAGAAGGAAGCTCTCATGCTCAAAATAATTTTTTTTTTATAGAGCACAAGAACTTTAAACTAGCCAAAATCAAATTAACCAGAGCTCAGCTTGAAATTGGGACCAAATCAACCTTCAACACCAATTATTTCACCCATCTAGCTCAATAACAACCCTAAGTAAGCTAGAATTGAAAAGCCCCAAATCTCATGAACCCTAATTTGCCAAAGTTCAAATTAATCTTAATTCCACCATGAAATCAACTACCCAGCATGATATATAAGATTTCCTAGTCTAAATTACAAGAATCTAGCAAGAAAAGGCTCAAATTTCAAGTTCAAGTTTGCTTTTTTTTTTTTTTTTTGATCTTGATACTTTCACTGCCCGCCTCCTCAGCCACTTGCTTCATGAAGTGAGCAAGCTGCAGCTTGCGCTTGACAGTTCTTCTCAGCTCTTTGCACTTGTTGGTGAGCTTGAAGATAGTCCTATCTTGAGCTCTGTTCCACCTCTGAAGGGTACTGATCTGGTCATGAGCTTGCCGAATAGGACCAAGAGGTAAAGCACCGGTGCATTGGTCAAACTTGTAACGAGGAGGACCAAAAAGATGTGCAGTGGCTCTGCTAGAGTGTCCCTGATCATATTGTTCCACCTTAGTGCTGCCTTTTCACCTCTTGAAGAGCCATGGGGCCTAAAGCGCCATGAGGTCCAAGCAAGTGCCTCTCACTAATGTCAAATCTTATGGCTCCTGGAGTGGTCAAGGTAGTGAGGGGATAGTCGGGAAGGAGCAGCTCAACCTTTGTGGTACCTCTCAAATATGAATAAACACACCGCCCATTAAACCTTCCAGAGAGAAAATGAGCTGACTTCAGGTATTGGAGATCCAAAAAATTGGGGCCAGCTGCATCATTTCCCAAGCTAATCCCTTGGTAAGCAAGCAATGGTGTTATCAAGCCACCAATTCCAATCTGAGCTCCAGGGTCTCTGTTTGTCCAGCTCCAACGCTTGTAATACATGAGGCGCTTCACAAAGAATCCCACCATGCCAAAATCCTTGTAGAAATCACTAGGAACCAAAGGGAGATGAGGCTGTAATGCATAGTGCTGGACAGCTTGGTGCAGGAATTTCACTTCATCTCCAAAGACTGTTCCCACTTCCTTCCTTGGGAACAATGTATGCACAAGCAATCTGTGGAGATGTCGCACTGAAGGGTGTCGGATGGAGGCATTCTTGTCGCGGTTGGAACTCCTTGTCTTGCCTGTTAACAACCTCCAAGTAAGGTGTGTGATGTTCATCTCTCTTTTGACCCTAGCAAGCTTGGGAAAAGAAGGATTTTTCTGGTCCGGATGCGCGGCCTGAGCTGAGCGGTACGTGGTACCCAAGGCTGACGACCAGACGGAGTTGTACATACGCTGCGGACGGGACGACCATGCCAGCATACCCGCTGGACGAAAGCAACGCCAGACAAGAACTGCGCTGCCAAGCATGCGCTGCCCGACCGGCCCAGCCACGCCCCGAAGCCATGCTGACTTCCCATTGGTCGAGACCTATTGTTTCTAGGACTTTTAGTAATTTTATTCTATGTTTCTAGGGCTTTTAAGCCTAACTATAAGTACCCTTGTTATCCCTAAGATGGGACTTATGTTATTTATGATCTAAGAACAAAAACCTTTGAGTAAAGCTTCATCTTTAATTTATTAATCTCTTCTCATCTTGTGTTTTTGATTGTTTATCTCATCTCCTTTCTTTCTCTATATGTTTATGCTTGAATCTCTCATGGGTTTAAGAATAAGCATGTGGATTAGTGAGTAGATTCTTCTAAGATTCATGGGTTAGGGTGATAGAGAGTGATTAAGTTAGATCCAAGGTGTCTAGTATTAGATCTATCATTTCCTTGCATAGATTTGGTGTTTTTAAAGCTATATTTGAGTTGGCCTCTAAAACATAGAGCTATAGGCATTTCATGCCCGTAAGGTGTTCTATGAAATGCCTGAACCAACTCATCTATGCTTTTAGCTTTCTTTGCCTAAGGGATTAGTTGTCTTAGAGGCTAGGATTGCTATTAGACTCATTCTCATTGTTTGCTTTGATCATTACAGCCAAAGGGATTTGGTGTACTTGGGTGATCATAGCAAAAGAGCATTCATCTAGGGATAGAGCTTGCTTAGTTTAGTTGTCTAGGCATAAGGATTAGATTGATTGAAATCTTGTATTGAAACTTAATCATTTGATATCAAGTCCCTACACCCATTGGTCTCACTCTCCTCATAAGAAAGAAAGTTTGCTTTTTGTTGTGTTTTACTTATTGTTCTAGTTTAATCATCATTCTCTCTAATGGTTGCATTTAGATTGAGCATAGGCTTGCATTCCCTCTGTTTCATTGTCACTTAGGACTGGTTCGACAATCTTATATACTACATCATTTGATTAGAATCTGAAAAGTTCTATCATCAAATTTTGGCTATCAACATTGATGATGATGTTGTGATTGTGGATGAAAAAGTTGATGAGGAGATTCTAGAAAAGATTGTTGAAGCTAAGGGTAAAGGAAAGGTTGGAGAAGAGAAGAAAACACCAAAACATGGTGAAGTTGCTACTCCAACAAAAGAGTCTTCTTTTGTTCCTCCTCCCTATGAACCTAAGCTGCCATTTCCTGGGAGATTCAAGAGGCAATTTTTGGAGAAGTACAAAGCACTCTTTGAGAAGCAATTGAGTGAAGTTCAAGTAACAATGCCAATCATTGATGCCTTCATGCTTGTCCCTCAATACAGCAAGTTCTTGAAGGATGCTGTAGCTGCCAAGAAGAGGGAAATGGAAGGCATGATGGTTCTTACTCATGAGTGCAGTGCCATCATCCATAGATTGACAATCCCTAAGAAGTTAGAGGATCCAGGCTGCTTTACTCTACCTTGTGCTATTGGTCCTTTGATGTTTGAGAGATGTCTATGTGATTTGGGAGCTAGTGTCAGTCTCATGCCTCTATCTGTTGCCAAGAAGCTTGGGTTTAGCCAATACAAGAAGTGCAAACTCTCTTTGGTGCTTGCTGACCGCTCAGTCAAATTCCCCATTGGTATCCTTGAAGACCTCCCTGAAATGGTGGGAAATTGTGAAATCCCCACTGATTTTGTTGTTCTTGAGATGGATGAAGAAGCTAGAGACCCCTTGATCCTTGGAAGACCATTCTTAGCCACAGCATGAGCCCTTATCAATGTGAAGGAAGGCAAGATTGATCTTCATTTGGGGAAAGAGCACACTCTCCATTTTGATGTCAGCGAGGTAATGAAGAGGTCAACTGTGCAAGGCCAAGTGTTCTACATAGAGGAGATGGAAGCTCTTGCTGATGAGCTCCTTGAGGAATTGGCGTGGAGAGTTGACAATAGAGGACCCTTTGCAGCATGCTTTGACAGTGGATAAAGAGGTCCAAGTGGTTGAGAACAAGGAGAGTGAGGCTATTGCAGCCATGCTGGATTCTCGAAAGAAGATTGCTGATAGAAGCCAGTATGAGGAGCTTAAACAAGAGCATCAAGCTGTTTCAGCCACTCAACAAGAGAACACCAAACAAGATGATTGGGTGAGCTCAAGGCACCAAAGTGGAGCTAAAACCTCTTCCCATGGTGTAAGATGCGCATTTCTAGGCCCTAATGAGACATATCCTGTCATTGTGAGTAGTGAACTTACTGAACTTGAGCTTTCTCAACTTTTAAATGCACTTAAAAGGTTTAGAAAAGCCATTGGATACTCACTAGATGATATTAGGGATATCACCTTCTTTGTGCATGCATAGGATACATCTAGAGGATGAATCAATGACTTCTATAGAACATCAAAGGAGGTTGAATCCTAACCTTAAAGATGTTGTAAAGAAGGAGATTCTCAAGCTCTTAGATGCTGGTGTTATCTACCTATTTCAGATTCTAAATGGGTATCTCCTGTGCATGTAGTTCCAAAGAAGGGTGGTATCACTGTGGTTAAAAATGACAAGGATGAATTGATACCAACTAGAACCATAACTGGCCATAGGATGTGTATTGATTATAGAAAACTCAACTCAGCATCTAGAAAGATCACTTTCCATTGCCATTCATTGATCAAATGCTTGAGAGACTTTCAAACCATCCTTTCTATTGTTTTCTTGATGGGTATTCAGGGTTCTTCCAAATCCCCATACATCCCAATGATCAGAGAAGACAACATTCACATGCCCTATGGTACCTTTGCTTATCGAAGGATGCCATTTGGGTTATGTAATGCTCCAGCAACCTTCAAAGGTGCATGATGTCTATCTTCTCGATCTCATTGAGGATATAGTGGAGGTATTCATGGATGATTTCTCTGTCTACGGATCTTCGCTTTCTGCTTGTTTGTCCAACTTGTGCAGGGTCCTACAGAGATGTGAAGACACCAACCTAGTGCTGAATTGGGAGAAGTGTCATTTCATGGTCAAAGAGGGATTGTGCTGGGACACAAGATTTCAGAAAAGGTATTGAAGTGGACAAAGCTAAGATTGAGGTGATGGTCAGCTTGCCCCACCAAAGACAGTGAAAGACATCAGAGCTTCCTGGCCATGCCGATTCTATAGAAGATTCATCAAGGACTTCTCAAAGATTGCTAGACCAATGACCAAGTTGCTGTGCAAGGAGGCTGCTTTCAGCTTTGATGAGGATTGTCTTGAGGCTTTCAAGAAGATAAAGGGTGACCTTGTTAGTGCTCCCATTGTTCAGCCACCTGATTGGGACCTCCCTTTGAGATAATGTGCGATGCTAGTGATTTTGCTGTTGGGGCTGTCCTGGGGCAGAAGAAGGATGGCAAAACTCATGTGATTTATTATGCTAGCCAAACATTGAATGATGCACAGATGAGGTATGCCACAACAGAGAAGGAGATGCTGGCCATTGTCTTCGCCTTTGAGAAATTCGAAGCTACCTGGTGGGTTCTAAGGTCGTGTATACTGACCATGCAGCTTTGAGACATCTCCTAGCAAAGAAGGATGCTGCCAAGACTACTAAGGTGGATCCTTTTGCTTCAAGAGTTTGACTTGGAGATTAGAGACAAGCCAGGATTGAGAATGGAGTTGCTGATCACTTGTTCAGGTTGAGAATTGAAGGTGGAATCCTATTGATGAGGGCCTCAGAGAAGAGCATGTCTTGGCCATCATGTCAGTGGTGGCAGTCATTGAGACTGGGAAAAAGATTGAAGAGGTTAAGGCAGCTGAAGAGAAGGGACCTTGGTATGCTGATTTAGTTAACTACTTAGCCATCGAAAGGAACCATCGGACTTGCAGGTATGAGAAGAAGAAGTTCTACAAAGATTGAAGAGATACTATTGGGATGAACCATACCTCTACACCCTATGCAAGGATCAGATTTATAGAAGAGTGGTGGCTGAAGAAGAAGTTGAAGGAATCCTCTCACATTGCCATGGATCTTCCTATGGAGGCCACTTGGGTTATGTAATGCTCCAGCAACCTTTCAAAGGTGCATGATGTCTATCTTCTCGGATCTCATTGAGGATATAGTGGAGGTATTCATGGATGATTTCTCTGTCTACGGATCTTCGTTTTCTGCTTGTTTGTCCAACTTGTGCAGGGTCCTACAGAGATGTGAAGACACCAACCTAGTGCTGAATTGGGAGAAGTGTCATTTCATGGTCAAAGAGGGATTGTGCTGGGACACAAGATTTCAGAAAAGGGTATTGAAGTGGACAAAGCTAAGATTGAGGTGATGGTCAGCTTGCCCCACCAAAGACAGTGAAAGACATCGAGCTTCCTTGGCCATGCTGGATTCTATAGAAGATTCATCAAGGACTTCTCAAAGATTGCTAGACCAATGACCAAGTTGCTGTGCAAGGAGGCTGCTTTCAGCTTTGATGAGGATTGTCTTGAGGCTTTCAAGAAGATAAGGGTGACCTTGTTAGTGCTCCCATTGTTCAGCCACCTGATTGGGACCTCCCCTTTGAGATAATGTCGCGATGCTAGTGATTTTGCTGTTGGGGCTGTCCTGGGGCAGAAGAAGGATGGCAAAACTCATGTGATTTATTATGCTAGCCAAACATTGAATGATGCAGATGAGGTATGCCACAACAGAGAAGGAGATGCTGGCCATTGTCTTAGCCTTTGAAATTGAAGCTACCTGGTGGGTTCTAAGGTCATTGTGTATACTGACCATGCAGCTTTGAGACATCTCCTAGCAAAGAAGGATGCTGCCAAGACTACTAAGGTGGATCCTTTTGCTTCAAGAGTTTGACTTTATTAGAGACAAGCCAGGATTGAGAATGGAGTTGCTGATCACTTGTTCAGTTGAGAATGAAGGTGGAATCCTATTGATGAGGGCCTCAGAGAAGAGCATGTCTTGGCCATCATGTCAGTGGTGGCAGTCATTGAGACTGGGAAAAAGATTGAAGAGGTTAAGGCAGCTGAAGAGAAGGGACCTTGGTATGCTGATTTAGTTAACTACTTAGCCAGCGGAAAGGAACCATCGGACTTGCAGGTATGAGAAGAAGAAGTTCTACAAAGATTTGAAGAGATACTATTGGGATGAACCATACCTCTACACCCTATGCAAGGATCAGATTTATAGAAGAGTGGTGGCTGAAGAAGAAGTTGAAGGAATCCTCTCACATTGCCATGGATCTTCCTATGGAGGCCACTTTGCTCCATTCAAGACTGTCTCAAAAGTGTTACAAGCTGGATTTTGGTGGCCACACATGTTCAGGGACTCACAAGACTTCATTTCAAGATGTGACTCTTGCCAAAGGAGTGGGAACATTACTAAAAGGAATGAGATGCCTCAGAACCCAATCCTTGAAGTGGAAGTGTTTGATGTTTGGGGGATTGATTTCATGGGACCCGTCCCCTCTTCCTATGGCAACAAATACATCTTGGTGGCTGTGGACTATGTATCAAAGTGGGTGGTATAGCAAGTCCTACAAATGATTCAAGAGTAGTGGTCAAAATGTTCAAAAGCACTATTTTCCCAAGGTTTGGAGTTCCAAGAGTGGTAATAAGTGATGGTGGTTCACACTTCATCAACAAGGTAAGGAGTTCCAAGAGTGGTAATAAGTGATGGTGGTTCCAAGCGTGATGATGCTCTTTGGGCATATAGAACAGCATTCAAATACCTTGTTGATGAAGTGTGAACCACCATCACTTATTACCACTCTTGGAACTCCAAACCTTGGGAAAATAGTGCTTTTGAACATTTTGACCACTACTCTTGAATCATTTGTAGGACTTGCTATCGCTTCCACCCACTTTGATACATAGTCCACAGCCACCAAGATGTATTTGTTGCCATAGGAAGAGGGAAGGGTCCCATGAAATCAATCCCCAAACATCAAACACTTCCACTTCAAGGATTGGGTTCTGAGGCATCTCATTCCTTTTAGTAATGTTCCCACTCCTTTGGCAAGAGTCACATCTTGAAATGAAGTCTTGTGAGTCCCTGAACATGTGTGGCCACCAAAATCCAGCTTGTAACACTTTTGAGACAGTCTTGAATGGAGCAAAGTGGCCTCCATAGGAAGATCCATGGCAATGTGAGAGGATTCCTTCAACTTCTTCTTCAGCCACCACTCTTCTATAAATCTGATCCTTGCATAGGTGTGAGGTATGGTTCATCCCAATAGTATCTCTTCAAATCTTTGTGAACTTCTTCTTCTCATACCCTGCAAGTCCCAATGGTTCCTTTCCAGTGGCTAAGTAGTTAACCAAATCAGCATACCAAGGTCCCTTCTCTTCAGCTGCCTTAACCTCTTCAATCTTTTTCCCAGTCTCAATGACTGCCACCACTGGTAATAAGTGATGGTGGTTCCAAGCTGATGATGCTCTTTGGGCATATAGAACAGCATTCAAATACCTTGTTGATGAAGTGTGAACCACCATCACTTATTACCACTCTTGGAACTCCAAACCTTGGGAAAATAGTGCTTTTGAACATTTTGACCACTACTCTTGAATCATTTGTAGGACTTGCTATCGCTTCCACCCACTTTGATACATAGTCCACAGCCACCAAGATGTATTTGTTGCCATAGGAAGAGGGAAGGGTCCCATGAAATCAATCCCCAAACATCAAACACTTCCACTTCAAGGATTGGGTTCTGAGGCATCTCATTCCTTTTAGTAATGTTCCCACTCCTTTGGCAAGAGTCACATCTTGAAATGAAGTCTTGTGAGTCCCTGAACATGTGTGGCCACCAAAATCCAGCTTGTAACACTTTTGAGACAGTCTTGAATGGAGCAAAGTGGCCTCCATAGGAAGATCCATGGCAATGTGAGGATTCCTTCAACTTCTTCTTCAGCCACCACTCTTCTATAAATCTGATCCTTGCATAGGTGTGAGGTATGGTTCATCCCAATAGTATCTCTTCAAATCTTTGTAGAACTTCTTCTTCTCATACCCTGCAAGTCCCAATGGTTCCTTTCCAGTGGCTAAGTAGTTAACCAAATCAGCATACCAAGGTCCCTTCTCTTCAGCTGCCTTAACCTCTTCAATCTTTTTCCCAGTCTCAATGACTGCCACCACTGACATGATGGCCAAGACATGCTCTTCTCTCGAGGCCCTTATCAATAGGGATTCCACCTTCATTCTCAACCTGGACAAGTGATCAGCAACTCCATTCTCAATCCCTGGCTTGTCTCTAATCTCCAAGTCAAACTCTTGAAGCAAAAGGATCCACCTTAGTAGTCTTGGCTTGGCATCCTTCTTTGCTAGGAGATGTCTCAAAGCTGCATGGTCAGTATACACAATGACCTTAGAACCCACCAGGTAGCTTCTGAATTTCTCAAAGGCTAAGACAATGGCCAGCATCTCCTTCTCTGTTGTGGCATACCTCATCTGTGCATCATTCAATGTTTGGCTAGCATAATAAATCACATGAGTTTTGCCATCCTTCTTCTGCCCCAGGACAGCCCCAACAGCAAAATCACTAGCATCGCACATTATCTCAAAGGGGAGGTCCCAATCAGGTGGCTGAACAATGGGAGCACTAACAAGGTCACCCTTTATCTTCTTGAAAGCCTCAAGACAATCCTCATCAAAGCTGAAAGCAGCCTCCTTGCACAGCAACTTGGTCATTGGTCTAGCAATCTTGAGAAGTCCTTGATGAATCTTCTATAGAATCCAGCATGGCCAAGGAAGCTCCCGATGTCTTTCACTGTCTTTGGTGGGGCAAGCTGACCATCACCTCAATCTTAGCTTTGTCCACTTCAATACCCTTTTCTGAAATCTTGGTCCCAGCACAATCCCCTCTTTGACCATGAAATGACACTTCTCCCAATTCAGCACTAGGTTGGTGTCTTCACATCTCTGTAGACCCTGCACAAGTTGGACAAACAAGCAGAAACGAAGATCCGTAGACAGAGAAATCATCCATGAATACCTCCACTATATCCTCAATGAGATCCGAAGATAGACATCATGCACCTTTGAAAGGTTGCTGAGCATTACATAACCCAAATGGCATCCTTCGATAAGCAAAGGTGCCATAGGGCATGTGAATGTTGTCTTCTTGATCATTGGGATGTATGGGGATTTGGAAGAACCCTGAATACCCATCAAGAAAACAATAGAAAGGATGGTTTGCAAGTCTCTCAAGCATTTGATCAATGAATGGCAATGGAAAGTGATCTTTTCTAGATGCTGAGTTGAGCTTTATAATCAATACACATCCTATGGCTAGTTATGGTTCTAGTTGGTATCAATTCATCCTTGTCATTTTTAACCACAGTGATACCACCCTTCTTGGAACTACATGCACAGGAGATACCCATTTAATCTGAAATGTGGTAGATAACACCAGCATCTAAGAGCTTGAGAATCTCCTTCTTTACAACATCTTTAATGTTAGGATTCAACCTCCTTTGATGTTCTATAGAAGTCATTGATTCATCCTCTGATGTATCCTATGCATGCACAAAGAAGGTGATATCCCCTTAATATCATCTAGTGAGTATCCAATGGCTTTTCTAAACCTTTTAAGTGCATTTAAAAGTTGAGAAAGCTCAAGTTAAGTAAGTTCACTACTCACAATGAAAGGATATGTCTCATTAGGGCCTAGAAATGCGTACCTTACACCATGGGGAAGAGGTTTTAGCTCCACTTTTGGTGCCTTGAGCTCACTCCAATCATCTTGTTTGGTGTTCTCTTGTTGAGTGGCTGAAACAGCTTGATGCCTCTTGTTTAAGCTCCTCATACTGGCCTCTATCAGCAATCTTCTTTCGAGAATCCAGCATGGATGCAATAGCCTCACTCTCCTTGTTCTCAACCACTTGGACCTCTTTATCCACTGTCAAAGCATGCTGCAAAGGGTCCTCTATTGTCAGTTATATGACCAGGGCGTCGTGGTGAGGGGTGAGTACTCTTTCTTGTTGCTTGGCTGTGAAGCTTATCTCGTCGGTACCTAGGAGTACGCGCTTGGGCTGAGTTGATTACAAGCCCTGTTTGGCGTTCCTGGTGATTTTCTTTGCAGCTGCATGGCTCAAACCGCTCACCTCTGAGCCGCCGGATATGACCTGAATTACTCGGTCCTGGCGAGGCGGTGAAGCAGGAGTGGTCTTGGCGGGTTTCTCAGATGTCTCCTTGCTCAGGTGTGCTTTAGCTTTGTCGGAGAGGAATTCTCGGAGATGTCCCTTCTGGAGTAGTTCGTTGACTTCGATTAGGTAGGCGTGATCCCTCAGTCCTATGTCCATGATCGCGATGGAACTCACACCATAGATCCGGATTCCAGAAGGAATCGGGTGACTTCATCTTTTGAGGCCACTTGACTTGTTGGCCCATCTGTCTCTGAACGTTGACTAGCTCCGGCTTGGATATGGAGAGATGAGAGATATCCGGCCAAGTGAACCGCGGACATCCCTTCCATCTTATCGCTGATCGGCTTGGATATCTGCCCGGTTCCGACTTCCAGACTCCTTCCTGATTTTGAGAGGTTCTCTCATCTCGATCGTTACTATCGGTTTTGGTGGTCTTCTGGTCTGGTTTCTGTTCCGCTTTGGCACGGCTGGCTAAGTCTTCTTCCCATTTTATCTGAGCCCAGGCTCGGGATAACACGTCCTCCATAGTTCTGCATGGGTAATTAGTGAGTTCCTTGTAGAGTTCTCCGTCTGGGAGCAGACCTCTGTTGAAGGCTGAGATCGCTATGGTGGGGCTGCACTCGAGGATGGCCACTTTCTCCTGGTTGAAACGAGCCATTTGAGCTCGCAGAGGTTCTGATCGGTTCTAGAGGATCTCAGAGATTATTGGAGCTTTTCTTCAGGTCCGGCTGCTTGCGAACTGTTCCACGAACTTGTCGCTGAGGGTCGTGAAAGAGGATACCGACCTAGTGGGCAGGTTGATGTACCACTGTAGGCGGATCCTATCAAGGTCGAGCCGAATCCCTTACACATAGTAGCTTCGCGAGATTCTCTTGGGAGTGCTACTGCTAGCATCCTTTGCTTGTATTGGGCGTTATGGTCGTCTGGATCTCTGGTTCCGTCATACATTTTGATGTTTGGGAAGGAGAACTTCCTTGGCATCTCCATCAGGGTGATCTCATCTATGAATGGAGATTCTGCATAGGAATTAAGGTTGCTTTTCCGGATCGGAGGAGCCACTCCCGGGAGCCTTTCCACAAAAGCTTGCATAGCGTCAAATTTCTTCGAGAACATCTGCTCTAGATAGGCGATTGTGGAAAATTTCGCTGGTCCTGCTTCGTCGGGTGCTTCCTTATCGGATCCTAGTTCCAAGTCGCTATCTTCTATATTGTGGATCAGTGGTTCCAGCTTTCTCCGTGGTGCTCGTCTTCATTGAGTGTTGGGGAGGGATGTGTGACTCGGCCCGAGCTAGGTGTTTCGAGGTCTGGCATTGACCGGATCCTGGCTCTGAAGTGGTGCTTCTTATTGCTGGCCGCATTGAGGGTCTGATTCTTGTCCCTGAGGGCGAGGTTTTCTGATTCGAGCTGACCAAGCTTTTCAGCGCTTTGTTCCAGGTACTTGGAATGTTCGTCAAGCTTATCCTTCAAGTTTTGTATTTCCGAAGAGAGCTCTGGGTCGGCTGGAGCTCTTTCTCGAGCCCTATGTAGTTCGGTGACTTGGTTCTGTAGACCGTCGAGTTTTCTTTGAAGTTCGGTTTCTCTGGAGTAACTTCGGGCAGATTATTTTGCTCTTCCACCTTCACCATCACGTAGTTGGATTACCTCCCTTGTTCTAGCGCCAAACGTTTAGGGGAATTTTTGTTAGGTCCTTTTGAGTACTACGGAACGGAAGAAAAATTAAGGATTTTGTATGAATTTGAGAGTGTTTAGAGAGAACAGCAAAGAGAACTTCGAAGAGTTTTATTAGATCTAAGAGGCTGGAATTACAAGATATTGTGGTAAGAACCCTAGTTCTAGCCGCTGAGCCTAATTTCTAAGTCTTCGAGTGTATGTCCGTCGATCCCTGTTTTAGGGCTTCTCCTTGTCTTATATAGTTAGATCCTTGGCGGTTTAGTCGGCCAGAGTAAGAAGAACTCTTCCATATTGAGGAATATGGAGCGTTCTCTTTATCGAGGATTTTCCATTTTCGGGGAAGGGTAGTTCCTTAGTTCTGTGTTCTGAGTTCCTGGGTTCCTTTCAGTGAGGACCGGGTACTCTAGCGAGGACTCGGAGGCCTGGGTCCTGCCTGGAGCCTGGAGGAAAAAGGATACCTGAGTATTTTTCCCCAACATGGCTCATCTTCAATGTGATCTTCCTCTTCTTGTGGCTTCTCAAAGTAGCTTGAATCCTCACTGCAAGAACAAAAGCTAGAAGTAAAGGTTAGTAACTATACAAAAGTAAAACAAAGCATAAGAAAATAAAGCTTAGTCTCAAGAAGATTCAAATCCTAATGATAAATCTACTAGTTCCCGGCAGCGTATGATTTTCAAGGGTCAGATCAAATCAAACAATGAGTATAAAGATTATTGAACCCACAGAGAACTAGAGACTTATAGCACCAAGCCCTGTTTGGCGTTCCTGGTGATTTTCTTTGCAGCTGCATGGCTCGAACCGCTCTCTGGTAGCGGATATGACCTGAATTACTCGGTCCTGGCGGTGGTGAAGCAGGGTGGTCTTGGCGGGTTTCTCAGATGTCTCCTTGCTCAGGTGTGCTTTAGCTTTGTCGGAGAGGAATTCTCGGAGATGTCCCTTCTGGAGTAGTTCGTTGACTTCGATTCGTAGAGCGACGCAGTCCAGTCCTATGTCCATGATCGCGATGGAACTCACACCATAGATCCAGTTCGAAGAATCGGGTGACTTCATCTTTGAGGCCACTTGACTTGTTGGCCCATCTGTCTCTGAACGTTGACTAGCTCGGCTTGGATATGGAGAGATGAGAGATATCCGGCCAAGTAGACACGGACATCCCTTCCATCTTATCTGCTGATCGGCTTGGATATCTGCCCCGGTTCCGACTTCCAGACTCCCTTCCTGATTTTTGAGAGGTTCTCTCATCTCGATCGTTACTATCGGTTTTGGTGGTCTTCTGGTCTGGTTTCTGTTCCGCTTTGGCACGGCTGGCGAAGTCTTCTTCCCATTTTATCTGAGCCCAGGCTCGGGATAACACGTCCTCCATAGTTCTGCATGGGTAATTAGTGAGTTCCTTGTAGAGTTCTCCGTCTGGGAGCAGACCTCTGTTGAAGGCTGAGATCGCTATGGTGGGGCTGCACTCGAGGATGGCCACTTTCTCCTGGTTGAAACGAGCCATTTGAGCTCGCAGAGGTTCTGATCGGTTCTAGAGGATCTCGTAGAGATTATTGGAGCTTTTCTTCAGGTCCCGGCTGCTTGCGAACTGTTCCACGAACTTGTCGCTGAGGGTCGCGAAAGAGGATACCGACCTAGTGGGCAGGTTGATGTACCACTGTAGGGCGGATCCTATCAAGGTCGAGCCGAATCCCTTACACATAGTAGCTTCGCGAGATTCTCTTGGGAGTGCTACTGCTAGCATCCTTTGCTTGTATTGGGCGTTATGGTCGTCTGGATCTCTGGTTCCGTCATACATTTTGATGTTTGGGAAGGAGAACTTCCTTGGCATCTCCACCAGGGCGATCTCATCTATGAATGGAGATTCTGCGTAGGAATTGGGGTTGCTTTTCCGGATCGGAGGAGCCACTCCCGGGAGCCTTTCCACAAAAGCTTGCATAGCGTCAAATTTCTTCGAGAACATCTGCTCTAGATAGGCGATTGTGGAAAATTTCGCTGGTCCTGCTTCGTCGGGTGCTTCCTTATCGGATCCTAGTTCCAAGTCGCTATCTTCTATATTGTGGATCCGAGTGGTTCCAGCTTTCTCACGTGGTGCTCCGTCTTCATTGAGTGTTGGGGAGGGATGTGTGACTCCGGCCCCAGAGCTAGGTGTTTCGAGGTCTGGCATGGAACGGATCCTGGCTCGGAAGCGGGGCTTCTTATTGCTGGCCGCGTTGAGGGTCAGATTCTTGTCCCGGAGGGCGAGGTTTTCTGATTCAAGCTGACCAAGCTTTTCAGCGCTTTGTTCCAGGTACTTGGAATGTTCGTCAAGCTTATCCTTCAAGTTTTGTATTTCCGAAGAGAGCTCTGGGTCGGCTGGAGCTCTTTCTCGAGCCCTATGTAGTTCGGTGACTTGGTTCTGTAGACCGTCGAGTTTTCTTTGAAGTTCGGTTTCTCTCTGAGTAGCTTCGGGCAGATTATTTTGCTCTTCCACCTTCACCATCACGTAGTTGGATTACCTCCCTTGTTCTAGCGCCAAACGTTTAGGGGATTTTTTGTTAGGTCCTTTTGAGTACTACGGAACGGAAGAAAAATTAAGGATTTTGTATGAATTTGAGAGTGTTTAGAGAGAAGAACAGCAAAGAGAACTCGAAGAGGAGTTTTATTAGATCTAAGAGGCTGGAATTACAAGATATTGTGGTAAGAACCCTAGTTCTAGCCGCCTAGACCTAATTTCTAAGTCTTCGAGTGTATGTCCGTCGATCCCCTGTTTTAGGGCTTCTCCTTGTCTTATATAGTCGTCCTTGAGGCGGTTTTAGTCGGCCAGAGTAAGAAGAACTCTTCCATATTCGGAAATATGGAACGTTCTCTTTATCGGAAGTTTTCCATTTTCCTGGGGGAAGGGGTAGTTCCTTAGTTCTGTGTTCTGAGTTCCTGGGTTCCTTTCAGTGAGGACCCGGAGTACTCTGTAGCGGGGACTCGGAGGCCTGGGTCCTGCCTGGAGCCTGGAGGAAAAAGGATACCTGAGTATTTTTCCCCAACATGGCTCATCTTCAATGTGATCTTCCTCTTCTTGTGGCTTCTCAAAGTAGCTTGAAGCCATCACTGCAAGAACAAAAGCTAGAAGTAAAGGTTAGTAACTATACAAAAGTAAAACAAAGCATAAGAAAATAAAGCTTAGTCTCAAGAAAGATTCAAATCCTAATGATAAATCTACTAGTTCCCCGGCAACGGCGCCAATTTGATACAGAACTTTTCAAGGGTCCAAGATCAAATCAATGTAGTATAAAAGATTATTGAACCCACAGAGAACTAGAGACTTATAGCACCAAGAATACACAAGCTTCCTTAATCTAAGAAAACAAGAAGAAGGATGAAGGTAACAAGTGCAAGAACTCAATCAAATGCTAAAGTAGAATCCATGGGACTAGGGATTTGACTTTAGGTGATGTAGATCCAATCTAGAGGTGGCAAGCTATCAATCAAACACTTTCCTTTATGCCTAGACACAATACTAAACAAGCTCTATCCCTAGATGAATGTTTTTTTTGCAATGATCATCCAAATACATCAAATCCCTTTGACTGTAATGATCAATGCAAACATTAAGAACGAGCCTAATAACAATCTTAGCTTCTTTAAAAACTAATCCCTTAGGTAAAGAAAGCTAAAAGCATAGATGAGTTGATTCAGAAATTTCATCGAACGCCTTCCGGGCGGAAATGCCTAAAGCTCTAAGTTTGAGAGGCCAACTCAAATATAGCATTAAGAACACTCAATCAAGCAAGGAAAAGAAAGATCTACACTAAAACACCCTAGATCTTCACTTAATCACACTAATCACCCTAACCCATGGATCCAAAATGTGTCTACTCACTAATCTCCATGAAAAACCTTAAATCTATGTAAGATTCAAGGCTAATCATGTTTGTGAGAAGGAGAAACAAGATATAAGATGAAGAGCCTCCTTAGATTGATAAAAAGATTCAAGGTTTTACAATATAAGGCAAAGTCTTGAGAGAAAATGAGATAGAAATAAGATTTCTAGGTCTAAATCTATTTATAAGAGGTTCAACCTCATGCTGGTTTGATAAAATTAAACCGTGTCAAACCGGATTAAACCGGTCAACAATTTGATTTTGAAAGCATTTGCCATCTCGAATCACAGCGGCTTCTTCATCCCGGTTTGCCAAGCCAGCTATCGAGTTTGTCCGAGTTACCGCGCGGGTTCTTTTCCTCGCTAGCATCAACCCACTCTGAACGAGCTTGACCTCTCCACATTGCGACCAAGCTTCTTTGTGGCCAAGGTCCTTCTTCTTGACTCTGCTGCCTGTTGCCGTCGGCGTGCTCATCCTCTGCGACTTCGCGTTCAACTTCTTCTCTTCTGAAATTCGATACAGCTGATTCCAAGCCGTGGTTGTTCTCTATCTCTTGCCGCATTCAACCTCTGCTCTCTTCCATTGTTGTCAGGTCTCCGCGGTAATTACTCAGCCACGGCGAAGCTCTTCCATCAAAGCCTCCTCTTTTTTGTGGCTGTGTTCATCACCGACTCCCTGCTCACCTCCGCCGTAAGTCCGCTTCTATTGTACCATGCTCTCGTCTCCGTCGCATCAAACCTCATCGTCGGAATCAACGGCGTCAACTCGAGACGCCAACTCCTCCGTTGTGCTCTCAGATCTTCTGTCGTGGTGGCCATGGTCAGCTCCGTCGTCTTCGAGCCTCCCTCATCGGAATCAAGCTCGCCGTCGGGATCGAGCTGGAGAAGATCGATAATAGAAATCTTAACCTTATTTGCAAGTCTGGCCCTTGACATTTCTATTGCTTTCACTTCTGCCCCAAACTTTAGAAATTGCATAACTGACCTCCTTAATTAACCTCAAACTTCCAAATCGTGCAATGAAGCCCAACCAAATATTCTGAATTTTCAACCTCGGTCTCCAGCCTCTTGATGACTTTCAAATTAGTCATAAACTCTGTAATTTGCAAGGATAACCTTGCAATTTTTCCCCAAACTTCTCAAGTGTGCAATCCAACCCCTAATGCATACAAATGAACAAATATATGCAATGTAGACATAAATGTGATTAAGAAATAAATGCTAAAAACTGTGAAAATCATGAGATATCAACAACCAAATCCTTATGCACCCGGAGGACCAGGAGAAGACGTCATTCATGACCTCAGGGGCATCTACTGATACAAGGTTATGCCTTTCGGCCTGAAGAACACCGGATCGACCTACGAAAGGCTTGTAAACATGATGTTCGCTGATTAGATTGGACAGACCATGGAGGTCTATGTTGGGGGAAAATACCCAGGTATCACTTTCTTCCAGGCTCCAGACAAGACTCAGACCTCCAGGTCCCCGCAAAAGAGTACTCCGGGTCCTCACTGAAAGGAGCTCAGGAACTCAGGAACTACCCTTTCCCCCGGGAAAATGGAAAACTTCCGACAAAGAGAACCTTTCATATTTCCGAATATGGAAGAATTCCTCTTATTCCGACCGACTAAAACCAACCTAAGGACGACTATATAAGGCGAATTCAACCCTAAAGCAGGGGATCGACGTCTTGAGACTAGGAGAATAGAGCTAGGCGGCTAGGCTAGGGTTCATATACCATTCTATTGTAGTTCCTACTTTACTCTCTAATAAAACGTCTCTTCACATACAAACTCTTGTTATCCTTGCAAATCTCTCTAAACACTCACAAAATAATAAATTAACCCCCGTTCCTTAGTACTCAAAAAGGACCTACACAAAAATCCCCTAACAGTTTGGCGCTAGAAGGAGGGGAGTAATCCAAACTACGTGATGGTGACGGTGGATGAGCAAAACGATCTACCCGAAGCTACACCGAGAGAAGTCAAACTTAAGAGACAGCTTCACGGTCTACGGAATCAAGTCACCGTGCTGCACAAGGGTAGGGAGAGAGCTACAGACGACCCGGAGCTCTCTTTGGAAGTATAAAGCCTGAAGGAAAAGCTCGACGAACACTGTTAGTATTTGGAGCAAAGCGTCGAGAAGCTCGGTCATCTCGAATCAGAGAATCTCGCCCTCCGGGACGAGAACCAGGCTCTCAACACGGCCAGCAACAAGAAGCGCCACTTCAAAGCCAGGATCCGATCCAGTCCAGACCTCGAAACACCTAGATCCGGAGCCAAAGTTACACGCCCATCTCCAAACTCGACGGAGATGGGGCACATGTGAAGACTGGAGCAGCCCAAGTTCACGACATTGAAGACAGCGACTCGAGCTAGAGCCCAAGTGAGAGGCTCCCAACGGCGCAGCAGCGGCAAGGCCCTCCTCCAACGCCTACCTGGAACAGATGTTCGCCGAGAAGTTCGATGCTATACAATCCCTAGTGGAGAGACTTCCAGGAGTGGCTCCCCCAATCCGGAATAGCAACCCCAACTCTTACGCAGAATCTCTGTTCGCGGACAAGATCGTCCTGATAGAGATGCCAAGGAAGTTCTCGTTTCAAACATCAAGATGTATGGCGGAACGGAGACCGGACGATCATATTGCCAGTACAAACAAAGGATGCTAGCAGTAGCACTTCCAGGAATCTGTGAAGCTACCATGTGCAAGGGGTTCGGTTCTACCCTGATCAGACCGTAATCCAGTGGTACATCAATCTGCCCTATAGGTCAATATCCTCTTTCTCAGCCCTCAGCGACAAGTTCGTGTAACAGTTCGCAAGTAGTCACGATCTAGAAAACATCGAACAACCTCAGCGAGATCCTCCAGCATCGGTCGGAACCTGCGCACCTACATAGCTCGCTTCAATCAGGAGAAAGTGGCAATCCCTGAATGTAGCGTCCCTACAGCGATCACAGCCTTCAAGAGAGGTCTACTCCCAGATGGAGAGCTCTATAAGGAACTCACTAAATATACCTGCAGAACCATGGAGGACGTGCTGTCCCGAGCCTGGGCTCAAGTAAAATGGGAAGAAGATGTTGCCAGTCGCGCCAAAGCAGAGAAAAAACAAGACCAGAAGGCTGTCAAGCCTGATAGGAACGATCGAGATGAGAAAACCTCTCAGAGACCAGCTAGGGACTCCGGAAGTCAGAACGGGGAAGATAGCTAAGCGATCAGCGGACAAAATGGAAGGGATGTCCGTGTCCACATGGCAACACATCTCTCATCTCTCCATATCAAGCGGAACTAGTCAGCGTCTTGAGGCAGATGGGCCAACAAGTCAAGTGGCCTAAGAAGATGAAGGCACCGATTCTTTCGGAACCGGATCTGTGTGAATACCACCGCGATCATGGACATAGGACAGAGGACTACATCGCCCTACGAATTGATGTCAACGAACTGCTCTAGAAGGGACACCTCCGGGAGTTCCTCTCGTAAAGGCTAAGGGACATCTGAGCAAGGAGATATCAAGAAACCCACGAAGGCTACTCCGCTTCACCGCCTCGATAGGACCAGGTAATTCATGTCATATCTGGTGGCTCGGAGGTGGCGTGAGCCATGCAGTTCTTGAAAAAGTACCAGGAATGCTAAACAGGGCCTGGAGTTGACCAACCAAGCGTCTACTCCTAGGTACCGGCGAGATAAGCCTCACAGCCAAGGATCAAGAAAGGAATACTGGCTCCTCACCATGGCCTTGTTATCTCACTCACCATGGAAAATTTCTTTGTGAGAAGGATCCTGGTTGATAATGGAAGTTAGCAATATCATCTTTCAAACTGCATATCAGGACCTAGGGCTGGAAGAAAGTGCCCTCACCGCAGTGACTCCCTCATCATTCAGCGGAGAGGTCAAGCACTTCAGGAGAAGTGACATTGCCTGTCTCGCGAGGAGAGTCAACGGCGACCAAGTTCCTGTCGTTGACTTCCGATCATCAGTACAACATAATCTTGCGATGACGGATCCATGAGATGGGGCCATCCCTCGGCAGCTGCACCAAGTTGTCAAGTTTCCCACACCAGGGGCATAAAAGCGTCAGGGGAGACCAGGAGAACTCTCGCTCTGCTACCAAACTACCCTAAGGACGACTATATAAGGCGAATTCAACCCTAAAGGGGGATCGACGCCTGAGACTAGGAGAATAGAGCTAGGCGGCTAGGCTAGGGTTCATATACCATTCTATTGTAGTTCCTACTTTACTCTCTAATAAAACGTCTCTTCACATACAAACTCTTGTTATCCTTGCAAATCTCTCTAAACACTCACAAAATAATAAATTAACCCCGCTCCTTAGTACTCAAAAAGGACCTACACAAAACCCTCAGTTTAGGCTAAGGAGGGAGTAATCCAAACTACGCGTGATGGTGGTGTGATGAGCAAAACGATCTACCCGGCTACACCGAGAAGTCAAACTTAAGAGACAGCTTCACGGTCCACGGAATCAAGTCACCGTGCTGCACAGGGTAGGGAGAGCTACAGACGACCCGGAGCTCTTTGGAAGTATAAAGCCTGAAGGAAAAGCTCGGCGAACACTGTTAGTATTTGGAGCAAAGCGCCGAAGCTCGGTCATCTCGAATCAGAGAATCTCGCCTCCCGACGAACCAGGCTCTCAACACGCCAGCAACAAGAGCGCCACTTCAAAGCCAGGATCCGATCCAGTCCAGACCTCGAAACACCTAGATCCGGAGCCAAAGTTACACGCCCATCTCCAAACTCGACGGAGATGGGGCACCGCGCGAGAAGACTGGAGCCGCCCAAGTTCACGACATTGAAGACAGCGACTCCGAGCTAGAGCCCAAGTGAGAGGCTCCCAACGGCGCAGCAGCGGCAAGGCCCTCCTCCAACGCCTACCTGGAACAGATGTTCGCCGAGAAGTTCGATGCTATACAATCCCTAGTGGAGAGACTTCCAGGAGTGGCTCCCCCAATCCGGAATAGCAACCCCAACTCTTACGCAGAATCTCTGTTCGCGGACAAGATCGTCCTGATAGAGATGCCAAGGAAGTTCTCGTTTCCAAACATCAAGATGTATGACGGAACCGGAGACCCGGACGATCATATTGCCAGTACAAACAAAGGATGCTAGCAGTAGCACTTCCAAGGGAATCTCGCGAAGCTACCATGTGCAAGGGGTTCGGTTCTACCCTGATCAGACCGTAATCCAGTGGTACATCAATCTGCCCTATAGGTCAATATCCTCTTTCTCAGCCCTCAGCGACAAGTTCGTGTAACAGTTCGCAAGTAGTCACGATCTAGAGAAAACATCGAACAACCTCAACGAGATCCTCCAGCATCGGTCGGAACCTTTACGCACCTACATAGCTCGCTTCAATCAGGAGAAAGTGGCAATCCCTGAATGTAGCGTCCCTACAGCGATCACAGCCTTCAAGAGAGGTCTACTCCCAGATGGAGAGCTCTATAAGGAACTCACTAAATATACCTGCAGAACCATGGAGGACGTGCTGTCCCGAGCCTGGGCTCAAGTAAAATGGGAAGAAGATGTTGCCAGTCGCGCCAAAGCAGAGAAAAAACAAGACCAGAAGGCTGTCAAGCCTGATAGGAACGATCGAGATGAGAAAACCTCTCAGAGACCAGCTAGGGACTCCGGAAGTCAGAACCGGGGAAGATAGCTAAGCCGATCAGCAGACAAAATGGAAGGGATGTCCGTGTCCACATGGCAACACATCTCTCATCTCTCCATATCCAAGCCGGAACTAGTCAACGTCTTGAGGCAGATGGGCCAACAAGTCAAGTGGCCTAAGAAGATGAAGGCACCCGATTCTTTCCGGAACCCGGATCTCTGTGTGAATACCACCGCGATCATGGACATAGGACAGAGGACTACATCGCCCTACGAATTGATGTCAACGAACTGCTCTAGAAGGGACACCTCCGGGAGTTCCTCTCGTAAAAGGCTAAGGGACATCTGAGCAAGGAGATATCCAAGAAACCCACGAAGGCTACTCCCGCTTCACCGCCTCGATAGGACCAGGTAATTCATGTCATATCTGGTGGCTCGGAGGTGAGCGGCGTGAGCCATGCAGTTGCGAAAAGAAGTACCAGGAATGCTAAACAGGGCCTGGAGTTGACCAACCCAAGCGTCTACTCCTAGGTACCGACGAGATAAGCCTCACAGCCAAGGATCAAGAAAGGAATACTCGCTCCTCACCATGACGCCTTGTTATCTCACTCACCATGGAAAATTTCTTTGTGAGAAGGATCCTGGTTGATAATGGAAGTTCTAGCAATATCATCTTTCAAACTGCATATCAGGACCTAGGGCTGGAAGAAAGTGCCCTCACACGAAGAGTGACTCCCCTCATCGGATTCAGCGGAGAGGTCAAGCAGACTTCAGGAGAAGTGACATTGCCTGTCTACGCAGAGGGAGTCAACAAGGCGACCAAGTTCCTCGTCGTTGACTTCCGATCATCGTACAACATAATCTTGCGATGACACTGGATCCATGAGATGGGGGCCATCCCCTCGACGCTGCACCAAGTTGTCAAGTTTCCCACACCCTGGGGCATAAAAGCGATCAGGGGAGACCAGGAGAACTCTCGCTCCTGCTACCAAACTACCCTAAAAGGGAAGACCAAGGCTTTATAGCAATTACAAAACGGTCCCCCAGTCCAAAACCTCGGAGGACCAGGAAGCGGAAGGGTAAGTGGGGCCTCACCCGCCAAAAGCAATTGGACTCTGCGTCTCAAGGCCAGCAGGCGGGCGAGGAACTTCCCTCCTAGACCTCGTCCATCAACGACACCCGAAGGGTCACCAAGCAACGAAACCTCCAGTGTCAGGCCGTGCTTGGACCCCGATCACAACCTTGAAAAGAAAATTGATCTGAGATCTTCTCCACTAGAGAATCTTAGAGGCACCATACGTCAGCAAGCCGCGAGAAATCCCAAAGAACTCTGCAAGGGAAGTCCCAGGCCTCCTTCCAGCAGGAAAAACTCAGTTCCTGAGAACAAAAGGCACTTCCAATGCCCGAGGCTCGGAGACATCAACAAGCGGACCGTGCATCGCCAAAGAAGCTGGGGCATGAACATCGCGAGGAGACCCCCCACTAAGTTGGGGAAAGGGTTACATCTCCTAGGTAGAAACTCTTGCTCCTCGAGAAGAGCTAAGAAGGAGATATTCGGCAAAGCAAGTACTTCCCACTACAGGAAGGTGCCTGGGCCAAGCATAATCACCCATTACAAAGACCAATGGGAGATCAACCCCCAGATACTCCAGCTACCAAGAGCCAACTTCGGAGACATCGGCAAGGGCTCGGGCATAAAGCCAGCCTTAGCCGCACCCAGGTATCATCGACCAAAGATGACGCAAGGAACTCCCCGCATCTCAGCCTACAAACGGCAAGAGTACTACAACAGCAGAAGTGCAAGAACAGCCAACTCGGGTCCCAGCTCCCTAAAAAAGAAAAACGATCCGGAAACATCAAGTCTCCGTCTGATCAACAATGGAAGGAGAGCTGAAAGATTAAGAACATGGTCCAATTACAAAAGATCTCCAAAAGTCCATGGACTCTGAGGCAGCGAAGGTAAAACACCATCAAACTGCTGGAACCCACTGTAGCTGATATCTTGCATATTTACATGTTTTTAGCATCATATCTTGTGCATTTTGATCATTTAGATTACACATTAGACATCTTTAGGTCCATATTGCATTCATATGTCCATATCAGGTACTGGAGTGTACTATGGAGTGATTAGAGGTGTTTGGGACCTTTGTGATCCAAAAGGAAGTGAAGAATGGAGTTTGGCCAAGCTTGGACAAACCGAACCAATGACCATGAATGTGCCTTACCTTTGGAAGGACGGACGGACGTGGGGAAATGGACCAGGAACACTTACCCGGGTGCTTGGACAGACGAAGGATGGATGGCCGGTCTTGTGACTAGATATGCTCGACGGAGCACCCGCTGGATTGGACGGATCTGGCTTCGAGGCGTGGACTGGTGCGCGGGTTAGTATGCGCGGCACATCTTACCCGCGCGGGACAAGTGGCTGGACGGCTCGGACAGACAGCTTGGGCAAGGACTGATGCGCGGGGACAAGTGCGCGAGGAGACTTACCCGCGCGGGACAGCAGCTGGACGTGCAGCCGGACATGCGCGGGACGCCACAACCGCGCGGGACGAGGCCAGTACGAGAACAGGGCCGGACGCACGGCCGGACATGCGCGGGTTGCCTTACCCGCGCGTGACAAGGGCAGGACGAGCTGGCACGCGGCCGGGCATGCGCAGGCTGGACCAGTACGCACCACCCTGAGCGTTTTTCACCTATTTTCCTATTGGTCAAGATTAAATGATGCCAAGGCCCTTTTCATCATTCCTCTTATGTTTTTAAGTGCTTTCAAGCCTCCTATATATACTTTTGTAATCTCCTTTGTAAGATGTAACTTCTTTTCTCTCAAGAACATTTTTAGATCTTGAATAAAGTTTGGATCTGGAATCCTTTTTCATCTATTTCTTTTGTGTTTATTGGATTTTCTTCATCTCTAATCATGTTTAGCCTTGAATCATCCATGGTTTTAATGTTATCCATGTCTATTAGTTAGTAGATCTATCTAGGATTCATGGGCTTGGGAGACTAAGGGTGATTAGGTGTAGATCTAAGATGTTCTAAGGTAGATCCTTCTTGATCCTTGCTTGTAGAGTGTTCTTATTGCTATTTTGGAGTTGGCCTCTTCAAAATAGAGCCATAGGCATTTCATGCCCGGAAGTTGTTTGATGAAATGCATGAACCAACTCTTCAATGCTTTTAACATCCTTTACCTAAGGGATTAGTTGTTAAAGGTGTTAAGATAGCTAATAGACTTATTCTTATTGATTGCTTTCATATTATTCAACCTAAGGGATTAGATGCTTGAGATATGTTAGTGAATGAGCATTCATCTAGGGATAGAGCTTGCTTAAGATTGTGTCTAGGTTTAAGGTGTTACATTGATTGAAAGCTTGCCATCTTAGATTGAAGCTTGATCACCCAGGGTCAATTCCCTTGTCCCAATAATCCCCTTGCCTCATATTGAAAAGAAAGTTCATCTTTTATTTGCATTTCTAGTATTGCCTTAATTTATAATCATCTCATCTCACTCAATGGTTGCACTTTGCTTCAGCATGGATTTGCATTCCCTTTGCATTAGAATCATTTAGAATTGGTTCGACAATGTTTTATACTACATCATTTGATTTGGAGCCTTGAAAACTCTCTTACCATCAAATTGGCGCCGTTGCCAAGTTCTAAGTTGATTTTTACATTTGGATTTAGTCACTTGCTTGAGACTAAGTCATTTTTATTTTATTGTGTTATTGCTTCTCCTTGTTCTTCTCCCTTTGCATTTCAGGTGTATGATAACAAGAAGCAGAGGTGCATCAAACTTGGCCCCCACTGTTGAGGCGATTGCTGCACTTGAGAGGGAGATTGCAAGAAAGAGAATAGAAGAAGAGCAACAGGCTCGCTTGCAGAGATTGGGGTTTGATATGGAGAATCAGCCTCAAGATGGTGATTCCCTAGGGGGCAATGGTCCAAGAGCTGACAACATAAGACCACAGCGCCAACCACAACATCCACAGCGCCAAGTTAGACCCATTGGAGCCTATGATCAACCTCACATTCATGGTCATAGGTTGGGGATCAGAGCACCAGCTGTGGAGAACAACAACTTTGAGATCAAATCAGGGCTGTTGCATTTGATTGAGAACAACAAGTTTCATGGCCTTGCTGTAGAGGATCCACTTGATCATTTGGACACATTTGATAGCTACTGTAGCTTGTCCAAGACTAATGGAGTCTCTGAAGATGCTTTCAAGCTGAGGCAGTTTCCCTTCTCTTTGGGAGACAAAGCACATCAATGGGAGAAGGCTCTTCCAAGTGACTCTATCAAAACTTGGAATGAGTGCAAGAGGGCATTCCTAGAGAAGTTCTTCTCTACCTCAAGGACAGCGAAGATCAGAAATGAGATCTCTAACTTTCAGCAGAAGAACCTAGAGGGCTTTAGTGAAGCATGGGAGAGGTTCAAGGGCTATTGGTTTCAATGCCCACATCATGGCTTCACCAAGGAGAGTTTTCTTAGTACCTTCTACAGAGGTGCTCTTCCAGAGTTCAGGAGCAGATTATACACAGCCAGCAATGGGTTCTTCTTGGGCAGAACTGAGCAGGATGCAGAAAAGCTGGTGGAGAACATGGCCAAGAGTGACTCTGTCTACAGTGAGGAGCATGATAGGGCCAACAGAGGCACTGATGAAGATGATCAGCACACAAGGAAGGAGCTGAAATCTCTCCAAGAGAAGTTGGACATGATTCTTGCAGAGAAGGCTAAACAGGAGCAGATTAACTCCATTGGGAACCAGAAACAAAAGCAGCCTACTGGGACTAACCAGGTTGATGGTTTAGAAGGTCAAAAGGAACTATCAGCAAAGAGCCCAATTTTCAGTACCAAGACAACTATCAGCAAAGGCCTTACTACAACAATCAGCAAGGAGGTTAACAAGCCAAGCAGAACTATCTTAAGCCAACCAGTCTACTCAGCCTCAAGGAAGCTCTTCTCAAGCTCAAGCTCTAAATTAAAATATGGAGTCCATGTTTAAGAATATCTTAAAAGCTCAAGAGAGAATGCTAAGAACATTGGAGATGAGTTCAAGAACATCCATGCAAAGATTGATGGGACATATTCTGACCTCAACAACAAATACATGCAACTTGCCTCTCATCTCAAAGCTTTGGAGAGCTGATGTCTTGCATATTTACATGTTTTTAGTTATCATATCTTATGCATTTTTGCTCATTTAGATTAGGCTTTAGGCATCTTTAGGTTCATTATGCATTCATAAGTCCTTATTAGGTGTTGGAGCACACTTTGGAGATATTGAAGATGTTTGAGAGTTTTGTGATGAAAAAGAAGGGTTTAAAGATGAACATGGACAGAGACCTTAGGAATACCTTCTGAGGCTAATATTTGGTGGAGACATGGCATTCTGAGTTAGCTTTCCAATGGAGGTGGTTTCAAGACATTTGGAGCCATATTGAAGGAGTTATGATCAGTTGAGTGGAAGCATGTCAAGCAACCCGGGTGAGCACACCCGAGTCCAACCATCCCTCCTCGCCTGGACAAGCTCAGGGCGCGCCAGGGCGATCGAGGACAAGCACCCTTGCGTCCCGATTGTGCTGAGCCTAGAAAGCGGGCCGGTCCATACCACCCGAGCACAAGGACCCGCCGCGGGACAGGCGGACTGGGCCTTGGCTCGGGGCGCACCCGACCTTACCTCACCCAGCGCCAGCAGACACCCGACAGCACCTGCCCGACCTGGACTACCCTTGCGATCTGATGCTAGGCTCCGGACTGCGCCGAACACACCGGACCAGGACACTTTCGGGTCCACAATGCCTCACCAGCGTACCAGCCTGCACCCGACCAGCACCAGGCCACGCACACCCGCCGTCCGCTGGCTGCTGGACACCCTGCGGCCACCCGGACCTAGAGAGGCCGCCTGCGGCCTGGGCGGACGAGCAAGCCATACCCGACCTGGGCATACCCGCCTGGACAGGCACTAGCTGACCGGGTGGCTGAGTTTCTTCCTTTCTCCTTGTTTCTCATTGGTGAAAATCATTTGGCCAAGGGCTTTTAGACTTTCTCCTTTTATGTGTTTAGGGCTTTTAAGCCTACTATAAATACTCTCATTAACCCAAGTTTGGGGATTATGTTATTTATGATCTAAGCAAAACCTTTGAGTAAAACTTCATCTTTGAATTATTAATCTCATCTCATCTTGTGTTCTTGATTGTTTATCTCATCTCCTTTCTTTCTCTATATGTTTATGCTTGAATCTCTCATGGGTTTAAGAATAAGCATGTGGATTAGTGAGTAGATTCTTCTAAGATCCATGGGTTAGGGTGATAGAGTGATTAAGTTAGATCCAAGGTGTTTAGAATTAGATCTATCTTTCCTTGCATAGATTTGGTGTTTTAAAGCTATATTTGAGTTGGCCTCTCAAACATAGAGCTATAGGCATTTCATGCCGGAAGGTGTTCTATGAAATGCCTGACCAACTCATCTATGCTTCTAGCTTGCTTTGCCTAAGGGATTAGTTGTCTTAGAGGCTAGGATTGCTATTAGACTTGTTCTCATTGTTTGCTTTGATCATTACAGCCAAAGGGATTTGGTGTACTTGGGTGATCATAGCAAAAGCATTCATCTAGGGATAGAGCTTGCTTAGTTTAGTTGTCTAGGCATAAGGATTAGATTGATTGCAAAGTTAGCATCTTGGATTGAAGCTTAATCATTTGATATCAAGTCCCTACACCCATGGGTTTTGCTCTCCTCATAAGAAAGAAAGTTTGCTTTTGTTGTGTTTTACTCATTGTTCTAGTTTAATCATCATTCTCTCTAATGGTTGCATTTAGATTGAGCATAGGCTTGCATTCCCTCTGTTTCATTGTCACTTAGGACTGGTTCGACAATCTTTTATACTACATCATTTGATTAGAATCTGAAAAGTTCTATCATCAAATTGGCGCCGTTAAATTCTAAGTTGATTGTGACATTGGGATTTAGTCACTTGCTTGAGACTAAATCATTTTTCTTTTCTTGTGATATTGATTCTCCTTTTGCATTTTCCTTTGATTTTCAGGTGTATGAACACAAGAAGCGGGGTGCAACTAACCTGGTTCCCACTGTTGAAGAGATAGCTGCACTTGAGGGAAATAGCAAGGAGAAGAGGAGCAACAGGCTCACATTCAGAGATTGGGGTTTGAGATGGATGATCATCAACCCCAAGAGGCAATGGTCAAGGAGCTGACAACCTTAGACCACAGCGCCAGCAACAACAACACCCACAGCGACCAGCTAGAGCCATTGGCACATATGACCGTCTCTCACATTCATGGCAAGCAGGACAGGTATCCGTGCACCAGCTGTGGAAGCTAATAACTTTGAGATCAAATCAGGCTTGTTGAATGTGATTGAGAACAACAAGTACCATGGCTTGGCTGTAGAAGACCCATTTGATCACTTGGACAAGTTTGATAGCTATTGTGGCTTGTCCAAGACCAATGGTGTGTCAGAGAGCTGAAGCTCAAGTTGTTGTTCCATTCTCTCTAGGAGACAAGGCCAATGGGAGAAATCTCTACCTAGTGACTCCATCACTACTTGGGATGATTGTAAGAAGGCCTTCTTGGAAATTTTTCTCCACATCAGGACAACCAAGCTGAGGAATGAGATCTCTAGTTTCCAGCAGAAGAACTTGGAAAGCTTTAGTGAAGCATGGGAAAGGTTCAAGGGATATCAAGCTAAGTGCCCACACCATGGCTTCTCAAAGGAGAGTTCTGAGCACATTCTATAGAGGTGCCCTTCCTGAGTTTAGAGCAAGATTGGATACAGCAAGCAATGGTTTCTTCCTGGGCAGGTCTGAAGAAGATGCTGAGGAGCTGGTGGACAACATGGTCAAGAGTGATTCAGTCTACAGTGGAGAACATGACAGGGCTGATAGAACAACCAGAGCTGATGACAACCAGACCAAGAAGGAAATCAAATCCTTGCAAGATAAGATAGACTTGCTGATTGCTAACCAAGCCAAGCAGGAGCAAATTCACTTTGTGGGTGGTCCAAATCAAAGCTCCTCCTAAGGTTAATGAAGTTGAAGGGTTAGAAGGGCAAGAAGAGCTTTGCTTCATCAACAACAATGGTTCTTGGTACAGGAAGGAACCTAACTTTCAGTACAACAATTACCAGCAAGGTCTTACCCCAACAACCAGCAAGGAGGCTACACCAACAACCAGCAAGGAGGCTACACCAACAATCCAAAGGAGGTTATCCACCAAAGCAAAACACTCAACAAGGGAGCTACCAGCCTAGGCAGAATCCTCCTCCTGGTTTTGCAAACCATGGAAATCAATCTACTCAAGCTCAGGAGGCTCCTCCCAAGCTAAGGCTCAGATTCATCTATGGAAGCTATGTTCAAACAATTGTTGGAAGGTCAAGCTAGAGCAGCCAAAGACATTGGCCATGAGTTCAAGACTGTTCACTCCAAGATAGACAGCAGCTACACTGAGCTAAACAACAAGATTAGAGCTTTGGAGAATCAATTTGCTTCTATGAACTCTCAGCCAAGTAGCCAACAAGGAACATTACCAGGAAAGCCAGAGCAAAACCAAAAGAACCAATGAAGGCAATCACTTTGAGAAGTGGTAGAGAGCTACCTCAAGAACTCTCCCAAGGATGGTGAGAAACTAAGTGGGGGTGGCTATCAACATTGATGATGATGTTGTGATTGTGGATGAGAAAGTTGATGAGGAGATTTTAGAAAAGATTGTTGAAGCTAAGGGCAAAGGAAAGGTTGGAGAAGAGAAGCAAACACCAAAGCATGGTGAAGTTACTATTCCAACAAAGGAGTCTTCTTTGTTCCTCCTCCTATGAACCTAAGCTGCCATTTCCTGGAAGATTCAAGAGGCAACTTTGGAGAAGTACAAAGCACTCTTTGAGAAGCAATTGAGTGAAGTTCAAGTTACAATGCCAATCATTGATGCCTTCATGCTTGTTCCTCAATACAGCAAGTTCTTGAAGGATGCTGTGGCTGCCAAGAAGAAGGAAATGGAAGGCATGATGGTTCTTACTCATGAGTGCAGTGCCATCATCCAGAGATTGACAATCCCAGAAGCTAGAGGATCCAGGCTGCTTTACTCTACCTTGTGCCATTGGTCCTTTAATGTTTGAGAGATGTCTATGTGATTTGGGAGCTAGTGTCAGTCTCATGCCTCTATCTGTTGCCAAGCTTGGGTTTAGTCAATACAAAGTGCAAACTCTCTTTGGTGCTTGCTGACCGCTCAGTCAAATTCCCCATTGGTATCCTTGAAGATCTTCCTGTAATGGTGGGAAATTGTGAAATCCCCACTGATTTTGTTGTTCTTGAGATGGATGAAGAAGCTAGAGACCCCTTGATCCTTGGAAGACCATTCTTAGCCACAGCAGAGCCCTTATCAATGTGAAGGAAGGCAAGATTGATCTTCATTTGGGGAAAGAGCACACTCTCCATTTTGATGTCAACAGTAATGAAGAGTCAACTGTGCAAGGCCAAGTGTTCTACATAGAGGAGATGGAAGCTCTTGCTGATGAGCTCCTTGAGGAATTGTACGTGGAGAGTTGGCAATAGAAGACCCTTTGCAACATGCTTTGACAGTGGATAAAGAGGTCCAAGTGGTTGAGAACAAGGAGAGTGAGGCTATTGCAGCCATGCTGGATTCTCGAAGAAGATTGCTGATAGAGGCCAGTATGAGGAGCTTAAACAAGAGGCATGTCAAGCTGTTCCAGCCACTCAACAGGAGATCACCAAACAAGATGATTGGAGTGAGCTCAAGGCACCAAAAGTGGAGCTAAAACCTCTTCCCCATGGTGTAAGATGCAGCATTTCTAGGCCCTAATGAGACATATCCTGTCATTGTGAGTAGTGAACTTACTGAACTTGAGCTTTCTCAACTTTTAAATGCACTTAAAAGGTTTAGAAAAGCCATTGGATACTCACTAGATGATATTAAGGGGATATCACCTTCTTTGTGCATGCATAGGATACATCTAGAGGATGAATCAATGACTTATAGAACATCAAAGGAGGTTAAATCCTAACCTTAAAGATGTTGTAAAGAAGGAGATTCTTAAGCTCTTAGATGCTGGTGTTATTTACCCTATTTCAGATTCTAAATGGGTATCTCTGTGCATGTAGTTCAAAGAAGGGTGGTATCACTGTGGTTAAAAATGACAAGGATGAATTGATACCAACTAGAACCATAACTGGCCATAGGATGTGTATTGATTATAGAAAGCTCAACTCAGCATCTAGAAAAGATCACTTTCCATTGCCATTCATTGATCAAATGCTTGAGAGACTTGCAAACCATCCTTTCTATTGTTTTCTTGATGGGTATTCAGGGTTCTTCCAAATCCCCATTCATCCCAATGATCAAGAGAAGACAACATTCACATGCCCCTATGGCACCTTTGCTTATCGAAGGATGCCATTTGGGTTATGTAATGCTCAACAACCTTTCAAAGGTGCATGATGTCTATCTTCGGATCTCATTGAGGATATAGTGGAGGTATTCATGGATGATTTCTCTGTCTACGGATCTTCGTTTTCTGCTTGTTTGTCCAACTTGTGGGTCCTACAGAGATGTGAAGACACCAACCTAGTGCTGAATTGGGAGAAGTGTCATTTCATGGTCAAAGAGGGATGTGCTGGGACACAAGATTTCAGAAAAGGGTATTGAAGTGGACAAAGCTAAGATTGAGGTGATGGTCAGCTTGCCCCACCAAAGACAGTGAAAGACATCAGGAGCTTCCTTGGCCATGCTGGATTTTATAGGAGATTCATCAAGGACTTCTCAAAGATTGCTAGACCAATGACCAAGTTGCTGTGCAAGGAGGCTGCTTTCAGCTTTGATGAAGATTGTCTTGAGGCTTTCAAGAAGATAAAGGGTGACCTTGTTAGTGCTCCCATTGTTCAACCACCTGATTGGGACCTCCCCTTTGAGATAATGTGTGATGCTAGTGATTTTGCTGTTGGGGCTGTCCTGGGGCAGAAGAAGGATGGCAAAACTCATGTCATTTATTATGCTAGCCAAACATTGAATGATCTTGAGATGAGGTATGCCACAACAGAGAAGGAGATGCTGGCCATTGTCTTAGCCTTTGAGAAATTCAGAAGTTACCTGGTGGGTTCTAAGGTCATTGTGTATACTGACCATGCAGCTTTGAGACATCTCCTAGCAAAGAAGGATGCCAAGCCAAGACTACTAAGGTGGATCCTTTGCTTCAAGTTTGACTTGGAGATTAGAGACAAGCCAGGGATTGAGAATGGAGTTGCTGATCACTTGTCCAGGTTGAGAATTGAAGGAGGAATCCCTATTGATGAGGGCCTCAGAGAAGAGCATGTCCTGGCCATCATGTCAGTGGTAGCAGCCATTGAGACTGGAAAAAGATTGAAGAGGTTAAGGCAGCTGAAGAGCGGACCTTGGTATGCTGATTTGGTTAACTATTTAGCCACTGGAAAGAGCCATTGGGACTTGCAGGATATGAGAGGAAGAAGTTCTACAAGGATGTGAAGAGATACTATTGGGATGAACCATACCTCTACACCCATGCAAGGATCAGATTTATAGAAGAGTGGTGGCTGAAGAAGAAGTTGAAGGAATCCTCTCACATTGCCATGGATCTCCCTATGGAGGCCATTTTGCTCCATTCAAGACTGTCTCAAAGGTGTTACAAGCTGGATTTTGGTGGCCACACATGTTCAGGGACTCACAAGACTTCATTTCAAGATGTGACTCTTGCCAAAGGAGTGGGAACATTACTAAAAGAAATGAGATGCCTCAAAACCCAATCCTTGAAGTGGAAGTGTTTGATGTTTGGGGATTGATTTCATGGGACCCTTCCCTCCTCCTATGGCAACAAATACATCTTGGTGGCTGTGGACTATGTATCAAAGTGGGTGGAAGCAATAGCAAGTCCTACAAATGATTCAAGAGTAGTGGTCAAAATGTTCAAGAGCACTATTTTCCCAAGATTTGGAGTTCAAAGTGGTCATAAGTGATGGAGGTTCACACTTCATCAACAAGGTATTTGAGAGTCTTCTCAAGAGGAATGGAGTAAAGCACAAGGTTGCAACACCTTATCACCCTCAAACTAGTGGCCAAGTGGAAGTCTCCAACAAGCAAATCAAGGGGATCTTGGAAAGGTTGTAGGAACCAAGAGGAAGGATTGGTCAGCCAAGCTTGATGATGCTCTTTGGGCATATAGAACAGCATTCAAGACTCCTCTAGGCACCACTCCTTCAACATTGTCTATGGAAAATCTTGCCACCTGCCAGTTGAGCTTGAATACAAGGCATTGTGGGCTGTGAAGCTTCTAAACTTTGACATCAAGTGTGCAAAGGAGAAAAGACTTCTTCAACTCAATGAGCTGGATGAGATAAGGATGGATGCTTTTGAGAACTCAAGGATCTACAAGGAAAGACAAAGGCCTTCCATGATAGGCACATCCTCGAGAGTTCAAGGCAGGAGATCAAGTGCTTCTTTACAACTCTAGACTTAAGCTATTTCCAGGAAGTTAAAGTCAAGGTGGTCTGGTCCATTTGTGATCAAAGAAGTGAGAGACCTATGGAGCCATTGTGCTTTGGAACAAGGATGGTGGAGACTTCACAGTGAATGGCCAAAGACTCAAAGAATACATGACCACAGTACCAAAGGAGGATGGGACATCAACCCCACTCTGATGCTCCCCTTGCCTAACCTCAAAGGAGGCAAAGTCAAGCTAGTGACTTTAAACTCACTTGGGAGGAAGTCCCATGGTTATCCTTGTACATATTGCATTAGGATTCCTTTTATTTTTCATCAAAAGTCCTTTGAATGATGATGGGGCTAGATTGGGAGTTTTGGAGATGAGTTCACTGCGGTTTTGAGATGGAAGAGACATGAAAGGAAGTGGTTTAGACTTGGCACCTTGGTGAAATTCTGAATTGGAAGGGGCGGATGTACGGGTAGTGCTACCGGGAACCACTTTGCAGGTGGATCAAGCCAAACGGACTGGCGAGCGGACCGGATGTACCCGGGTAACCAGCGGGACCGGCACCCGCCGGGGTGATTCAAACTGGACAGCGGATGAGCAGGGCGGACATACCGGGTTGACCCACTGGGGCGCAGGACCCGCGGGCGGCCGGTCGGCGCTGGGCGGACGGACACACCGGAGTCGACCTACGGAACCACGCGCCCGCCGCGGGACAGGCAGAGCACCACCGCGGGTGTAAGTACCCGAGCCAGTCTGAATGCCCCAGCACCCGCGTCCCCCTTTCACCCGAGTACCCTCACCCGAACGCAACCTGCCCGGCCCAGGTAAGTGCTTCTTCCCTTATTTCAGACCCAAACCCACCTAAGCCGCCCAGAACCAACCCCACAGGCCCAGACACATTTTAAAACCCTAGGCCACCCCTATTTCCTCATTCCATCTTCTTCCTCACATCAAAATCCTCTCTAGCCCCCAAGAACAAAAATTCCCATAACTTTGCCAAATCTTAACCAAATCACAAGTTTCTTCTTCCCACATCAAGACCTTCCTCCCTTAGACCTAATTCCTTGAACCCTTTCATCTCTATCCTTCATCCAAAGCAAGGTATGGTATCTCTAAGTTCAAATTCGTAACCCTCATGAACCCTAAAAATTTCAACTTGAAATTTGAGCTTTCTTGCTAATTTCTTGTAAATTAGACTAGGGATTGCTTGTATATCATGCTGGGTAGTTGATTTCATGGTGGAATTGAGATTAATTTGAACTTTGGCAAATTAGGGTTCATGAGATTTGGGGGTTTTTGAAAAGGCTCTTACTTTTGGTTGATTATGGTCTAGATTGATTGGAATTGATGTTCTAGAGCTTGTTTAGCATTCAATTTCAGCTGGCTTGATGTTTTTACTTTCAACTTCAACTTGATTAAGTTCCCTTGTTCATAAAAATTTGTGAGCTTGGGAGCTTGGTTACTTTGATAGTCTTGCTAGGTTGCTGGTTCTAGACTAGGTTTGCAAGTATTCATTCCATCTCTTCTCTTTTCAGCATATTCTCTCTTCCTTGTGCTTTATCTTGTCCAAGTCTTGATATTTTTCAGGTTCAATGGGAAGGAAAGATGAAAGCGATAGCCTGAAAGGCGAGGCTCTTAGAACCACACCTGCTAAGTTCGGGCGTTAGGCTCTATGCCTGAATCCGAGGAAAGGCGTGAGGCAACAAGCCCTGGCTATGTTGAGAGAGAGGCACAAGCCAAGAAGGCTAGGCAGATTGGCTGATGGGGCAGCAAAAAACACAAGGATGAAGAAAAAGAGTGGCTGATGTTGGTAATAAGACTAGGGAGGATGGCAAGAGGTTGGCTAGTGATGAGAGTGCTTGATGATGCTTACAAAGCCAAGAAAGATGGCAAGAGGGTGGCTGTTGGTGATGATAAGAGCACTCCTTCAAAGAAGCTAGAGCTCAAGATCTCAAAGTGTGGGACCTCTTGTTTTGGAGAAGAACACAAAGAAAGATCTGAGAAACCAAACTTCCCACAAAGATCAGAATCAAAACACCAAACCCACAGCCATTGGCACCTCCACCCTTGGTGCCAGTAGATACAACTGTTGAAGAAGCATCATCTCCATTGAAAGTGAGGCTGAGCAAGAAACTTTCGAAAAGTTAGGTTTCAACCCTCGTAGATCGACAAAGGAAACCGACTGAAGTTGAACTATTGGAGCAGATGAGGCAAGGAGTATCTTGGCCTCCACCAGATTTGCTGATGAGAAGGTAATGAGGGAGCTAGAAATTGACCAAGACATAAAGGATTTGCTTGCTCTCATGAACATGGAAAGCTATTCAATGGCTTTCCCAACATTTAAAGAAGCATCTTGCCAATTCTTGGCATCCTTGGAGGTCACATTCCACTCTTCTCAACATGAGGAACAAGGGTGGGGAAGAATCAGCTTCAAGATAGATGGGAAGCCTTATTTCATGACCTTCACTGAGATTGGAGAGGTGCTAGGCCTCAAGGTTTGAAGGAGTCATCTTTGCCTAAGCTGAAAGGACTACCTAAAGGAAAGACACTGCCCACTTCACTTACAAGTTCTTATCAGGCAAGGATAGGGTATCCAGCAGAGACAAGAATGCATCTATCAGACATCCATCAGTCCGCTACCTTCATAGGCTGATTGTCAACACCATCCCCACCCGAGGAAGGAGCAAAGCGTGAATGGAAGACTTGAACCTCATGCACCAAGCCATCCAACACTTTGCCTTACCTCCTCACCACCTGAAGTTCCCACTGATTTCTCGCTGAGTTTGGTATGGTTGGTTACTTTGTGGCCTTGTGTACTACAAGGGTATGCTTGGACAAGCGAGGGATCCAGAGGCTCAGATTGGAATGGCGGCTTGATCACACCTTTACTTGCGCACCAGGGTATTGATTTGGGAGATGATGCATCGGGTCCCTCTTTCATTGATCTCACCTACTTAAAGTCAGCTCATTACTTCTCTGGAAGATACGATGGGAAGTGTGTTTACTACTTGAGAGGCCCCACCAGTTGAGCTGCTTCTCCTAACTATGAGCTCACTACTTTGAGCACACCGGTACTATGAGTTTTGATATCAGTGAGCAGCACCTCCTGGGCAGTCATGGAGCTCTTGGCTATGACATTGAAGATGAATGAGAAAGCAGCAGCAAAGGCAGCTAAGTTTGATCAGGGATACTCAAGCCGAGCCACAGCTCATCTCTTTGGTCCTCCTCGTTATCACGTTTGAGCAATGCACAGGTGCTTTGCCTTTTGGTCCCCATTAAGCTCATGACCAGATTAGCACACTGCAAGGTGGAACAGAGCTCAATAGGACCATCTTCAAGCTTACCAAGAAGTGCAAAGAATTGAGGAAAGCTGTAAAGAGACAAGCTGAAGCTTCAGCTGATGAAAGGATGCTGATGTTCTAACTAAAGGGAGCTGTAGCAGGCTGCAAGGCTGAGGACTTTGATCTTGAGACTTTCCTTGCACCACTTCCTCTACCCATTCTCGACCCAAACACACCACAAACCAGAAGCAAGCCCTCCGCGGCAGGAACCCCTGTCGCCCATCCGGCGTCCGAAACAAGTCACCAAGCCTAAGCACCACTGCTGATGAAGCGAGTCTGAGGGTGAGGCATCAGCCTCTTCCCATGCTCCATAGAGGTACTCCAACACCCTACCATTGTATATACCATTCATCATTTCATTTAGCTTTATTTTTCTTCCTTTAGGCCCTTCTCAACATTTAACAAACACGAGACTGTGTGATTAAGTGTGGGGAGGTGCCAAGTCGCTGATCATTTTGTGTTTTATGTCATGAGCATGCATTTGTAGATAGTTATTGCATAGAAAAACCAAAAAAATTTGAAAAATTTGAAAAGCACAAAAAGAATCATGTAGTTGCATTAGAATTGAGTCTAGATCATCCAATTGCATAAAAAAAAATAATAAATCATCATATAGGTTGCATCATGCATAAGGACAAGGATGATAGTTGCCTTGAAAAGATGCTCATGCTAAGTTCTTAAAGTGATACCCTTCATAAGCATAGTAAGTAGCTTGAGCAATCTTAGGATGGCTTGTAAACTTTTTGCCTTGAAATCTCTTCCTAAAGCTTATTTGATTGATTGATGCCATCTCTTTGAAGTTTGCTCCTGTCATATTTAGACTCTAGTCTCTTGCTCATGGTCCCTTGTGTACTAAGTCATGGATGTAGAACACTTGAGCTGTCCCTCCCATTCTTTGTCTATCTTTTGGACAAGCTCAAGTGGCACTCCAAGCCCTAAAACCCTTACCTCCTTTCAAGCTTTCATTATTTGTTGAGTGAGGCCTCTTTAGAAAGCTTTACATGTGCATAATGTTGAGAGTATTGGGAGCGACAATGCTTGATCCCATTTTTAGCTAGATTAGACACTATTAATGTCTAGCTTCTAGGATGGGGTGAGTGTTGTATGGTATGATCTTGAGAAATGAAAGGTTTATGAAAGAAAAGGTTGACTCCATGACTCCATTGTTATAAGTGATTAAGTCTAAGGGATAAGAGGAATGAAAGATTGTAAGCTCCAAATAGTTTGAAAAGTCTTGGCTCCCATAAAATAAAAAAATATAAAAATAAGAGAAAAAAAAGAAAGAAAAAAAATAAATAAATAAATAATGAAAGGCTAGCAATATCTAGAAAGAGCTGAAAAGAGTTTAAAATGTGTAAATTCCCTTTGGTTTCATTAAGAAGGAGTTTCAAATGAGAAAATATTTTGAGCATTTGGGGAAAATCTTTGGGTGAGAGTGAGTGGTATTTTGGCATTGGGAATAAAGATGTGATCTATGTATTTTGGGAAAGGGTAGAACAATGGAGATTGAGCATTGTATGCATGAGTTGATCCTTTCTTAGATATATTATGTGCAATGTCAAGGCTACTTGTTTTGAGAGGAACCACCCTTGAAGATCCCTTTAAACCCCTTGTTTCAGTTGAATAAAACCTTTTACCACCAAACCAAATGACTTGGACCATTTGACCATTTGCAAGAAGTCTTTGAGTTTGCTTAATGATTGTTAGAGGGCAAATGGATTTGTGGGTTGTGGATTCATGATGAGTAAGTGTAGGGATCAAAAGAGTTAAGATAGGCCTTGTTGAGTTAGAGTTGGATTGAGTTTTGCTCCTGCTACTTGGTATGCTTGTGCAAGGTTATCAAGTTGAGAACTAAGAAGAGCATTCTTTGGCTATGAGTCCCTCCTTCAAACCTCTCCTCCTTAGTCCTTGAAAGTTTACTTGTGGACAAGTAAAGGACTAGTGTGGGGAGTTGATGTCTTGCATATTTACATGTTTTTAGTTATCATATCTTATGCATTTTGCTCATTTAGATTAGCTTTAGGCATCTTTAGGTTCATTATGCATTCATAAGTCCTTATTAGGTGTTGGAGCACACTTTGGAGATATTGAAGATGTTTGAGAGTTTTGTGATGAAAAAGAAGCGGTTTAAAGATGAACATGGACAGAGACCTTAGGAATACCTTCTGAGGCTAATATTTGGTGGAGACATGGCATTCTGAGTTAGCTTTCCAATGGAGTGGTTTCAAGACATTTGGAGCCATATTGAAGGAGTTATGATCAGTTGAGTGGAAGCATGTCAAGCAACCCGGGAGCACACCCGAGTCCAACCATCCTCCTCGCCTGGACAAGCTCAGGACGCACCAGGACGATCTGGGGACAAGCACCGCGACGTCCGATTGTGCTGAACGCCCAGAACGGACGCCGGGTCCATACCACCGGAGCACAAGGACCCGCATCGGACAGACGGACTGGATGCAAGCTCAGACGCATCTGACCTTACCTCACCCGCTGCATCAGCAGACACCCACAGCACCTGCCCGACCTGGACTACCCGCATGCATCTGATGCTAGACGAGCCCGACGCTGACCAACACACCCGACCAGGACACTCGGACGCGTCCACAATGCCTCCTCACCCACCAACCTGCACACCACCAGCACCACCCGGCACACGACACCCGCATCGCCCCAGCTAGCTCGGACACCCACCACGGGCCGACACACCGCCTAGAGAGGCCAGAGACGCCTGGACGCCGGACGAAGCAAGCCATACCGACCTGGGCATACCTGACCTGGACAGGCACTAGCTGACCCGGTGGCTGAGTTTCTTCCTTTCTCCTTGTTTCTCATTGGTCGAAAATCATTTGGCCAAGGGCTTTTAGACTTTCTCCTTTTATGTTTAGGCTTTTAAGCCTACTATAAATACTCTCATTAACTTAAGTTTGGGGATTATGTTATTTATGATCTAAGAACAAAACCTTTGAGTAAAAAGCTTCATCTTTGAATTATTAATCTCATCTCATCTTGTGTTCTTGATTGTTTATCTCATCTCCTTTCTTTCTATATGTTTATGCTTGAATCTCTCATGGGTTTAAGAATAAGCATGTGGATTAGTGAGTAGATTCTTCTAAGATCCATGGGTTAGGGTGATAGAGAGTGATTGTTAGATCCAAGGTGTTTAGAATTAGATCTATCTTCCCTTGCATATTTGGTTCTAAAGCTATATTTGAGTTGGCCTCTCAAACATAGCTATAGGCATTTCATGCCGGAAGGTGTTCTATGAAATGCCTGACCTAACTCATCTATGCTTCTAGCTTGTTTTGCCTAAGGGATTAGTTGTCTTAGAGGCTAGGATTGCTATTAGACTTGTTCTCATTGTTTGCTTTGATCATGCCTGATTTGGTGTAATAAAGGTGATCATAGCAAAAGAGCATTCATCTAGGGATAGAGCTTGCTTAGTTTAGTTGTCTAGGCATAAGGATTAGATTGATTGCAAAGTTAGCATCTTGGATTGAAGCTTAATCATTTGATATCAAGTCCCTACACCCATGGGTTTTGCTCTCCTCATAAGAAAGAAAGTTTGCTTTTTGTTGTGTTTTACTCATTGTTCTAGTTTAATCATCATTCTCTCTAATGGTTGCATTTAGATTGAGCATAGGCTTGCATTCCCTCTGTTTCATTGTCACTTAGGACTGGTTCGACAATCTTTTATACTACATCATTTGATTAGAATCTGAAAAGTTCTATCATCAAGAGCCAAGTTGCCTCTATGTCTTCATCTTCCACGAGCCAAATGGGATCTCTACCAGGAAAACCAGAGAAGAATCCCAAGGAGTCTTGCAATGTTGCCCTCTCCACTACTTCTTCGGAGATTGAGCCAAGTGATCATGAGAAAGAGGTGGATGAGATTGAAAGGTTAGTTCTTGGGACTGAGATTGGAAATGTTCAGATATTGGTTGTGGCCACAGCTGCGGCTAAGGTTGTGAAGCAAGCTGCCAAGAAGGTTGAAGTACGGATTCTGAAAAGGGATGAGCCAAGGGCTGAGACAGCAGTTGAGAAGAGTGCTGACCACAAGCTGAAAGAGGTGAAGAAAGAAGACACTGAGGTTGAGCTATCACCCTATGATAAGCTCCCTTTTCCTCAAAGAGTTCTCACCAAAGCTCAGAAGAAAGTGATCTCAAAGTTCAGGAAAGATCTTAGTGATGTTAGAGTCAAGCTTCCAGAGATCTCGGGTATGCGTGAAGCTCATGTCCATATGATTCTCATCAAGGACATTCTATACCACCAAGCTGAAGTGGCTGAGCTTTTGGATATCTCCATTCTGAAGATTGATCCACCAATCCCTCCAAAGTCCCTCCCTAAGCTTGAATCTCAAGGGAAGTTCACCTTGTCTTGCTCCCTTTGTAAGATAACTATGGATGATGCTCTTGTTGATAGTGGTGCCAGTGTCAATGTCATTTCCATGGATATGGTTAAGAGTCTTGGGATTGAAAGCATGGAACCAGATACTTCTTCTCTCACCTTTGGAGATTCGTCTTCTACAGCCTGAAGATAATGCCTAGGGTTTCTATGTGCGGAGCTCTAAGTAAAAGTATATAGATCCTTCCGAGAGGAACGGGTCTGCGGAGAAGATAAAACTAGAACAAGAGGCGCCAGACGCTCTGAGTCCTGCCTCGCTGGCCTAACCACCAAGTTCTAAGTTCTAAGCTAGCAGGATGCTCTAAGTCTCCAATCTAGGATTTTTCGGATCCCTTCTTTCCTTGCTCTCCTTATATATCCACCTGCCGGTTTGCCTAGATGATGGACCTCGCCCTTTGGGCCCAAGCTATCTCTTCAGGAAGTATTCCATTTTCGCCGATCTTTGTAATTATCCTCGAGTTTTCGTGACTTGATGTTTATCCGATGTTCGATATCGGACAAACCGCCATAGCCTCGATTGGCCTGAATTCTAAATTCGTAAGTTAGTCCGCGGACTTGTCTTAAGTCGTTAAACGCTTTATACGATCTCGAAAGACTATCTTTCTCGTAAAATAAACCGATAACCTAAAGGATCGATGTTCAAGTTAATCGACCTTGTTTTATACGATATCTTCTACGAAATCCAATCCTTCTAGTTTTTGTCGTGAAACATTGAGGACGATTCCAATCGAAGTCGAGGATGTTTATTCATTAGCGTGATCGTCCCAAACTCATGATGATTGATCCAAACAAGCCAAGATGGGATCAGACCGAACACGATGGGACCGAGACCAGGACGAGGGCCGCCGACCGCCAGGCCGGTGCCGCCGGCGCCAGGCCAGCCCGCGACGGGTGCCGCCGGGCGCCAGGCCGGTGCCGCCGGCGCCAGGTCGGTGCCGCCGGCGCCAGGTCGGTGCCGCCGGCGCCAGGTCGGTGCCGCCGGCGCCAGGTCGGTACGCCGGGCGCCAGGACAGCCTGCGGCGACGGTGCCGCCGGGCGCCAGGTCGGTGCCGCCGGCGCCAGGTCGGTGCCGCCGGCGCCAGGCCAGCCTGCGGATGGTGCCGCCGGGCGCCAGGTCGGTGCCGCCGGCGCCAGGTCGGTGCCGCCGGCGCCAGGTCGGTGCCGCCGGCGCCAGGTCGGTGCCGCCGGCGCCAGGTCGGTGCCGCCGGGCGCCAGTCCAGCCCGCTGCGGATTTGGTGGCCGCCAGGCTGAAGATTCGGCGAGGGCTTCGATTTGATATCTTGATTGTTTTTCTGGTTCCTCACGGTTTGACAGAACGACCTCTTCAAGTTTCGAGGCAGATTCTTTTGTGTTTAGGGTTTTTGTGGTGATCGAATCTTGATGTCCTTGGGCGAAGGACCGATCTTTCCGGGACTCTCGCCCAAGACGCCAGAAGTCTTCCGATCTCACAGAGTGGATATTCTAATTTTAGAAAATCTCGATAACTTCTTTTCAAATTATCCGAGACTTTTGTTTCAAGAAATACTTTCTGAGACTTTCAGTCATTGATTCCGCTGCGGACCGATTTTGACACCAACAGTTAGCCCCCAGCTCGTTAGAACCTTTGTGATGTTCTTGCGGCGATAAGGTATATAATCAGGTAAGATGGGCGGAATTAATGGTTGAAAGGCTCCGCTGAAAGTGGTAAGATTGGGGCTGCGCTTTCGAAGGCTGCCTACGCACTTTGGTGTAGGGATCAAGCCTTCCAGAAGTTCGCTTTTGGAGTTTAAGACCCTTGTGATCTGTTTTCCGTGAGAGACTTATATGGTCTGGTTATGTGTCATGAGAGACTTTCGAGCATGATGCTGTTGATGTATTTGTTTTTCGATTATTTATGAACTTCAGTTTTTGAAGTATGAGAAAGAGGGTGTGAGTTTTCGCCTCATTCCTAGTTCCCTGATGATCACCGTACCTATTGTTTGCATAAAGCGAGATTTTCCGCGGTTTACCGATGACGCTGAAAGTTCGTGAAACTAATAGCTTAAGTGAAGAGACAAATTTTGATCTCGATACCATACTATGTCTGTTAGATGTCAAGATCCAGCGTGGCTGGGTTTAGGCAAGACCGAGGTTTACTCTCGGACTGAGGCTTTGGCGATGACAAATCGGCTTCGTTTTGCCTGTTTGCGATTTTAACCTGACTCGCACCGCTTAAAAATCCGAATTGTTGTCGGCTTATATGATTTGTTCATGGAGTCGAGCTACTTCCTTTACTTAAGAGCTAGACCAAAATTTTGATTTCTGTATGGCGGCTATGTTTATCCTTGTCGGATGCAAGAGAGCCTACCGCCAAGGGCTGCTATTTGTCCGTTTAGACGCTAGAGTTCGCTTGTTGTGATCAGCAACAACGAAATGATGCTAGCTTTAGAGGCATGTTACCGCTAGAGGTGTGTTTGTATGTTTTGAGTTCTAGAGACGGGATTTCGCCTCGAACGCTTTGAGGAAAAGAATGTCCTTCGAAAGGCAATGACGCCTCGCAGTGCTGAAGGTCGAAGCCTTTGTGCCGCATTTCGTGGTTGAAATGTTCGCGGCTTTGAGATGTTTTGCTTAATGTTCGCAGCCAGAAACTGTTGTTTCGGTTTGGACGCAGGTGCAAGAGGTCGCGCGAAGTTCGACCTGTGGAGAAGCGCCTACATTCACAGGCTTCGTGAAGCTGCACCTTCTGGGATTTGTTTGTATATATTAAGGATGACTCGTGATAACTCTTGGAGCCTTGTCACGAAGTGTTTTTCATGCCGTGTTTACGGGCGTGAGAACTTAATCGATTGACGATGAGTTTAAATCTTCCGCTAACCATATGGTTGTTAGGACTGAGTTTTGGTATGAAGAGTTTATCGTATGATTTCGATTCTGGGTTATCGCGACAAATTGCTTGTGTAATAGTCACTTGGCGTTCTATGAACAAATCGTGGATTGTTGTTTTAGCCGTTAAGTGATTGGGCGGTGCTTCGCTCAGTAGCTTTGGATTGGCATGGAGGCTAGATTCAGCCGTATCGCCAAGGAAGTTGTTAATGCGATCAGACCATGACCCTTATTAAGGTCATGTTAGTTCTGATTGTCTTTAATAAATGCGAATTCAGGTCGGGCTTTCTGAAAGTAGTTGGCGAGGCCAAATAGCGTTGCGAGATAGACATGTCAAGCATAAGGTTTTTCTGAGTTATGGCTGATGGCTTTTAAAGCGATCTTCCACTTTAGGTCTCAGTTATACGATGAATGGTTAGGTATAAAATTTTTATTATGAAAATCGTTTCATTTTATCCGAGGGGACAAAGTTTAAGGGATCGAGCGGGACCGCGTCGGGTTCATCTGCGTGATTATTTCCTGCTCGGACGTAACATGAGGAGTGAAAAGGAGCCAGAAACCTTGTGGAGCGAAAACTGTCTATGTCAGTTAGTCCGGACCCATTATGTTTATTTCTGAAAGTTGCTTTGTATGAATTGACTCGACCACAGAGGATTTTTAAGTAAAAGTGATGTAAGGGGTTTTCGCAAAGGTAACAGGAGGCGTTTCTCACAAATTACTTGCGATATTAGCGACCACGGATATGTTTTCCTCATTCACTTTTGCGTACTGCGAAATCGTTTTGCATGAGACCGATCATGTTTTTCCATAGGCTGTTTTGTTTTAAAATGTTCTTGTTATCAAAGTAATGGATGACGGTTTCATGGAGATAGAAAATTGCAGATTGTTAAAGTAGCGATGTTTCCAGCGGATTACGAGAGATGTTTCGCTATGATTTCGACCTTTGGGCGACTAGCTGCGACTTTATGGAGTTTTACGAAGGTTATTTCGTTATTTTCGTAGTTCACCGTCGTGCTATTAGTCTGGCGTTGGTACCGTTCTTAGTCGCGAGTTTGCGGCGAGGCGGCGTAGAGTTTTCAAGACTATGTTTGTAGCGGTTGGGCTATGCGTTAAGCGTTTTAGGCGAATCTTATTTCTGCGAGAGTTTGCTTTGTTAAAGCGTTGTCTTGATGCTGAAGCAAAAGTTTTCGAAGATGGGATTATACTGGTATAGTATCGTACCTACTTCCCTTTTCTTTTCACGAGAAAGCGGGTTAGCCGTTCTTCGAAGGCTTGTATGCGTTTTTCTTTCTTTTAGGAGCGGGATGAGTATGCTTTTAGAGCGGCGTGGCGTCGTTTCTCGGTTTTGAGACTAGATCGGTTTGCATGTTCTGCCTGGACAATCAAGGAGCGATGGAACAAGACTGGAAATTTTGCCTAAGACTTAGCTTGCTAGACTATCCACCTAGGTCCTAAGTTCCCTAAATTCTACGGCAGTTTTCAAGGCGTTTTGTTCCTGTCCTACAAAGAATTAAAACCTTTACAAATTTTTCGAGAAAATAGTCTTTTGAAGGTTTGGCATTTCGAAGGAATCCCATTTCCTCATTATAGTCGAGGCGATTGGTGTTTAGAATAAGCGTGATCGTACCAAACTCACAAAGATTGATCGAACAAGCCAAGATGGGATCGGACCGAGCACGATGGGACCGAGACCGGGACGAGGCCGTCGACCGCGCCAGGCGAGGTGCCGCCCGGCATGAGCCGGCCAGCGTGGCGAGTGCCGCCCGGCATGAGCGGCCAGCGTGGCGAGTGCCGCCCGGCGCCAGGCGGTGCCACGCGCGCATCAGGCGACCCGATGTGGCGAGTGCCGCCCGGCGCCAGGCTGGCCAGCGTGGCGAGTGCCGCCCGGCGCCAGGCGAGTGCGCGGCGCCAGGCGGCTTCAGCGTGGCAGCGTGCTGCGGTGCCAGGCCGTCTTGCCGTCCGTGGTTTTTCCGTTGTTCGATCTTTCCCTCGTTAGTCATTAGATGCGTGAAATCTTTGAGTTTGGGAGGATTTTTAGCCGCAGATTTCGAGATAATCGTTTCTAATCCTCGAGTATCGGGATTGAGATGGACTTGGACTCATAGACTTTCCGTCTTCAAGGGTTTGAGCAATGAGGCTTCGGACTTTAGACGTTTAAAAGATGAACCTTTTAAACAATGCGTGAAGGCTTTCGCGGAAGAATGCGTCGGGTTTCTCGAACAATCCGAACATGGGCTTAAGGGACGAATGTTGCCGTGCGAGAGATCGCAACGACTGCGGATGAAGCCGGGACCCTTGCGCCGATGCTGCTGTTGCTTCGCCTTTGTCGATCGGGGCTTTTGGACTCAAAGATCGAGTTACAAAACTCAGGCAAAGATGCATGGTACTGAGACAGGACCGGTCTCATCCTATGGCGGGACAGAGATCCTTCTCATGGGCGAGGTGGTCGAGACAGCGACATTGTTTTCTTAAGTAAAATCTCAGCGGAAACTCCGATTGAGGACGAAGCGAAAACCATCTTGACCTAGACTCAAAGGAGATCAAAGTGAGGTTTCCACAGGCGAGGTGGCCATGGGCGAGGTGACCTTGGTGATGGTTGTTCTCGTCCACGGGCGAGGTGGCCGGGAGAGTGATTTTGTTCCCTTCGTAAAATCTCAGCGGGAACTCCGATTGAGGCGAAAGCAACCCACTTTGATCTAAACTCAAAGGATAACGAAGGTGAGTTCGCCCTGTGGCGAGTAGCCATGTCGGAGGGTGAGGTGGCCTCGGTAATGTTTGTCCTTGCCCACGGCGAGGTGGCGGGACAGTGACTTTGTTCTCTTCGTAAAATCTCACGAAACTCCGATTGAGATGAAGCGAAAGCGTTTTGACCTAGACACAAAGGAGAACAAAGTGGGCTCCTACTAGGCGGACTGGGAAGACTGATCTTACCCTATGGCAAGTCGTCCTAGTAAGATTAAGCTCCGACCTCCTTCGTTTTCCGTTTATTCCTCGAGAGTTGTTTGTAAAGTATGGCAGTGGGAATCGGTGAACGATTTGCCGTGCTTCTGTTCTCGCAATAATATAGGGTTTCCCCCAGGTTTGAGGAGAATAAGTTTTATTTTTCGAGAGGTTCTCGAAAAGCGTTTTTAGTAGAAACCTTGCTTTCGTTCGTTTCTCTAACTTGGTAACAAGGCAATTTTTAGGGTTTGATAGATTTTATCGTTGCCCTTTCTGTTTAGATAGAAATTGCGAGCTTGTTTCGTTAACTTCCTGGCGGAAAAGCGCGGCAAGGTTTTGATTTGCTTTCGAGCACCGTGGCGTTTGCGTGGCGTTGTTGCGTGGAACAGTCGCTGCTGGTTTGTTTACCATCGTTGGCGCAAACTGCAACTTTTTCTTTCATATTCCGGACATCGGTTCGATCAAGCGCTTTCGCGGCCGTATGAGTAAGAGTAATCCGTCCCCCCTTCTAAGCGCCAAACTGTAGGGCCGAAATTCACACCGTCAATTTTAATGAATAAGATTGCGGAGGAAAGCCAAGTTAACCGACTTTCCTTGAAGGTCAGTTCTCTCTGACAGCCAAACGAAGTAACCGAATAAATCACGGGAAAAAGATTTGTTAAGATTTGAGACTGGACCTTAAAAAGGCTGCCTCACTTTACTAGAGGATCAAGTCGGACGTAGTTCAGTTTAGAAAGAATTGAACAAAGATCGACAGGTCTGGCGGGTTCGATCTATATGGCGTTGTCATAAAACAGGCATGTCGAAGATAATGCCTAGGGTTTCTAATGTGAACTTTGAAGTAAAATTGTCCGATCCTTAGAGAGGAGGAATTCTGAGACAGGAAGGCTGACCAGAGCGTTCTAGGGCCTGGTTAGGTCTGAATGCAATGTTGGTCATAGAAAGCGGGCATGTCGAAGATCATGCCTAGGGTTTAATGCGGGAGCTCTGAGTAAAAGAATTGTTAGATCCTTCCGAGGAGGAACAAGGGTCTGAGGAGAAGATAAAACCAGAACAAGAAGTGACCAGGCGTTCTAAGTCCTGCCTTGCTGGCCTAACCGCCTAAGTTCTAAGTTCTAAGCTAGCAGGAGTTCTCTAAGTCTAGATTCTAGGATTTTCGATCTCCTTCTTCTGCTCTTGCTCTCCTTATATACTCACTCCTAGGTCGGTTTGCCTTAGGATGATGGACCTCGCTTTGGGCCCAAGTTTATCTCTTCAGAAATATTTCATTTCACGATCTTCATAATTATCCTCGAAGTTTTCCCTATTTTTCGGTGGCTTGATGTTTATCCGATGTTCGGGAAATTGGATAAACCGCCATATTCTGATTGGGCCTGAATTTAAAATCGTAGTAAGTCCGCGGACTTGTCTTAAGTCATTGAACGCTTTATACGATTTCTAAAAGACTATCTTTCTCGTAAAATAAACCGTGATAGCCTAAAGGATCGATGTTCGTTAATCGATTTTGTTTTATACGATATCTTCTAACGAAATCCAATCCTTCTAGTTTTGTCGTGAAACATCGGGACGCATTCCAATCGAAGTCGAAGGATGTTTATTCCAGAGCGGATCGTCCCAAACTCACGATGATTGATCCAAACAAGTCAAGATGGGATCAGGGCCGAACACGATGTGACGAGACCAGGGCGAGTGCGTCGACGGCGCCAGGCGAGTGCCCGGCGCCAGGTCAGGTGCCTCGGCGCCAGGCCAGCCAGCGGCAGGTGCGCCCGGCGCGGTCGAGGTGCCGCCGGCGCCCGAGTCAGTGCCGCGGCGCCAGGCGACGTCCGAGTGCCGCCCGAGGTCCCAGGCCGGGTACGCCGGCGCCAGTCGAATACGCGGCGCTAGAACCGAGTGCCGCCCGGCGTAGATGCGAGTTACCCGCTGGCGCCAGGTAAGCCAGCGTCCGCGAAGTGCGCCCGGCGCAGTGGTGCCGCCGGCGCCGAGCGACCAGCGTGGCCGAGGTGCCGCGGCATGGTCAGTGCCGCCCGGCATCAGGCCAGCCAGTGGCGGGTGCGCGGCAGGTCGGAGTGCCGCCGGCGGGCGGGGCCGCGGGGCCCGGCGTCCGCGAGTGCCCTTGGCCCCGGTCGAGTGCGCCCGGCATGGGCTGGCCAGCGTGACGGTGCCGCCGGCGCCAGGCGGGGAATGCCGCCAGGCTGAAGATCTCGGCTAGAGCTTCGATTTGATATCTTGATTGTTTTCTGGTTCCTCCGCGTTTTGAGAGACGGCCTCTTAGTTTTGAGGATTCTTTTGTTTTATGGTTTTTGTGGTGATCCGAATCTTGATGTCCTTGGCGGCGGACCGATCTTTCTGGGGACTCGTCCCGCCGCAGCGAAGTAGTCTTCGATCTCACGAGAGAGTGGATATTCTAATTTGAGAAAATCTCGTATAACTTCTTTTCAAATTATCCGAGACTTTTTGCTTCAAGAAATACTTTCTAGAGACTTTCAGTCATTGATTCCGTCGTGACCGATTTTGACACCAACATGTCTCCGCCTCGAACAGGCAAGACAGCAATCATTTCGACATCACCTGGCATTTATCGAAGGCTGAAGAATGACTCGATCGATGGAGCTCCATCGCATTTGAATCCGCTCGACGGAAGGTACCCGGAAGAGCGACCTTTCGAAGAAGATCTCCTTTGGCGAAAAGATCAGCATGAGTGTCGCGCAACAACCTGTTCACTGCCGATAAACAAGAGTTTTATCTTCATGCGGCGTTCAAAGAATGCGAAAATGAAAACGAATTAGTCATTATTACGCGACTGAAGTTCCCTCTGAGGGAATAGGTGAAGGCAGCTTTCCTCAGCGGACTCCTCTTCTATTAGGACAAAAGAAGCGCTCGAACCACGATTTGGGGTTTGAAGTAGTCCCCTGAATTATGGCCATATTCTTCCTTGGGATCATGGAGTACGAACCCGATCCTGTTGGCTTAGAATACCAAAATCCCTCAAAATCATGGGGCTAAGGTCCATGCCTATCTCGCTTCGAGACTAACACGCTAAACCAACTCTCCAGGGCGGGGCGGTGAGCTGGCTGATGAAAGCCGAAAGCGACAAAGCGCCACGGACAATGGCACCGGGGAACAGGAACCACATGGGGTAGTACACGAGAAAGGCTTCATAACAAGTAAAGAAGCCCTGCGGAGAATTCCTTGCACTCTCGCCATCGGTCGGGATCGAGGCATAACCCGCGGAACTTGGTAAAAGTTTGAAGAATCGTGATTTCGGGAGAGACCATGCTTGGTGAGAAGGACAGCCAGCCCTCAGGAGGTCTCGGGGATAGAATGAGGGAGCCGAGGAGGCGAGCCACATAAAGCTTTGTAGTATGCCTCCCTGCGCATCTTCCTCAACTCTTTCCTCGTGCTTTGGAGCAACCACTTCGTCGGCGGAGAATCACCGAAGATGAATGAGAAGAAGAATTCTTCTTAGAGGATCTTGATCTTGAAGACATCTTTTCTTGAGAGAGAGACTTTAGAAGGTAAAATTCTTGTGATGAAGTAAGAATGACTAAAATTCTTACTCCATCTTTATAAAGAAGGAAAAGTTACTATTTACTCCGACTTTTCGACAAGCGATTGTGTCTCCAAACCTTCCTATCTAGCTATACATGAGCTAGGACCTGTTATTAAAACCACGGTCCTAGCTAGCTGGGGCTAACTGTTGAGTCAAAATCCGTCAAAGACGCAATCAAAGCCGAAAGTCCTTGGAAGGAATCAAGTGACGAATAAAACCAAGAAAAACTAGTTTCGACAACGCGGAAGGGATGATCGCATCGTAGTCGGACACCAGCAGGAGCGGCCATGGCCTAGCCGAGCGCCGGCGAGCACACCCGGCCTGGCCGGCGCCGGCTTCGCCCGTGGTAGTCCCGGCGCCGGCGCCAGCTTCGCCAGCTAGTCGAGCGCCCGAGCCGGCTTCGCCGATGCGGTCCGGCGCCGGCGCCAGCTAACCGATGCTGGTCGGGCGCGGGCGGCTTCGCCGATGCGGTCAGAAGCTGGCGCCAGCTAACCCGATGCTGGTCGGCGCGGGCGAGCTTCGCCAGTGCTGGTCCGGGCCGGCCCGGCTTCGTCCGTGCTGGCCCGCGAGGCGCCGGTATGACATCCGTGTCCAGGTCCCGAGCAGCCTGCGTCGCGGACTACTCGACAGGTGCGACCTTTCCCCATAAAACCGTCGACAACTAGTCTAATTCCGCGTTTTGCATCTTTGCTCGAAGACTCACCGTTCAACTCCTTGATGACGTGAAACCTAAGAACCCCATTTCGTTTTGGTCGGAATAAATCGGGAAGGCTTCAGAAGACCACCAAAGGTTTGATTGACGAATGGATTTCGATTCATCGTATAAAACGATCACGGTTATTCTAAAAACACCAGTCATCTCGACTATACGAGGAGTTGGGGTTCCTTCGGAAAAACAAGTACCATAACAGGAAAGTTTCTCGTGAAATCGTAAAACGTCCACGGTCAAAACAACGACCCCAGAAGGCCCGAACGCGACAAAGCTGCCCACTTACGACTTTCCAGAGGATCAAGTAGAAATGGACATGACAGCCCATGTTTATCTTTACATAAAGAGATAAATGTCAAGTTTCCCGAAGATAAATGTCAGGTTTCCCGAAGATAAATGTCAAGTTTCCCGATAAACATGAAGATCGACGAAAATGGAAGAAGCCCGATTCGCGATAGATTCGGCCCAAAGGAGGAATAGACCGTCCTAAGAGGAGTATATAAAGAGAGCTTGGGGCGAGGAGCAAAGGGAGAGAACTTTGGAGAGCAATCTTAGCAGCAACATAACACTTAGAGCAACTTAGGCATTTTTTCCGTTTTTACTAGCGAGCTGCGACTCAACTAGGTTAGATTTAGGCGGCTGGACTAGCGAACTCATCGACAGCTCTTGTAGCCGATCTTTTTCCTATTGTTCACGCTTAAACGCGAATTCGGAAATAAGATCTTTTGCTACATCTTTTGTTCTTACGATTTTTACATTCCCATTTATTATATATTGATTGTGTCGTGTGTGGCCCAGCAGATAACCGGGACCTTCAGGGAAGGCTAGGTTTACTTGGCTTTCCTCCGATCAACAAAAATTGATGGTGTGAATTTCGGTTCCCACACACACCCGGTCTGTTCTCTTTTCTTTACGTCCGAACACACCCGGTCCGTTCGACCTCACACATTTTTCCAAGCTTTTCCAACTCAAATCCCATGCCATCACCTTCCTATGGCCTTAACATCTTCCAAGGGACTTTAAAAAGAAATCCTAAAGCAATAGTTTCAAGGATAACCATGGGACTTCCTCCCAAGTGAGCTTGTTTAAAGTCACTAGCTTGACTTTGCCTCCTTTGAGGTTAGGCAAGGGGAGGATCAGAGAGTGGGGTTGATGTCCCATCCTCCTTTGGTGTGTTAGCCATGTAAAGCTTGATCCTCTGCCAATTGACTATGAACTCTTTTCCATTCTTGTCCATCAGCACAACAGCTCCATATGTCCTTACTTCCTTGATCCGGAAAGGTCCATACCATCTAAATTTGAGCTTCCCGGGGAACACTTTCAGCCTAGAGTTGTAGAGGAGAACTTGATCCCCAGCTTTGAACTCTCTTCTCAAGATGTTCTTGTCATGAAAAGCCTTAGTCCTCTCCTTGTAGATCCTAGAGCTCTCATAAGCATCCATCCTTATCTCATCAAATTCATGTAGCTGGAAGAGCCTCTTCTCCTTTGCACTCTTGATATCAAAGTTCAGTAGCTTAACAGCCCACATTGCCTTATACTCAAGCTCTATAGGCAAGTGGCAAGCCTTCCCATACAGAAGATTGAAAGGTGTGGTACCCAAGGGAGTTTTGTAAGCTGTCCTATAGGCCCAAAGTGCATCATCGAGCTTATCTGACCAATCCTTCCTCTTAGTCACAACAATTTTCTCCAAGATGCCCTTGATTTGCCTATTTGAGACCTCAACTTGACCACTTGTCTAGGGATGAGAAGGTGCTGCAACCTTGTGCTTGACCCCTTTCTTCTTGAGGAGACGTTCAAACAACTTGTTGATGAAGTGTGAACCACCATCACTTATCACCACTCTAGGTACTCCAAATCTTGGGAAGATAATGCTTTTGAACATCTTGACCACAACTCTTGAATCATTTGTAGGGTTGGCCAATGCTTCGACCCATTTAGACACATAGTCAACGGCCACCAAGATGTACTTGTTCCCATATGAAGAAGGGAATGGTCCCATGAAGTCTATTCCCCAAGCATCAAACACTTCCACTTCAAGGATTGGGTTTTGAGGCATCTCATGCCTCTTAGTGATGTTCCCAGTCCTTTGACAAGAGTCACATCTTGAGATGAAGTCTTGTGTGTCCTTGAACATATGTGGCCACAAAAACCCAGCTTGTAGAACCTTAGCTACTGTCTTGAAAGTAGCGAAATGGCCTCCATATGAAGATCCATGGCATTGTGTAAGGATCCCATCAACTTCTTCTTCAGCCACTGCCCTTCTATAGAGATGATCTTTGCAAAGCATGTAGAGAAAGGGCTCGTCCCAATAGTACCTCTTCAACTCTTTGTAGAACTTCTTTTTAGCATAACCTTCAAGAATCTAGTGGCTCCTTTCCAGTGAGAAGGTAGTTCACAAAGCCTGCATACCAAGGCTCCTTCTCTTTAGATGCCTTGACCTCTTCAATCTTTTTGCCGGTTTCACAAACTTCAACCACTGCCGTAATAGCCATGATCTGCTCCTCACGAAGTCTTTCATCAATGGGGATTTCACCTTCAATTCTCAGCCTGGACAAGTGATCAGCTACTCCATTCTCAATGCCTGGCTTGTCTTTGATCTCTAAGTCAAACTCTTGAAGCAAAATAATCCACCTCAATAGTCTTGGCTTGGCATCCTTCTTTGCTAGAAGATGTCTCAAAGCAGCATGGTCGGTGTATACAATGACTTTTGAACCCACCAGGTTACTTCTGAACTTCTCAAAGGCGAAGACAATGGCCAGTATCTCTTTCTCTGTTGTGGCATACTTCATCTGTGCATCATTCAAGGTTTGGCTAGCATAATAAATCACATGAGTCTTGCCATCCTTCTTCTTCCCCAAAACAGCCCCAACAGCAAAATCACTAGCATCACACAATATCTCAAAGGGAAGATCCCAATCAGGTGGCTGGACAATGGGAGCACTAATCAGTTCATCCTTTATCCTCTTGAAGGCTTCAAGACATTCTACATCAAAGCTGAAAGTGGCCTCCTTGCATAGCAACTTGGTCATTTGTCTAGCAGTCTTTGAGAAGTCCTTGATGAATCTTCTATAGAACCCAGCATGGCCAAGAAAGCTCCTGATATCCTTCACTTTCTTTGGTGGAGGCAAACTAACCATCACTTCAATCTTAGCCTTGTCCACCTCAATACCTTTTTCTGAAATCTTGTGCCCAAGCACAATCCCTTATTTGACCATGAAGTGACACTTCTCCCAATTCAGCACAAGGTTGGTGTCTTCACATATCTGTAGGATCCTGCACAAGTTTGACAAACAAGCAGAAAACGAAGATCCGTAGACAAAGAAATCATCCATGAATACCTCCACTATATCCTCAATGAGATCCGAGAAGATAGACATCATGCACCTTTGAAAGGTTGCTGGAGCATTACATAACCCAAATGGCATCCTTCGATAAGCAAAGGTGCCATAGGGGCATGTGAATGTTGTCTTCTCTTTATCATTGGGTTGTATGGGGATCTGGAAGAACCCTGAATACCCATCAAGAAAGCAATAGAAAGGATGGTTTGCAAGTCTCTCAAGCATATGATCAATAAATGGCAAAGGAAAATGATCCTTTCTAGATGCATAGTTGAGTTTTCTATAATCAATACACATCCTATGGCCAGTTATGGTTCTAGTTGGTATCAATTCATCCTTGTCATTTCTAACCACAGTGATACCACCCTTCTTTGGAACCACATGCACAGGAGATACCCATTTAGAATCTGAAATAGGGTAAATAACACCAGCATCTAAAAGTTTAAGAATCTCATTATTTACAACATCCTTCAGGTTAGGATTTAACCTTCTTTGATGCTCTATAGAAGTCTTTGATTCATCCTCAAGATGTATCCTATGCATGCACAAAGAGGGTAATATCCCTTTGATATCTTCAAGTGAGTACCTTATTGCTCTTCTAAACTTTTAAAGTTCATTTAAGAGTTGAGACAATTCATGTTCACAAAGCTCACTACTCACAATGACAGGGTAAGTCTCATTGGGACCAAGGAATGCGTACCTTACACCATGGGGAAGAAGTTTAAGCTCCACTTTTGGCGCCTTGAGTTCACTCCAATCACCTTGGTGGGTGTCCTCTTGCTGAGTGGCTGAGGAAGCCTGATGAGTCTCTTGTTGTAGCTCCTCATACTGATCCATTTCAGCAACCTTTTTGTGTGAATCCAGCATGTTCCCATAGGCATCACTCTCCTTGTTCTCAATCACTTGGGTTTCCCTATCAATGGTAAGAGCATGTTGAAGGGAATCCTCAAGTGCCAACTCCTCTAGTAGCTCATCAGCTAAAGCTTCCATCTCCTCAATGTAAAAGATTTGGCCTTGAACAGTTGGCCTCTTCATCATCTCATTAATGTCAAAGTGGAGAGTGTGCTCCTTGCCCTAGTGAAGATCAATCTTGCCTTCCTTCACCTTTATTATTGCTCCTGATGTAGCTAAGAATGGTCTTCCAAGGATCAAGGAGTCTCTAGCTTCTTCATCCATCTCTAGCACCACAAAGTCAGTAGGGATCTCACAATTTCCCACCATCACAGGGAGGTCTACAAGGATACCAATAGGAAACTTAACTGAGCGATCAGCAAGCACAAAAGAGAGTCTCCACTTCTTGTATTGGCTGAATCCAAGCTTCTTGGCAACCGATAGAGGCATGAGACTGACAATGGCTCCCAAATCACATAAACACCTCTCAAACTTCAAAGGACCAATGGCACAAGGTAGAGTAAAGCATCCTGGGTCCTGTAGCTTCTTAGGGACTGTCAATCTCTGGATGATGGCACTGCACTCATGAGTAAGAACCATCATTCCCTCCATTTCCTTCTTCTTAGCAGCCACATCATCCTTCAAGAACTTGCTGTATTGAGGGACAAGTATGAACGTGATATCACTCAAATTACCCTAAGGAGTGAATTACTCTCTCAAATAAGAGGTTCAGTTGTAGTACTTAGGGATCAAATTCACATGGAGCTAGGGAACACAAAAGATGTAATCCTAGTGATTATGCTAGGTTGAGAATGTTTTAAATGTAAATTGCAGTTGTGAGCAATAGTAAGTTGCTCAGTTGAATTGGTTTAGGTTTTTAAGCAATAGGAAGAAGTAGTTAGATACAAGGTTACTATTCAGATAATCAAGATTATAATGCTATGGATGCCTAACAAGTTGCATGCATTATATTAAACAGCTACAACTCTTAGATGAATCTATCTAGCATTCGCTAGTCTATCTTCATCCATTGATCTGATGCCGACAATATCGATCGATGCTTAACAGCAATATCGGTCGATATATATGTGTTGTCGTCGATAAATGACTCTATAGGATTATCGATCGATATAGCTCAGATCGAGTGAAATCTCGCCAAGATCATAGACTGCTGTCCCTATGGATCACAGCTTATGCAAGATGAATTCAGGATGAATTAGTTCAATCCAGGTTCATATTCTAGTTAGCTATTCTAGAATAAACATTAGGGTTCATCATGATAATGAATATCACAACTTAACAATCCATAGTTGGGGCTAATCCTTCATAACTATTTGAACCCTAAATCTAACAATGGAATCTACTCAGACATGGCTAAGTAGTTCATAACAGCAAGGTAATAATAGAAATCCATAGAAGAATGAACACTCAAGTTCCTCAGGATAACAAATCTCTTTGTATCTTTCTTCTTGAGATATAATTCTATAACCTTTGCAAATGATAGTAAAGAACTTTGTATTAAAATGCAATAGAGGTTTTGAGATGAAGAGAATGATACTAAGTATTAAGAAACCTTCAATATTTATGAAACACTTAAAACAATAAAAGCACAAAAGTATCTAGTATATCTTTGCCAAAACACATAGGAAATTATAAATATGAGTTCATTAGGTTAAAAACTCATCAGGGGCAATCTTGTAATTTGGGGATGTGTTGGGCTTCAAGTCGATTGAGTCCAACTAGTCTTCTTACGCGCTCGATATCGATCGATGGTACAGGATGTACATCGATCGATTGGATATCTCGATACGTCATCTTCTGGATGTGTCGTCGATCAATAGCACAGGATGTGCATCGATCGATATGAATCTCTGGATATCGACCTCTTGTCTGATCTTGATAGTCATCTCGGGTGAACTCTCCTTTAAGCTCCAAATAAACATCACTTTACTCCAAAATGCTCCTGAGCCTGAAAACATACCTAATAGACTCCAAAACATATACATATATATATAGTAAAAGTATCTTTTTACCATGGGTAAAAGTGGGTAAAATCCATGGTATATCAAATCCCCCAGACTTAACCTTTTGCTTGTCCTCAAGCAAACACAATAGGTAGTCTTTCTGATAGAGGTTTTGAATAGCAGGGACTCAATAAAATTTTAACTTAGGATCATCACCTCGACTTTGTTGCAAGCCACATCTCATTCCTGTTAACTACAGAAGTACATTATACCATATCCTAGCTTAGCAACCAAATTCATCTAGCCAACAACTTAGCAATCCTGTCTGTCTATCCCCTCGACTGATTTCATTTATGAATAAGAATAAAAGTATAGGCTTACCTTGGGAGTATCGATCAAAGAACACATGGATTCAACTCAAGCTTTGAATATAACATATAGTCTTTTCTGATCCCTTTCTTCTCTACTCTCAATCTCTTATTAGTTTCAAATTCAATGAACATTGATGCCGCTTAGGCTATCTTTGTACATCTCATTGACATGATTTTCTTTTCTTTTCTTTTTGACAATGTGTGACGAATAGTGGGGTCACAGGAGACACTCCTACCGCCTCGTTTCCACAATGTGTGATCATTCCCTTCAGACTTAGAATAATGGGGTCATAGGAGACATTCCTACCCCTATGCCTATTCCAGGAAATCATTTCAATCTTTTCTTTATAACTTGATCTTTGAGATGCCAAAGAGAGAGAAGGAAGGGAACCAAAAGTATAGGCTTTTACCTTTCAGACTTGCAGGAGGATTCCGATCCTTTGTATACCAAGCCCCAAGACAAGCAGTTGATGTCAGGTTAGGCTGGAAATCAGCTTTGGTTCTTCCAAAAAATCATGAAAAAGTGTTGTCATAGTTGACAGGTGATCCACTTTAGCATCTATAGTACTTTCTGCAATCAATAAATCTAAGAATGGTGCTAAAGAGTGGTTAGATAAAAAGTGAATTTTTTTTGAAATATCCTTGTCCCCTTCTTGACTCAATAAAAACCAATTTTGAAAACATTTAGTGAAATCAAAAGGTAGAGTAGCATCAGTTGTCTCCCCCCCCCCCCAGACTTAAATCATACACTGTCCTCAGTGTATAACCAGTTGGTGTTAGGGTATATAAATCAAATCAAATGTAACTGATATCGAAAATAAAGAATGATATACCTGACCGAAATTCGTAACGATCGATGGTGAGGTTCTTCCGTCGATCGTCATGGATAGGGTCGTGTCGAACGATGTCAATAGGGTCATATCGGTCGATAGGGAGGTAATCTTCTAACGTAGATAAAAACTAATATATAATAAAAACTAAGTAGTAATACATAATAGTGGGTTGCCTCCCACTCAGCGCTTTGTTAGAGTCATTTAGCTTGACTTTGAAAGTAGGATGGCTAACGAGGTGAAAAACAGCTACTTGTTGGGAAACAAGTATCCACATTGTCTTTATGCACTCTGAACCATGTAGCAATGAAGCTTCTTGTGGCTTCATCTCCTCTGGTCCATCTCTCATTCAACCTAACTGTTGCATTGCTGATGATTTGTTGCCTCTCTTCAGTATTGTCAATGCTGAACTGATGTTTTCCAAGCTTGTCATAAGTGTGGTCTGATAAGTCCCCCAGTTCTTCTAGCATTGCATCAATTCGAAGTTGCATCCTCTTAATGATTTGGTTGGTTTCGATCGATTCTGGTGTAGATGTGTCGATCGACGATGAGTGTTTGATGTGGGTTGATGCGCTGGATGGGTTATCGCTCGATGCCAAGGGTGCAGGTCTCTCTGCGAGTTGTCTCTGAATAGCTGTGACATCTTTCTGCATCTCCTCTGCTCTGAAGTATAGTCCATCTATGCTGTTGTTGACGGGAAGTACGTTTCATCAACTCTTCAGAGGATACATCTTCGATCTTTCTATGGCTGTGTAGATTTCTTCAGCCACCTTATCCAAATCTGCTCGGTGCATAATTCTGAACTTGGTGTATCGATCAATGTTGTCGGACGCTCATCGGTCGATGTCACCCAGGTATCTCTTATGAAGCTTGTCGTGAATAACTCCTTTGTCCTTCTTCAACTTGCTGCAGCCGATCCTTTATTGGCTTGAACATCTCATCAATGATCATCCTGGTGCTGAGGTAGATCTCTCCAATTGTTACTTCATCCTCCTTATGCTCGTCCATTTGTTGTTTCAAGGAAGCAATGTTGGTGTGCAGCTTATCGATGTTTTCGATGTAGTTCATATCGATCGATGTTGAGGTCTCTCCGCCGGTCGATGGGGTCTGCTTCTTCAAGATTCCAGCTCTGAAGTGCATTCAGCTTCTCCTCACTGGTGTCGCATCTTGTTGACTACATTGAGAGTGCTCTGCAACCAGTTGATCTTTCCTTGGAGGTCTGATTTGGTCTCATCCATTTTGTGCTGCAAGGTTGCAATTTCCCAATTGTGAGCACCAATCCTTTCATTGAGCATTTTTGTAACCTCTTCCAGGGTGTATGTGTTGCACACTGGATCTCCTCTAGCATATTGTTCAGCATGTTCTGGTAAACAGAAACATGAGCCAAACATTGAGAGGCTCTGTCTAGCAGCTTCGATGTCTTCCTTGGAAACATTGATGATGTCTCCATCTTGTCCTCTTGCTGACCCAGATTCATCTATGTAGACTCCATATTCGTAGTTCTTTTCCCAAAAGAAACGACGAACTCCATTATTATAAGCTCATTTCCCAAACTCTCGATGGATATTAATCGATGGATATCGATCGATGCTCGTTGAAAATCTGGATCCTCTGAGTTGAGATGATCTTCTGCTTCACCATCTTGCTTGGCTGATGTATCTGCAATTGTCTGCTGATGGTGTTGATATTCTGGATTGCTTTGTGAAGAGGTTGACTGATCCATTGGCCATCTGAAGTATGTCTGCAATGTCTTCTCTAGATGCATGAATGATTCTTCCATCCATTGCTCGTGCATGACCTTCTGGATCCCTGAAAATACCAAACTCATCCGGAATTAAAAAGCCAAAATCTGTATTATGTGTTTGTACCTCGGATGGTTGAATGGCTGTATCGAGCGATGGGACGCCTGGTGTATCGGTCGATGGGTCGGGAAAACTGACAATCGTCCGATGTTGTGCCGTATCGGTCGATGAGACTGCTTCTGGTTGGGGATTGTGAGTTGGTGTTGCTGTTTCCACCGCAAAACTCTCGCGATGATAATCGCCTAATCGCCAATTGAATAGTTCCGCTCTCTAGCATCATCTTGTATCGCGTCGATCGATGCTGGTAGGGTAGTATCGGTCGATGGTCTGTAAGACTGGTCGAACGATGTCGGTAAGGCTCTGTCGATCGATAGTGAGAAGGCTTTGTCGATCGATGTCCTGTTTCTGAGGTTGGGGTGGATAAGTCTATCTTCATTTTCATGAAGAAATCTGTACTCTATGGCTCTCTCCTCCTCATAATCCTCATCATACTCTTCGTCTCGATGAGTAGTATCAATAGCATAGGTTGGAAAGTAGTGATCATTCTCCCAACCATTAGTTGTAAAATCACCTTCTGGAAACTCCTCTTCGATCTGCTGGAATACCGTATCGATCGATGACCAAGTGTGTCCGTCGTTCGATGTTGGACAACATGTATCGATCGATGGTTGTGTGCCTCCGCCGGTCGATTCCTCGTGCTCGTCTCAAGATCGGCTTGTGAATCGCACTCATGGGCACAAAAGCATACTGCCACCAGCTCTCGGCTCGTCTTCTTTGGAATCTTGACGACTTGAACAGCTCTAACTGTGGCTAGGAAGGCTCTTCCAAGTAGTAGAGAAGTGTTGAAGTTGAGCTTGACGTCCAAGACATGGAAATCTACTGGTATTAGGGCTTCTCCGATGGTGACCTCAACGTTTCTTACACCTCCAGAGTTCTCGCTGAGAACAATCCACAAAGATGAACGATTCTTCAGGGTTTCTATCTTCAGACCTAGATGGTCTGCCATAACCTTGTAGGATGCTGACTCCAGATCCTGTATCACAGGAGCGAGGGAACTCGATACCTCCTATTGAGCAAGGTATTGTGAACTTCCCGATCATTCTTCTCCAATTTGATCCTCTTCTTCATACTGCTCTCGACTTGGTTGAACATCCTCCTGATGTCTTCTTCTGTCTCCTTGGTTTCTCTGAAAAACATCCACAGCCTGTGTGAAAAGTAGGCTTCTTCAAAGTGTTTCTTCAGAGGTATTCTTAGAACTCGCTTTCTGAAACTTTCCAGCTCCTTCTCATTAACTCCTCTTTTAAGGTGTTTAGAACCTTTCTTTTTTTCTGAGAACTCTGCCATCTTTTTCCTTTTCTATCTCCATTGGATCAATGATATCCGTGGGCTTCTTCATGATGGCGGTTGGTGGGGTTCTGGAAGGCTTAGACTGCTCCCGGAGTTCATTAAGTCGCTACATCTATCTTCGTAGTTGCACTCGCCGTGAGGAACAACATATCGATCGACGGCTGGGGTACGCCGTCGATATCGACACTCCATGTCGATCGATGGGGAATCATTGTGTCGATCGATGGGTGTGGAAGTCGGATTGACTTTGATAGGGATGGGCGGATGTGGGTGTCGATCGCGAACTCCTCGTGTGTCATGATTTTCACGGCATTGCACTCGTAGGTAGGCTCATCTAAGTCCATCGATCGATGTTCGTTTAGTTTATCGATTGACTTCGGGGATATTGATCGATGACGATCGGATGATATCGCTCGATGCGAACCTGATCCGAACCGTGTTGGACTCGAGTTTCAAAATCTTCTTCTTGCAGCTTCTCATGCTTCACCACTTGCCGAAATCATCATCCAGATGGCATTCACGGTGGTTGGTAGCAAAGTCTCCCATTCCCCTTGTTAAAGCTTCTTGCTTCTTTACAGCTTCACTGCTGAACCACCGAGTCTCCAACTTCTTCACATGGGTGCTTAAAGCATCAAGCTTTGTGTTCAGGTTGGTGTAGACAGAGTCAATCTTTCCATTGAAATCCACCTGAAGTTTCTGCTGACTCTCAAGAACTGTCAAGCATATCTTCTAGTTTACTTTCCGGTGGGTGGGGTGGATTTGTGTAAAGTGAGTTACCATAACTCCTATTGTTGTTGAGGTTGCTGCTGCTGAAGTTGGGTTTCTGTGAACTCTGGTTGAAGTTGCTTTCGTTTCAGAGAAGTTTCTGTATCCTCCTTGGTTTCCAGATCTCTGAAATCCAGTTCCACTGATCCAGTTCACATCTTCTTCTTCTGCAGTCTCTGCATCCTCTTCTGAGCAAATCTGCTTGTTTAGCAGCTTCTGAACATCATCCAGCTGTGCTTGTACTTCATTGATTTGTTCCTTCCCAAGGAACGCTGCAGATTTTGCTTTCACAGAATTACTTGTGCTGTTGCTGGATGCCAAGTTGTCTATCAGCTTCACAGCATCTTCAGGATTCCTTGTGGTGAAGTTTCCTTCACTAGCTGTATCCAGAGCCATCTGATATCTCAAAGTGATGCCTCTGTAGAAAGTGCAAAGTAGTTGCACATTGTTGAATCCATGGTGTGGACAATCACGCTGGTATGACTTGAATCTGATCCAAGTATCCTTGAATGTTTCTCCAGGTTCCTGGGTGAATGTAGCAATTTTCATCCTCCAGTGTTCAGCGCGTGCTTCATCAAAGAAGTTACGCAGGAATGCGTTTTTGATGTCGCTCCAGGTTGTAAGAGAACCTGGTGGTAAATGCCTGAGCCACTGCAAAGCTTCTCCAGATAGAGTGTGTTTGAAAAGCTTGAAGAGAAGATAGTCCTGGGGGAATCCTTTGGCTTTAATGGCGGATATGAGATCCTCGAACCTCTCCAGATGGTCCATGGGATGCTCATTGGATAGCCCACAGAAGGGTAAATGTCCCACAAGTGTGTAGTACTACGGCTTGACCTGGAAATCTCCTCTCTGAATAGCAGGAGGGCGGATGGTTTATCTGTTGGTGTAGAACTGATCTGGACGGTTGTAATCAGCCAACGTCCTAGTTTGAGCAGCCTCTTCTGCAGTCTCATGCTCAGGGATGATCTCCCTTTGAGCATTAAGTTTCTGACCTGCTGCAGTACGCAGGTGACCATCTTGATCACGCAGGTCTCCATTCTCATCGGTGGTGAGAATAATTGGTGCTACCATGACTCATGGCTGAGTATCGATCGATGAAGGGTGAGTAGTATCGATGGATGTCGGATAAATGGTATCGGTCGACGGTAGAGAGTAATGTCGGTCGACGGAAGGTGCAGTATCGACGAAGGTGTCTCTCGACTGTAGGCTAGCATCGGTCGACGCATTGTTGATGTCGATCGATGTGGAACGTAGATCTTTGCGGATTGAACATTCCAAGCTATCAGGATCTTCTTAGTACAAAAGTTGAGGGTTCTTGTTGCTTCTGGTACTGCTGGGAATGTACCTAAAAAAGACAAGAAAAATTTTTTGTCACAAGATGAGAAATTTAGTAAGCAAGTAACCTAGACCTAATCAGATTAAATCTAATGGCGATCAAAGCTCCCCGGCAACGGCGCCAAATTTGATTATTCACTTAAATTATCCTAAGGAGTGAATTACTCTCTCAAATAAGAGGTTCAGTTGTAGTACTTAGGTATCGAATTCACAGGGAGCTAGGAAACACAAAAGATGTACTCCTAGTGATTATGCTAGGTTGAGAATGTTTTAAATGTAAATTTCAGTTGTGAGCAATAGTAAGTTGCTCAGTTGAATTGGTTTAGGTTTTTAAGCAATAGGAAGAAGTAGTTAGATACAAGGTTACTATTCAGATAATCAGGATTATAATGCTATGGATGCCTAACAAGTTGCATGCATGATATTAAAGAGCTACAACTCTTAGATGGATCTATCTAGCTTTCGCTAGTCTATCTTCATCCATTGATCTGATGCCGACAATATCGATCAATGCTTAACAGCAATATCGGTCGATATATATGTGTTGTCGTCGATCGATGACTCTATAGGATTATCGATCGATATAGCTCAGATCGAGTGAAATCTCGCCAAGATCATAGACCGGCTCTCGCGTGTCCCTATGGATCAAAGCTTATGCAAGATGAATTTCAGGATGAATTAGTTCAATCCAGGTTCATATTCTAGTTAGCTATTCTAGAATAAACATTAGGGTTCATCATGATAATGAATATCACACCTTAACAATTCATAGTTGGGATTAATCCCTCATAACTATTTGAACCCTAAATCTAACAATGGAATCTACTCAGACATGGCTAAGTAGTTCATAACAGCAAGGTAATAATAGAAATCCATAGAAGACTGAACACTCAAGTTCCTCAGGATAACAAATCTCTTTGTATCTTTCTTCTAGAGATATAATTCTATAACCTTTGCAAATGATAGTAAAGAACTTTGTATTAAAATGCAATAGAGGTTTTGAGATGAAGAGAATGATACTAAGTATTAAGAAACCTTCAAAACCTCAAAGTATTTATGAAACACTTAAAACAATAAAAGCACAAAAGTATCTAGTATATCTTTGCCAAAACACATAGGAAATTATAAATATGAGTTCATTAGGTTAAAAACTCATCAGGGGCAATCTTGTAATTTGGGGATGTCTTGGGCTTCAAGTCGATTGAGTCCAACTAGTCTTCTTACGCGCTCGATATCGATCGATGGTACAGGATGTACATCGATCGATTGGATATCTCGATACGCCATCTTCGATGTGTCGCCGATCGATAGCACAGGATGTGCATCGATCGATATGAATCTCGATATCGACCTCTTGTCTGATCTTGATAGTCATCTCGGGTGAACTCTCCTTTAAGCTCCAAAAGGGCACCTAAAACATAACTTTACTCCAAAATGCTCCTGAGCCTGAAAACATACCTAATAGACTCCAAAACATATATATATATATATATATAGTAAAAGTATCTTTATACCATGGGTAAAAGTGGGTAAAATCCATGGTATATCAACTCCCCCAGACTTAACCTTTTGCTTGTCCTCAAGCAAACACAATAGGTAGTCTTTCTGAAAGAGGTTTTGAATAGCAGGGACTCAATAAAATTTTAACTTAGGATCATCACCTCTACTTTGTTGCAAGCCACATCTCATTCCTGCTAACTACAGAAGTACATTATACCATATCCTAGCTTAGCAACCAAATTCATCTAGCAAACAACTTAGCAATCCTGTGTGTCTATCCCCTCTACTGATTTCATTTATGCATAAGAATAAAGGTGTAGACTTTACCTTGGGAGTATCGATCAAAGAACACATGGATTCAACTCGAGCAAGTTTATGAATACACATATAGTCTTTTCTGATCTCTTTCTTCCCTCTACTCTTTTCTCTGAATCTCTTATTAGTTTCAAATTCAATGAACATTGATGCCGCTTAGGCTATCTTTGTACATCTCATTGAAATGATTTTCTTTTCTTTTCTTTTTTACAATGTGGGACGAATAATGGGGTCACAGGAGACACTCCTACCGCCTCGTTTCCACAATGTGTGATCATTACCTTCAGACTTAGAATAATGGGGTCATAGGAGACACTCTACTCCTCTGCCTCTTCCAGGAAATCATTTCAATCTTTTCTTTATAACTTGATCTTTGTGATGCCAAAGAGAGAGAAGGAAGGGAACCAAAAGTATAGGCTTTTACCTTTCAGACTTGCAGGAGGATTACAATCCTTTGTATACCAAGCCCCAAGACAAGTAGATGATGTCAGGTTAGGTTGGAAATCAGCTTTGGTTCTTCCAAACAATCATGAAAAAGTGTTGTCATAGTTGACAGGTGATCCACTTTAGCATCTATAGTACTTTCTGCAATCAATAAATCTAAGAATGGTGCTAAAGAGTGGTTAGATAAAAAGTGAATTTTTTTTTGAAATATCCTTGTCCCCTTCTTGACTCAATAAAAACCAATTTTGAAAACATTTAGTGAAATCAAAAGGTAGAGTAGCATCAGTAATCCCCGGACTTAAGTCACATTAATCGTGCTCGTATAACCAGTTGGTGTTATGGTATATAAATCAAATCATATGTAACTGATATCGAAAATAGAGAATGATATACCTGACCGAAATTTGTATCGATCGATGGTGAGTCGCTTCCGTCGATTGTCATGGATAGGGTCGTGTCGAACGATGTCAACAGGGTCATATCGGTCGATAGGGAGGTAATCTTCTAACAGTTAACTGAAAATAGAACAAGAACGTAGATAAAAACTAATATATAATAAAACTAAGTAGTAATACCTAATATTGGGTTGCCCCACTCAGTGCTTTGTTAGAGTCATTTAGCTTGACTTTGAAAGTAGGATTAACGAGGTGAAAAGCAGCTACTGCTGGGAAACAAGTATCCACATTGTCTTTATGCACTCTGAACCATGTAGCAATGAAGCTTCTTGTGGCTTCATCTCCTCTGGTCCATCTCTCATTCAACTTAGCTATTGCATTGCTGATGATTTGTAGCCTCTCTTCTGTATTGTCAATGCTGAACTGATGTTTTCAAGCTTGTCATAAGTGTGGTCTGATAAGTCCCTCAGTTCTTCTTGCATTGCATCAATTCAAGTTGCATCCTCTTTTTTTAATGATTTCGATCGACGACTGATGATGTATCGATCGACGATGAGTGTTTGATGTCGGTCGATGCGCTGGTTGGTTTATCGGTCGACGCGAAGGGCAGGTCTCTCTGAGTTGTCTCGAATAGCTGTGACATCTTTCTGCATCCTCTCTCTGAAGTATAGTCCATCTATGCTGTTGAGCCGAAGCACGCTTCATCAACTCTTCTGTAGGATACATCTTCTGATCTTTCTATGGCTGTGTAGATTTCTTCAGCCATCTTATCCAAATCTGCTCTGGTGCATAATTCTGAACTCGTGTATCGAGCGATGTTGTCGGACGCTCATCAGTCGATGTCACCTTCAGTATCTCTTATGAAGCTTGTCGCTGAATAACTCCTTTGTCCTTCTTCAACTTGCTGCAGCCGATCCTTTATTGGCTTGAACATCTCATCAATGATCATCCTGCTGAGGTAGATCTCTCATTGTTACTTCATCCTCCTTATGCTCGTCCATTTGTTGTTTCAAGGAAGCAATGTTGGTGTGCAGCTTATCGATGTTCTCTTTGATGTAGTTCATCGACGATGTTGAGGTCTCCATCGGTCGATGGGTCTGCTTCTTCTGCGATTCCAGCTCTTTATGAAGTGCATTCAGCTTCTCCTCACTGGTGTCGTACATTGAGAGTGCTCTGCAACCAGTTGATCGTTCCTTGGAGGTCTGATTTGGTCTCATCAATTTTGTGCTGCAAGGTTGCAATTTCCCAATTGTGAGCACCAACCTTTCATTGAGCATTTTGTGACCTCCTCCGGTGTATGTGTTGCACACTGGATCTCCTCTAGCATATTGTTCAGCATGTTCTGGTAAACAGAAACATGAGCCAAACATTGAGGCTCGTCAGCACTTCGATGTCTTCCTTGGAAACATTGATGATGTCTCCATCTTGTCCTCTTGCTGACCCAGATTCATCTCTGTAGACTCCATATTCGTCCTTCTTTTCCAAAAGAAACGACGAACTCCATTATTATAAGCTCGTTTCCCAAACTCTCGATTGATATCGATCGATGCAGGATGCTTCCTATCGGTTGATGCTCGTTGAAAATCTGGATCCTCTGAGTTGAGATGATCTTCTGCTTCACCATCTTGCTTGGCTGATGTATCTGCAATTGTCTGCTTATGGTGTTGATATTCTGGATTGCTGGGTTGCTTTGTGAAGAGGTTGACTGATCCATTGGCCATCTGAAGTATGTTTGCAATGTCTTCTCTAGATGCATGAATGATTCTTCCATCCATTGCTCGTGCATGACCTTCTGGATCCCTGAAAATACCAAACTCATACGGAATTAAAAAGCCAAAATCTGTATTATGTGTTTGTACCTCGGATGGTTGAATGGCTGTATCGAGCGATGGGACGGCTGGTGAATCGGTCGATGGGTCGGGAAAACTGACAATCGTCCGATGTTGTGCCGTATCAGTCGATGAGACTGCTTCTGGTTGGGGATTGTGAGTTGTTGTTGCTGTTTCCACTGCAAAATTCTCGTGATAATCGTCTGCCCAACTGCCAATTGAATAGTCTCCGTCTATAGCTGATATACCATGGATTTTACCCGTTTTTACCCATGGTATATGAGTGTTTTTACTACTATTATCTATGTTTTGGAGTCTATTAGGTATGTTTTCCGGTTCAGGTACGTTCTGGAGAAATATGGTGATTTTGGTGTCTTTGGGAGCCTTTTGAGTGCAAAGCTGTGCAGACGTGTCAGATGTTTAGCTATGGATGGAGACCTTACCACCTTTATATTGAGCCTATCTGTTTACACAAGATAGAGCTTTGAGTTAGCTTTCCAATGCCACCGGGCTCAGGTCAATCAGCATCCTTTCACAGAAGTTATGCCCGTTTTACTGAAGAGTGGTCAGTCTGCCTCGCGAGAGAAGGCTATCGAGAAGAGGAATGCATATCGATCGATGCAACAGAGTGCATATCGATCGAGATGGATCTCAGAATGTGGGCTAAGTATATTTTATGACCGCCTGAAGCCCAGAAGCTATCACAAATTACCAGAATGCCCTTGGACGACCAGAAACCCTATTTATGTGTTTTCAAAGCCATTGTTGACGGCTAAGCTTTATTCTATTGTTCTTTCTTAGTTCTCTTTGGGAGAGAAGGGAGGAACTCCTATCAGAGTCCTCATGGAACTCCTATCAGAGTCCTCATGGAACTCCATTGGTTTTTATTATCTATTCTATTTCAGTTTTATATCTATTCATCTATGATTTCTGTGACAAACTTCATGTCTGAATAGATCCACCTGTTGGATTTAGGGTTCAGATAGGTTAAAGGGAATAGCCCCAACCTACATCTGCTATAGTTGTGATATTTATTGTTAGGATTGTTCTTAATGCTTGTTTCTAGAGTCATGAACTAGAACATGAACTTGGATTTCATTATTCTTTTAATACAATTCCTGATAACATCCTAAACATGCTATGACCCTCTTGAGATATACGAAAGCTGATCTAAGATCATGGTGACCGCAACACCATTTAGGATCTAAGTAATAGATGGTCTAAATATTGCGAGAGCTGATGGATTCATTTAATAGTGTTGAGCTCTGACATATCATGCAATCAACTTGTTAGCATTTGTAGTACTTATAATCCTGATTACCTGAATAGAAACCCTAGATCTAGCAACCATCCTTCCATCAAACAACTCTTTGCCTTGTTGAATAGTTATCTTGTTCAACTTGTTTACTGCTCTATTTATTATTTGCTATATTTATTTACTACTTTAAACCTATTTGCCTAGCTTAATCATATAACTATTAGATCTGATTGGTTCCCTAGCTCCTTGTGGATTCGATCCCTAAGTACTACAACTGAACCTCTTATTTGAGAGAGTAAAGTCACTCCTTAGGGTAATTTGAGTGATATCAAATTTGGCGCCGTTGCCGGGGAACTTTGATCACCATTAGATCTTTTATAGTTAGATTTAGGTTTTGCTATTGTTCTAAAAATCTCATAAAATTTTTTCTTCTATTTCAGGTACATAAAGCTTGCTACCAGAAAACGATGAAGAGAGGAGTTATGAGTCCTTCAAAGAAGGAGCCTGCTGGTTCTTGAACGATCTGTAAGTCTACGAGGGAAGTATCGATCGACACCCTCCAAGCAGCATCGATCGACAGCGTGAGCCAAGCATCGAACGACACTATTCATCATGTGTCGGAAAACACTATTCATCGCGGTACTGTTCATCCGGGGACTGTTCATCCTGTTACTGTTCATCCGGGTACTGTTCACCGCAATACTATTCAACCAGGTATTGTTCATCCTGATACTATTCATCATGATACTATTCATTCTGTGTCGGAAAATACTGTTTATCCCGGATCGATCGACACTATTCACCCGAAGTCGATCGACACTATTAATCCGACGTCGATCGACACTGTTCATCGCGGTACTGTTCACCTCGGCACTGTTCACCCGATGTCGATCGACACTATTCATTCCCCGTCGATCGACACTGTTCATCCCGTGTTGATTGACACTGTTCATACGAACACTGTTCATCGCCGTACTGTTCACCGAGGTACCGTTCACCTCGGCACTGTTCATCCGATGTCGATCGACACTGTTCATCCCCCGTCGATCGACATTGTTCATCTCCCGTCGATCGATACTGTTCATCTTCCGTCGATCGAAACACTGTTCATCGAAACACTGTTCATTGAAATACTGCTCATCGAAACACTGTTCACCCGAACACTGTTCATCAAAACACTGTTCATTCAAATACTGTTCATCGAATGTCGAGCAACGTTTCCAGCATGGAGATAGAGAAGGACGAAAGGCTGATACTTACGATCGATGAGAATGGTATCTGGCGAGACAAAGAAGATCGTCCGCGCAGCATCACAGGACAATTGATTAACGCAGAAGGTAATGTAATCCCTGATGTGATTAATGTTGCTGAGATGAATAAATTTGATCTGACCCACCAATGGTATGATTGGGGAAGTGAGAATCCTTTCAAAGGTCTTCCTCATGAAGATCCCAGAAACCACATCGCAGAGCTTGAGAGTCTAGTTTCAAGGCGTAAGCAGAACGAAATATTTGAAGACCACATACTCTGCAAGATCTTCCCTTATACTATCTCTGGAGGTGCGTTTAGCTGGTTCAGTCAGCTGCAGCCAAGATCTTTAACCTCCTGGGAGGATATTAAAACCGCATTCCTCAACAAATTTTTCTATGAAACCGCAGCGACTCGACATAAGAAGTTTGATGATATGTTGGATAAGATGAGTAAAGATCAGGAGAAGGAATTGATGTCTCGATTCTGTCAGATGTTGGGTATAGTCTACACTGAGCCGGATGAGGAATCTGAAACTATGAGTACTCACATCAAGAAGCCAGACATTCAAGTTCAACATGCAGATGAAGGTACGCAGAGGGGTGAACTGAACAGAGAACATATCATCAACCATATTACGGTTGAGGATGATGAACAAGATGGACCTAGTAAACCAAGAAGAGCAGAAGAAGCTGATACAAGAGATCCACCTTCAGCATCGATCGACAGTAGTACATCAGAATCGATCGATGTCGGCACATCAGAAACAATCTTTACAGACTTTTGTCATCGATCGATACCTTCTGTAATCCCTGATGCTACTGCTTTGAACATTGGGACTGGACGACATAAGGCACTTAGAGATTACGACAGACCTGAGGATTTATATGCTAAAAGGTCTGCATTGCGTCGTTCAACACTTCAGAATACTGCCCTGGAGCTAAACCCTGCATATATCTCTCTTGTTGGTAAGCATCCCTTTCATGGTCTTCCTCATGAAGATCCCATTGACCACCTCGAATTATTCGAAGATCTAGCATCAACCATTGAAAGCAATGGAGTCTCTGAAGACTACTACTTTTGAAAACTATTTCCATACTCTCTTTCTGGAGATGCAACTCATTGGTTGAAGAAGCTACCACCAGGACCTCTCACTTCTTGGAATGACATTGCTAACGCATTCGTCAACAAGTTTCTCTATGATGCTGCAGAAAATCAAGAGATTGAGATGAGATCTATAATGGAATATATGAAGAAAGATGATGAACAACATGTGTCTGGAGAATTCAGTAACTTAGAAGAAGCTGATATTAGTGAAATGAGCTCATCATCGATCGATACCCTAACCCTACCATCGATCGCCACCAGCACCTCAGACTCGATCGATATAGACTCCTGTCATTGATCGATAGCACTTGAAATCCCTGAAAGTTTGAGTTGTCCTCAGGACATTGCAGACTCAACACAGAAGAGCATTGATGTATGGAGTTGTTATCCTGACAAAAAAGTAGAAAAAGAAATCACCATGGAAGATTTCTTGGAATTAGAAGAATTCTTGGAGTTAGAGGATGGACAACAGCTTGGAGATTTGGATTTAAGTGAAGAAGTAACTATGGAATACTTCTTGGAGCTGGAGGAATGGCTTGAGGATTTAGATCAGAACTCGAAGCAGAAGCTTGATGATCAGCACACTTCGGGAAAAGGTCTGGAAATTTCACCAAAGACTGTCGACGTCGATCGACATAAACCTGATGAGATCGATCGACAACCACCCTACCTCGTCGGTCTGCACCCACGCTACGCCATCGATCGACAGTCGCCATACATCATGGATCTACACACACTCGACTGCATCGATCGACACTCACCCGATTGCATTGATCGATACCCATGTTTGGATGAACTATCAGGATACCCGATTGAACCAGGAGCGATTGAAGAGATAATGCACATGTCTAAGACCTCACACCCTGCTGTCCCTAAATATCAGAGACCACCTATCTGGACGGAAGAAGCTGATGGGTTTCACAAAAGAGTGAAGAAGATATATGACCCTGTGAAGCTTATGGTTCCATTCGCAGTGTTTGAAGCTGAATCTCCTATCCCACCAGATAAAGGTGTGTATCTGAGTTCTTACATTGATGTATTGGATGATCAACAACACGTAAAAGCTTCTCAGAAAGGCCTGCGATTTATAGATAAACTAGATAAAGGCCCAACAGAAGCACCATCGAGCGATATAAGCAATCCGAAATCGATCAACTGTACCACTTCAGCATCGATCGACACCTATCAAATACCATCGATCGACACCCTTCGCGAATTAGAGCCGAATGAGTTTTAAGTGTGTCAAAATATTTTTGATGGAGACACCACCACGCGATCAGACAAGTCTGGGGGAAAGAAGAGGAGGAATTGGAAGAAGAGAAAAAGGATCAAGGGAGATCCTCAGTTGATTCTTCACTTCTCAGATGATGTCAGAAAATTCAGAGTGCGCAGCAGATGCTTCTTAAAGCCCTTTGCAAAGCTTAGAGCACTCCTTATTGCTGAGATGATAGACAAAGGAGAAAATTCTATGGAGGAGGCTTTCACACAAGAATGATAAGTCTTCAGAGAATTGGACATTGAGACTTGTTTTGGAGCAAGTTCTCATTCTCATCCGGGCTGAATTAGAGATCTCTAGAAGTCAAGCTAATGACTGAAAATAAGCGCTGAGTGGGAGGCAACCCACTGTTAGGTTTGTTTTAAATTTGGTTTCATTTATTACTGATTCTTGCATTTAGTTATTGCAGGTCAAAAAAAAAAAAAAGATAGAAGATAGAAGATGAACAGTACCCGAAGGTACTGTAGCAGGGTTACTGTAGCGACACTGTACAGGAAAATCGATCGACACTGTAACAACACCATCGATCGACACTGTAGCTGAGTTACTGTAGCAGAATCACTGTTCATCGAAAAAAAGGTTTTTGAAATTTAAGTAATTGTTTCTATTACTGCTTTTTTGTGTGTTAGGTAAAAGGACAAATATCCGAGGGGGACGAGTCTGCCCAAGAATCGATGATGGCTGCGCAGCATCGATGGACAGAGCATCAGGAGTATCGATCGCCACTTAATTGTGTTGATTGACACTCATATCAAAAGCAGGTATACCATTTTCCTTGTTAAATATTGTCCTTATGATTTATTTTCCCACCAATCTTAGACTGGATAATGTTGGTGACAGTGTTGTTTAAGTCTGGGGGAGGTTCTACTAATATTGTGTTTTAGTTAGCTATATATTAAAAAGAAAAAAAAAAAAGGGATCCAAGTAAACGATTGCCCATCATATTGACCGATGTGAGCATGTCGATATCGATCGACAGTACATAACTTGCAGCGAGCGATGGTAACCTATTTCCATCATTCGACACCTTATCCGGTCAGGTATATCGATTCTACTTGTGACTTTGTGTACTTATGATTTATATCCTCAACATAACTCCGGCTGGATATACACTGGGGACAGTGTATAATTTAAGTCTGGGGGGATGTTTACTAATATTGGTTTATTGTGAGTCTTATAAATATTTTTCAAAAGTTTTTATTGAGTCAAGAAGGGGATAATGAACTTATTAGATTTATGCTTGTTAAATAACCACTCTTTAGCACCATTCTAGACTTACTGATTGCAGATAGTACTAAAGATACTAAAGGGGATCAACCTGTCAACTATCAACACTTGTTGAGATTGTTTGAAGGAACCAAAGCTGACCTCCAACACTAAACCTGACTCAATTGCTTGTCTTGGGGCTTGGTATACATGAGATCGGATTCTTCAGACAAGTCTGGAAGGTAAAGCCTTGTGTAGATAGTTTTATCACCCTCTCTCTCTCATTTTCGAATTCAGATTTAATTTTCTTCAAAAAAAAAAAAATTATAAAAAAAAAATATAAAAAAATATCGAAAATAAGCTTAAATATATGTTCTAGGACTAGTTAGTTATTACTTAGGAAGGAATTCGAACAGAGCTTGGCGGTTACCCCCCTCAATACTTGATTCATAAGAATTCTATAGGTAAAGGATTCGAACAGGACTTGGTTGTTACCCCCTTCAAGACTTGCTTCGCAATGAATCCTAGGATATAGGTCAAAAAGAAGTGAACAGGACTTGGTGGCTACAACCATTAAGGTTTGATTCATGGAAGCCTGTCCAATCTTGGTCAATGTCTTGCAAATAAAAGCAGACTTGACTAGGAGAGAAATAGTAGAGAGAGAGGATAGGAACTAACTTTTACCTGCAGGTCCAGATAATTGTTTGAGAATCCTAGCATCTTGTGACCGATACTCCCAAGGTAAAAGCCTACACTTTTATTTATGTTAAGAAATGAGGTTGGTAGAGGGGAATGTCAGACAAGATTTGCTAAGTTGTTGGCTAGGTGAATTTGGTTGCTAAGTTAGGATATGGTATAATGTGCTTTTGTGATTAGGACTTTTTAGATGTGGATTGCAATATTGTAGAGGTGATGATTCTAAGTTTTAAATCATGTGAGTCCCTGCTGCTTTTCAAAACCTCTTTATAAAGACTGCGTGTGTTTGCTTGAGGACAAGCAAAAGGTTAAGTCGAGGAGTTGATATACCATGGATTTTACCCGTTTTTACCCATGGTATATGAGTGTTTTTACTACTATTATCTATGTTTTGGAGTCTATTAGGTATGTTTTCAGGTTCAGGTACGTTCTGGAGAAATATGGTGATTTTGGTGTCTTTTGGAGCCTTTTGAGTTCAAAGCTGCGCAGACGTGTCAGATGTTTAGCTACGGATGGAGACTTTACCACGTTTAGATTGAGCCCATATTTTTACACAATATAGATATTTGAGTTAGCTTTCCAATGCCACCGGTCTCAGGTCAATCAGCATCCTGTAGCAGAAGTTATGCCCGTTTTACTGAAGAGTGACCAGTCTGCCTCGCGAGGGAAGGCTGTCGAGAAGAGGAATGCATATCGATCGATGCAACAGAGTGTATATCGATCGATATGGATCTCAGAATGTGGGCCAAGTATATTTTATGACCGCCTGAAGCCCAGAAGCTATCACAAATTATCAGAATGCCCTTGGACGACCAGAAACCCTATTTATGTATTTTCTAAGCCATTGTTGACGGCTAAGCTTTATTCTATTGTTCTTTCTTAGTTCTCTTTGGGAGAGAAGGGAGGAACTCCTATCAGAGTCCTCCTGGAACTCCATTGGTTTTTATTATCTATTCTATTTCAGTTTTATATCTATTCATCTATGATTTCTGTGACAAACTTCATGTCTGAATAGATCCACCTGTTGGATTAAGGGTTCAGATAGGTTAAAGGGATTAGCCCCAACCTACATCTGCTATAGTTGTGATATTTATTGTTAGTATTGTTCTTAATGCTTGTTTCTAGAGTCATGAACTACAACATGTACTTGGATTTCATTATTCTTTTAATACAATTCCTGATAACATCCTAAACATGCTATGACCCTCTTGAGATATGCGAAAGCTGATCTAAGATCATGGTGAGCATTGTATCAACTCGCGCATTAAAGCTTGCTTAGAGCCGTATCGATCGATACTCCTATAGAGTAATCGATCGACGTAGCTAGAGTGGTATCGGTCGATATTCCTATCGAACCATCGATCGATACTATCGGCAGAGTAGCCGACCGCAACACCATTTAGCATCTAAGTAATAGATGGTCTAAATATTGCGAGAGCTGATGGATTTATTTAATAGTGTTGAGCTCTGACATATCATGCAAGCAACTTGTTAGCATTTGTAGTACTTATAATCCTGATTACCTGAATAGAAACCCTAGATCTAGCAACCATCCTTCAATCAAACAACTCCTCGCCTTGTTGAATAGTTATCTTGTTCAACTTGTTTACTGCTCTATTTATTATTTGCTATATTTATTTACTGCTTTAAACCTATTTGCCTAGCTTAATCATATAACTATTAGATCTGATTGGTTCTCTAGCTCCTCGTGGATTCGATCCCTAAGTACTACAACTGAACCTCTTATTTGAGAGAGTAGAGTCACTCCTTAGGGTAATTTGAGTGATATCACTAGCATCATCTTGTATCGCGTCGATCGATGCTGGTGGGGTAGTATCGGTCGATGGTCTGTAAGACTGGTCGAACGATGTCGGTAAGGCTCTGTCGATTGATGGTGAGAAGGCTCTGTCGATCGATGTCCTGATTGTGAGGTTGGGGTGGATAAGTCTATCGTCATCTTCATGAAGAAATCTGTAATCTATGGCTCTCTCCTCCTCATAATCCTCATCATACTCTTCTTCTCGATGAGTAGTATCAATAGCATAGGTTGGAAGGTAGTGATCATTCTCCCAACCATTAGTTGTAAAATCACCTTCTGGAAACTCCTCTTCGATCTGCTGGAATACCGTATCGATCGATGACCAAGTGTGTCCGTCGTTCGACGTTGTACAACATGTATCGATCGATGGTTGTGTGCCTCCGTCGGTCGATTCCTCGTGCTCTGTCTCAAGATCGGCTTGTGAATCGTACTCATGGGCACAAAAGCATACTGCCTCCAGCTCTCGGCTCGTCTTCTTTGGAATCTTGATTACTTGAACCGGATTGTAGTGGGTAGATGGATCAATCAGGGTGAGGGAAAGCTTTTTTGTCTTTAGGTCACAAACAGCTCCAATTGTGGCTAGGAAGGCTCTTCCAAGTAGTAGAGAAGTGTTGAAGTTGAGCTTGACGTCCAAGACATGGAAATCTACTGGTATTAGGGCTTCTATCAACTGTGGCTAGGAAGGTTCTATCAGCTCTGTCGTGCTCTCCACTGTAAACTGAGTCACTCTTCACCATGTTGTCAATCAGGTCCTCAGCATCTTCTTCAGACCTGCCCAGGAAGAATACATTGCTTGCTGTATCCAATCTGGCTCTGAACTTAGGAAGAGAACCTCTGTAGAATGTGCTCAGCAAGCTCTCCTTTGAGAAGCCATGTTGGGGGCATTGAGCCTGGTAGCTTTTGAACCTCTCCCATGCTTCACTAAAGCTTTCCAAATTCTTCTGCTAGAAGCTAGAGATCTCATTTCTCAACTTGGCTGTCCTTGATGTAGAGAAGAACTTCTCCAAGAAGGCTTTCTTGCAATCATCCCAAGTGGTGATGGAGTCACTAGGTAGAGACTTCTCCCATTGGCGTGCCTTGTCCCCTAGAGAGAAAGGAAACAGCTTGAGCTTGAAAGCATCTTCAGACACACCATTGGTCTTGGACAAGCCACAATAGCTATCAAACTGGTCCAAATGATCAAATGGGTCTTCTACAGCCAGGCCATGGTACTTGCTGCTCTCAATCACATTCAACAACCCTTACTTGATCTCAAAGTTGTTAGCTTCCACAGCTGGTGCTCGGATGCCCGTCCTATAACCATGAATGTGAGGACGGTCATAGGTGCCAATAGCTCTAGCTGGCCGCTGTGGGTGTTGTTGTTGGCGCTGTGGTCGAAGGTTATGCCATCTAGAGCAACTCTGTCTTGAGGTTGATGCTGGTGTTCATCCATCTCAAACCTTCTTGCTATTTCCCTCTCAAGTGTAGCTATCTCTTCAACAGTGGGAACCAGGTTTGTTGCACCCCTGCTTCTTGTGTTCATACACCTGTTATTCAAAGGGAGAGGCAAAAGGAGAATCAATATCACAAGAAAAAAAAATGATTTAGTCTCAAGCAAGTGACTAAATCCCAATGTCACAATCAAATTAGAATTTGGCAACGGCCCCAATTTGATAAAGGACTTTTCAAGGGTCCTATCAAATGTTGTAATATAAAAGATGTCAAACCAGTTCTAAGTGATCACAAGCAAAGGAAATGCAAGTCTATGCTTAATCTAAATGCAACCATTAAAAGAGATGATTATTAAACTAAGACAATATTTAAATGCAATAAAAGATGAAACTTTCTTTCTTAATGAGAAGGGAGAACTCATGGGCTAAGGGAATTGACCTTGGGGAGATCAAGCATCAATCTAAGGTGGCAGCAACAATCAATCTAGCAATCCTTAGGCCTAAACACAATCCTAAACAAACTCTATGGTCAAGAAGAATGTTCATTTGCTAACACATCTCAAGCATCAAATGGTCATTGGTTGAATAATATGCAAGCAATCATTAAGAGCAAGTCTACTAGCCATCTTAACACCTTTACAACAAATGGTCTTTGGTAAAGAATGTTAAAAACTTAGTAGAGTTGGTTCAGGCATTTCATAGAGCACCTTGTGGGTGGGAAATGTCTAGAACTCAACCATTGAGAGGCCAACTCGAAAGAAGCATTAAAAACACTCTACAAGCAAGGAATAAGATAGATCTACCCTAGAACAGCCTAGATCTAGCCTAATCACCCCTTAGTCTCCCAAACCCATGAAACCAAAAGTGGATTACTCACTAATCACCATGATCACTCTTGAATCCATGAGAGATTCAAGCTTAATCATGTAGAGAAAGAAAGGAGATGAAATCAAGCAATCAAGAACACAAAGATGAGATGAGATTATGATTCAAAGATAAAGCTTTACTCAAAAAGCTTGTGTTCTTAGAGAGAAAAATAACATCCTCCCACTTAAGGGCTAACAAGAGTATTTATACTAGGCTTAGAAAACCTAGGAACATCATTAAAAATTACTAAAAAGTCCTTGGACTCAATTAGGCTTCAACCAATAGAAGGAGGGCTTGATTTTTGGTATGGGGTCGACCAAGTGACCCAACCCGGTCCATCTCACCCGGTCCAGCCTAGTCTTGTCCCGTCCGTCCTCCGACCGGGTGTGTGTACCCGGTCCAACCATCCCGGTCTGCCCTTGTCCATCTCGACCTTCTCTCGACCGGGTTCATCAGGATTTCATCGAAAATCAATTCATACGAAATTCAGTATCAGACTTTTCGAAATCCTTTGACGTAGAATCAAAAGTGGCCATTCTGAAACGCCTAAGAAAACCTTCGATGGAATACACATTCCTTCTCGTAAAAACTATTGTGGGAACCAAAATTCACACCGTCAATTTCCGATAAATGATTTGTGGAGGAAAACTGAGTTAACCCGATCTTCCTTGAAGGTCCCGGATATCTGCTGGGCCGCACACGATACAATCAATGGGAGTTTAAGTTGTAAAATAAAAATCATAAAATAGAGCAAAAGGAGATCTTATTTCTGAATTCGCGTTTGAGTGTGAACAAGGGGTAAAGAAATAAGCTACAAGAGCTGTCAAAAGGTCCGCTAGTCCGGCCGCCTAGATCTAACCTAGTTGAGTCGCAGCTCGCTAGTGAAAACAGAAAAGAATGCTAAAACGCTCTAAGTGCTAAGTGCTCCGGAAGTTTTGTGATGATTTACTCCTCGTCCAAAGCTCTCCTTATATGCTCCTCTTAAGACGGTCTATCTTCTGGCGTGCTGAATCGGGCTTTTTCCATTTTCGTCCATCTTCGTGTTTATCGGGAAACTTGACATTTATCTTCGGAAAACTTGACATTTATCTTCTAGGAAACTTGACATTTATCTCTTATGTGAGGATAAGGATAAACCGTCATAGTTATCCTTCCTTTTTGGATAATCGTAAGTGGGCCGTTTTGGCCATGTCGGGCCGTTTAGACGTTTTTACGGTTTTTCGAAAGAATAGTCTTTGAAGGTTTCGGCATTTCCGAAGGAATCTCAATTCCTCGTATAGTCGAGTTGTTTGGTGTTTAGAATAACCGTGATCGTACCAAACTCACGAAAATTGATCCAAACAAGCTAAGATGGGATCAGACCGAGCATGATGGGACCGAGACCAGGACGAGGGCCGTCAGTGCCGCCGCCCCAGGTCGCTTGCTGAATCGCGTGCCGCCGGGCGCCAGGTCGGTGCCGCCGGCGCCAGGCGAGTGCCGCCGGCGCCAGGCGGCCAGCGTGGCAGCGTGGCAGCGTGCCACCAGCGCCAGGTCGGTGCCGCCGGCGCCAGGCGGCCCGCGTGATGCGTGCCGCCGGCGCCAGGCCGTCTTGCCGTCCGTGGGTTTTCCGTTGTTCGATCTTTCCCCCGTTAGTCGTTCGTGCGGGAAATCTTTGAGTTTGGGAGGATCTTTAGCCGTAGATTTCGAGATAACCGTTTTCAAGGGTTTGAGTAATGTGGCTTCGAACTTTAGACGTTTAAAATATGAACTTTTAAACAATCGAGAAGGCTTTGCGGAAGAATCATTGTAGTTTGCGGACAATCCGGACATGGGTTTAAGGGACAAAAGATGCTGTCGTTGCCCGAGATCACGAGACGATTGCATAGATGGGAACCAGGAACCTTGCCGCCGGCGCCAGACGGGAGACGACCGGCCTGCCGCCGGCGCCAGACGGGACAGGGCAAGCCTGCCGCCCGTGCCGTGTCATGCGTCCGCCGGTGCCTGCTGTTGCTTGCCTTCGTTGATCCCCGGGGCTCACGGTCCGTTCATGCCTTCTTGTGAGTTCATTGAGTGACGACCCGTTTCTTGGTTTTGATCGTCACTTGGTTTTCTTTCGAGGACTTTCGGGTGACGATTTCGTCGTTGACCGATTTTGACCCCAACAGTTAGCCCCCCAGCTAGCTAGGAACCGTAGTGCCTTTTGGGTCCTGGGTTGCGGTATAGCCGTATGGGAAGGTGTAGAGACGTAATCGTTTGCCGAAAGTCGGGTTAAATAGTGATTTTACCTCCTTTATAAGGAGGGAGTAATAAATCTCATTCATTGTTACTTCACCATAAAAAATTCATCTCTCTCAAGAATCCTTTCTCTCTCTTTAAGATTAATGTCTTCAAGATCCTCAAAGAGAAATTCTTCTTCCCATTCATCCTCGGGTGACGCTCCTTCCCATGTGACGGTGAAGCAAGAGGAGTTAGTCGAGGAGGAAACGAAGAATGCGTATTACCGAGCCCTTGTGGGTTCGCCCCCATCACTGCCAGATATCCCTGTTCCGAAAAGACCTTTGAGGCAGCCTGGTGCTCCCTTTACGCCGAGCCTGGTTTCGCGTAAATATCTCAGGTCTCTTTGAGATTTTTACCAGATTCCTGATGGAGTCAAATTGTGGATTCCCGTCGGTAACGAGAGTGCGAGGAATCCTCCGGAAGGTTTTTTTACATGTTACGAAGCTTTCCTTACGTATTGCCGCATGTGGTTCCCGATCCCCGGCACCATTGTTCGTGCGCTTCGTCACTTCAAACTCTCGATCGCCAGCTCAGCGTTCCTGCCTTATAGAGTTGGCTTGGCGTACTGATCTCAAGTTATGAGCTCGGGATCGATCTCAGTCCTGGTGATTTCGAAGGCCTTTGGAGCACTCGGCCGACGGGGAGCGACGGTTACTACTCCATGCTGCCCAAGAAGGATATGGCCATAATTCAGGGGACTACTTCGAACCCTAAGTCGTGGCAGAAACGTTTCTTCTTTGTCCGAATAGATGGCGATTCTGTCGAGGAGAGCTGCCTCCATCTATTTCCGCATGCATAGAACTTCAACCGAGGTAATACGATGAAAACTCGTTGTCTTATTTTGTTATTTCGGAAGTGGGAGTTTTTAATTAAAAAGTTTCGCTTTGTAGAGAACGGGGCTGTGGCGCATTTGCATGGCGATCTTTTCGTCAAGAGGGATCTCCTTCGTCAAAGGCCGTTCTTCTAGAAGTCCTTCACTCTTGAACGAATTCGAGATGCAGTAAGGCTTTACCGGTCCCGAGACTCTGTCCCGACATATGATGCCGAACCGGTTATCGAAGCCCCGACACGGAGGTATAAACAGAGATCCCGTAAAGGGAAGGAAATCGATGGTGGGGAAGGTTCGGAAGATCCTTCACCGTTGGGGGAAAACCCTAGTTTTGTTCCGACGAAAAAAGGTGGAGCCAGCGATTTTCCACTTCCCAGCAATTTCTTTGACGGCCTTCCTCCGGAGTTTGTTACTGACGAGTCGCTGGAGGAAGAGAAGAGGCAATGGGTTTTTGCCGAGGGTTCCCAGCGGATCAATGAGGTTTTGTCCTTTGAACTTCTTAACCGTATTCTTGAATCCATATATATATATATATATATATATATATATATATATATATATATATATATATATATATATATATCTATATATATATATATGTTTATTGATCTTGAATTGGTGCAGGGACTAAGAGTGTTTGGCAATGCGCTCGACTCAAATTTCCGCAAGGCTAGGATTGCTAACTTCAAGACCAAGGAAGCTGAGCGAGAGCTCTTCCGATTCGGCAAGAGGTTAAGGCGCAGAACGAAAATCAAGCTGAGCTTCATGCTCGAGCTCTTGTTCGGGCGGAAAGGAGAGGAAGGAAGATGGTCGCAGCTGAGGTGGGAGAATGATGTAGTATAAAAGATTGTCCAAATCAAATGATGTAGTATAAAAGATTGTCGAACCAATCCTAGGTGATTTCAATGCAAAGGGAATACAAGTCTATGCTTAATCTAAGTGCAATCAAAAGAGTGGAGTGAAATGAACTAGAACTAAAACTAAACTAAAATGCAATAAAGTAAATGATCTCTCTTTCAATATGAAGCAATATGACTCATGGGACAAAGGAATTGACCTTGGGTGATCAAGCTTCAATCAAAAGGTGGCAGCAACATTCAATCTATCAACCTTATGCCTAGACAACAAAACTAAGCAAGATCTATCTCTAGATGAATGCTCTTTTGCAATGATCACCCAAGTACACCAAATCTCTTTGGCTGTAATGATCAAAGCAAGCATAAAGAATGAGTCTAATAGCAATCCTAGCTTCTTTGACAACTAATCTCTTAGGCAAAGCAAGCTAAAAGCATAGATGAGTTGGTTCAGGCATTTCATAGAACACCTTTCGGGCATGAAATGCCTATGGCTCTATGTTTGAAAGGCCAACCCAAATATAGCATTAAGAACACTAAATCAATGCAAGGAAATGATAGATCTAACACTAAGCACCTTGGATCTACACTTAATCACCCTAAATCTCCCAAGCCCATGAACCCTAAGATGATCTACTCTCTAATAGACATGATTTCCCTTAAACCCATGAAGAATTCAAGGTTAACCATGATTAGAGAGAACAAGATGCTCAAGAACACAAGAATAAAAGAAGAAAAAAGATCCAAGATCCAAACTTTATTCAAGATCCAAATGTGTTTTTGAGAGAAAAAGAGACAAGTCCCAAATTGGGAGATATAAGAGTATTTATACAAGGCTCAGAAGCCCTAAAACATCATAGAAAAATACTAAAAGGTCCCTAGGGTCAATTAGGCTTCAACCAATAGGAAAAGAGCTTGAAATTCGGTCAGGGGTGGAGGAAATGACCCAACCCGGTCCAACCAACCCGGACCAGCCTTGTTCTGGCCGTCCAGCTTCTCCCGACCGGGTAGCTCATCCCGGACCAGCCTACCCGGTCCTGCCTCCCCAGCCTGGTCTTCCAGCGTTCCGACCGGGTGCTCGAACCCGGACTGATCTACCCGGCCAGCTTGATATGCTTCTAGTAAACTGATCATAACTCCTCCAATATAGCTCCAAATGACTTGAAACCACTTCCATTGGAAAGCTAACTCAATTTTCTATGTCTCCACAAAATCTTAGTAGCAGAAGATATCTCTAAGACCTCCGTCCATGCTCATCTTTGTCTCGACCAGATCATGGATTGACTTCTCTTTTCTTGGCCAAACTTGATTCTTCACCTCTTTTTGGGGTCATAAGGCTTCCAAAAACCTCAAATCACACCAAAGCATACTCCAACACCTGATAAGGACAAATGAATGCAAAATGGACCTAAACATGCCTAATGCCTAACTATATGAACAAAATGCATAAGATATGGATGCTAAAAACATGTAAATATGCAAGCTATCAACTCCCCCACACTAGACCTTTACTTGTCCTCAAGTAATCTTTTCAAAACACAAGGAGGAGAGACATAGAGATGGAAGCAAAGCCAAAAGAAACACTCATAGCACTAAATTTGACATCCTAAAGAAACATAGCAAATAGCATGAGCAAAACTTCCTATTATGCTCTAGCTTCACAAGGCCTATCAATTACTCTTATGCCTCTACACAAGATGCAATGCTTATCAACCAACAAGTTCTCTTAACCAGCCCTCACATTGATTCACACAGACACACAAGCTGAAGTCTTACAAATGGGCACATGATCTCAATCATTTGGCTAGGTAATCAAATGGTCTAATATGGATGATAATGAGGTTTCAATGCATCATTTCAAGGTGGCAATCACTCAAAATCAAGGAGCTTGATCATTATGCAAAATTTATCTAAGACTAGGAGCAATTCATGCATACATGGATCTATCCTCATCATTCTACCCAATTCCTAAATGATTACAAGATCTACACCCCTTTTATTCATCTCATACCCCAAAATTGAAAACATTCTCACATCACTCACCCCATGAACAACTTTCTTTCCTTTGAAATTAAACCACTAAGGACCTCTAATCACTTCTCTAAGCTCTAACGCTTTAAGTTTTTCCTTTCCCACTATCTTATTGAATCTTTTTTTTTCTCTTTTTTTTCTTTTTCTTTTTTTTTTTTTTATATATACATGAAGGGTGAAGGTCAAAACATCAATCAAGAGCTTCTTATCTTTTATTTTAGGTCCCTAGGGTTCTTCTTTCTTATGATACTCATTTGTTCATCAATCTCAACATTGTTACATTCCAAACCCAAGATATAGACCATTAAGGAACAAAAACCCCACTCACCATCCTAGAAGCTAGCTCAAATGAGGACCCTATGCTAGCAAGAGATGAGAACAAATCCATGTCGCTCCCAATACTCTCAAGATTTTGCACATGACAAGCTATCAGAAAAGGCCTCACTCATGCAAATCAATGTAGGCTTCAAGGAATGGATAGAGTTCAAGGGTATGGAAGTGCCATTTGGGTTAACAAAGAGTGGTATAATGGGGAAAGATAACCCAAATGTCTATGAGACCCATGATCAAGTATGCAAATGCCCATATGCAAGAGAAATTAAGTTCATTCAAGTCTAAGTTCAGGGTGGAGCTGGTTTCAAGAACAATGCCAATATCAAGCAAGCAAGCAAGTTTCAAGAAGAGTTTTCAAGGCTCAAAGCATGCAAGCCTTTCAAAAGATGCTTAAGCTACTTGATATGTTTAACTAGGTGCCAAATTCAGTGCAAACAAGTGTTCTTTACAAGGCAATGCTCCATGTGCAAGTGAATGCAACCTATATGCTCTAGACTCAATCTTAAAGATGCAAGTGATGCAATCTAAATGATTACAAATTCAAATTTTTTTTTTAAATGCAAATATGAATGAACAATGCAATGCATGAGACTCAAAATCACAAAGCAAACAGGATCAAATACTTGGTACCTCCCCCACACTTAAATCACACAGTCTCTGTGTGAGTAAGAGAGAAGGAGATACCCCAACAAGACAAAAGCAAATGTATATACAAGAAGGGTTGGAGTGATACCACATAAGGAGTGTTGGGTGTGGTGCCTAGGGGAGCAATGTCTGGTTGCCTGCCTCATCAGCCCAAGGGTTTTTAAAACCAAAAATCCTAGTGAAATATGTACAAAGGATAGCCATGGGACTTCCTCCCAAGTGAGCTTGTTTTGAGTCACTAGCTTGACTTTCCTTCCTTTGGCTAGTGAAGGCTGGTGTGTCTAGGCTCCTTACCCATGTAGTGAAAGCCTTCTTGCCAAACCGGATCACCAGGATCATACTCATCATAGAACCAACCCCTAAACTCATTCATCCTGATCTCTTCAAAGGGTACCTTCCTTGGATCATCAACAATGAGCTCCTTGGTAGAGAGTATACCAAAATGGTAGGCAAAGGACTTGTCCATAGGAGAGTCTTCTTGGTGCATATCTTTGAGGGATTCTTCAATGTGAATAACTTGATTCTCCATAGACTCTTCACACCTTGTTCCTTCCTTGGAAGTAAACTTCACATGTGTTTCCTCCTTGATTGAGAACTCATCCATAACCAATGAAATCTCTCTTATCTCCTCTATGCATTCAACAACCAAACCATCTTCACAAAGATATTCAAAGATTCTTCCAACCAAGATTAGTTCTTCATCCTTGCTTCTTGTTGAATTACTCTTGAATGGTGCTGGTTCAACTTGCTCTTCATATCTTTGCCCACGATTTTCATCTACCATGCATCCAAGAAGCAAGTCAAGCTCATGTATAGAGTTTTCAGCTTCTTGTTGAAATCCATCCTTGAGGTGCATGTCCTCTTCAACATCAATTTCCATATCCATGGAACATTCTTCACAAGTGTTGGTGTTGTAAAGGGGAATGATGCTTTCTTCTTGATCTTCAGTGATGTGAGACAGTATGTTGTTGATAGACTTCACATGTGTTATAGTTTCATCCATCCTTGAGCTAAGAGTCTTGCCATGAGCATCTACCTTGGTGGAAAGAGAGCTCATTTGACTTTGTATCTCAAGCCTTCCTCTTTCTTGATTCTCCAACAACTTCTCAAGCATGTTGGTGATGTGTTCTTCATTGGAGGCTTGAGGGGATTTGACTTCTTGTTCTTCATACTCTAAATCCCAAGGTTGGTATCTCTCACCATATCCATATTGGCTTTCTTGACCAAGGTTTCCATGTGGTTGGGACTCCAATTGGGTGGTTGGCTCATAAGCTCTGTCACAATAAGTGGAGCTTCTAGATATTATTCTTTCTTGACCCTCTAAAATAGCCTTGAACATTGATTCCAAGTCAAGAGACATGATCTTCCTCTCTTGTGAATGTACCTTGCAAAAGAACAACCACTTGAAAGGGAGTTAGTAACTAGATAAAGGTAACAAGACTTAGTCTAAAGCAAGTGACTAAATCCCAATGTCAAAATCAAACTAGAACTTGGCAACGGCGCCAATTTGATGAAAGGACTTCTCTAATGTCCTAATCAAATGATGTAGTATAAAAGATTGTCGAACCAATCCTAGGTGATTTCAATGCAAAGGGAATACAAGTCTATGCTTAATCTAAGTGCAATCAAAAGAGTGGAGTGAAATGAACTAGAACTAAAACTAAACTAAAATGCAATAAAGTAAATGATCTCTCTTTCAATATGAAGCAATAGGACTCATGGGACAAAGGAATTGACCTTGGGTGATCAAGCTTCAATCAAAAGGTGGCAGCAACATTCAATCTATCAACCTTATGCCTAGACAACAAAACTAAGCAAGATCTATCTCTAGATGAATGCTCTTTTGCAATGATCACCCAAGTACACCAAATCTCTTTGGCTGTAATGATCAAAGCAAGCATAAAGAATGAGTCTAATAGCAATCCTAGCTTCTTTGACAACTAATCTCTTAGGCAAAGCAAGCTAAAAGCATAGATGAGTTGGTTCAGGCATTTCATAGAACACCTTCGGCATGAAATGCCTATGGCTCTATGTTTGAGAGGCCAACCCAAATATAGCATTAAGAACACCAAATCAATGCAAGGAAATTTTTT